>JACSYO010000484.1:0-132069 GCA_016806645.1 Ophiodon elongatus | reverse complement strand
CTCAGGTCCTCCTTAGGTGTGTGCGTGTGTGTGTGTGTGTGTGTGTGTGTGTTTGTGTTGACTCACATCACTCTCTGCTGATTCACACACACACACACACTTTTGAGTCAGCTACAGTCACTTGTTTAGACTCATTTGACTGGAGGGTGAATCATCAAAAAGCAACCCCCCCCTTTTGGTTTCTTCCTCAAACTTTCCGGCCCGTGAGGCTCTCTGTCTCTCTTCAGGCCGGTTTCTCCTCCGCGCTGAGGCGGGGGGGGGAGAGGGGGGAGAGGGGGGAGGCTTCGCCTAGTCCCCGGCAGGCACGCTCAGATCGACCAGAGAGCTCGCACCACGGTCCCGGTAAATCCCTCTGTCCCGGGACCGATGTAGGTCAGCGCCTCGGTGCGCGGAAGGGGGGGTCAAACCACCCCTTGTGTGTTTACGAGGGAGTTCAGTATCACTCCGCTCCAAAGTCCAATTGGAGGCTTATTTTCTCTCCGTGCGTTCAGAACGCGGGTATGACCCGATTCAGAGACAGCGCGGCCAGGGCCTCCCCGGCCCCGGCATGGCGGCAGCAGGCCGGCGGGGCCGCGTGCCTCTCCGCGTGCCTCTCCGCGTGCCTCTCCTCCCCGGGCTCCAGCCTCGCCCTCTTGCTCGGGAGGAAGTCGGGCGCCGCCGCCGCTTTGCCCCGGCGTTTCCTGGACTGCCGCGTCGGGCTCATGTTCTCTTTGTCCTCCGCGAGCTCCCCGTCGGACCCTTCGTCGCCGCTGTCCGACTCCTCCTCGGAGGCCGGCCCCGGCTCGGCGGAGCTGGCCGCCGGCTGGGGCTCGGTCAGAGGCTCGGTCAGAGGCTCCGGCAGCGCGGGCTGCTCCGCCGGGCCGGGGCCGGTCTCCATCGGCTCCTCCGACGTCGGCGGCGCGCCGCACGGCTCCTCGCCCTCCCGGGAGGAGTGGTAGATGTCCCGGGCGGACCTCATGACCATGGAGAGCAGAAGGCTCCGGTGGAGCCTCAGTCCGCCTCGCTGGGTCCTGGAGGCGTACAGCTTGCTTATCGACACGGCCAGGATCCGTCTGGCTTCGGCGTTCACTTCCATAGCGGTCGTGGCATTCATTGTTCTTTCGTTCCTTTTTTTACGCGTAATTACGCACGGTTGTTTTGGCACTTTCACCCAAGGCTCACCAAGCAGACGAGCTCTATCTGTCCAGAGTTTAGTCTCTAATCTCATCTGTTGGTTTTTGTGGCTCTTCACTGGCTCGTGCACTCAGAGGAATGAGAGCGTAGAAGTAGAAGGGTGGCGTTTTATTTCCTCTTTGACGTAACATGGACTTCATTCCTCAGTAAGTGACAATCAGGCGCCGCCCACACCTGCTGTAGCTGCAGCGCGCGCGCGCACACACGCACACACACACACACACACACACTCTCACACACACACACGCACACACACACACTCGCACACACACACACACTCTCACACACACACGCACACACCATCTGTTCCGTCTACCGTTTTTCCCACAGTTGATCTCTTTTATTATTTAGATCTGCTTCTGCAGTCATTGACAGTCATCTCTCACTCTGCATGTAGGTTAGATACAAGTCTGATTTTATTCTATGTTTTATTATTTTTATTTTTACGTTTATTTATTTATTTTTAATTGAATTTTATCATTATATTTATTTGTATAAAAATCTCAATTCCACCCTCTTTTCATGAGTTGCCTCGTGAACATGGGGGGTAGTTGGGGGGGGGGTTAGTGGGGGGGTCCTTGTTATTGGGGTTAATCGGTTTTCTTCGCTCGTTCGTCACACATCTATGAATGTTATTCTTATATTTGCACCATGAACTGAGACTTCAGTCAAGATCATTAGATGCAAGCATATGGGCAAATGCATCATTCATAGCGCATTTATTATTATTATTATTAATATTTATTTTTTATATTTTTATTGTAGATTATATACATTAAGTGTCTTGAACAAAATAATGTCTTTTATGTTATAAATGCTATACTGCAAGGCAACGTGTCTTTAGGATACTTCCTCTTATTTTTTAAAAAAGCAAGTTTCATGAGAGAGATTCTACCACAAAGTCACACGTCTGACCTCTCTGACCTTGACCCCAACGCGGAAGGGATTCGAGCCGAGTGTGTGCTGACGGTCTGTTTACCTTCTGGTGAAACCCGGCAGCAGTCTGAGAGCAGCGGACGTGGGAGAAAAGGGAGTTTCTCCCTCTCTCTCTCGTTCACAAACACACACTACGTCACCCACTCGCACGCTCGGACTCCATATTTGGTCCATCCGGTAGTAAACCCCCCCTCTCCCCGTGGGGACGCGCACAGCGGAAAAGCCATGACGAGAACGCGCAACCACAGCCATCCCTCCCTTCCTCCCTCCCTTCCTCCCTGCGGTGATGGCGTCATCTCTGCACCATATATGGAGTTGTCCCCGGTGACAAATTAGGTTACCAAGCAGCCCTCGAGCCCCGCGGTGAGGCGTTCAGGTGCCGATGGGAACTGTTTAGCTTCCGGATGAAATAGAACATATTGTTTTTTGCACATTCTTTCATTTTTGCACACCGATCTAAACCTAATTTTGATTCATTTGCAATATATATATATATATATATATATATTTGAGGTTTTATTAGTTTTTTTAAACATGGACTATTCTCTGATAGTCATTGTCCATGCAGGGGAAAGAAAACTAAAAATATCACATTAAAAGCACCACAAAAATAGAATAAGGAACTACTTATGGATTGTTTTCATGCTCTGCTGTAGCTCATACTGAATTTCCCTCCTGGGTATATATATATATATGGAGGTATATATAGATCTATATATATATATATATGGAGGTATATATAGATCTATATATATATATAGTTTTTTAATGGACAGCAAGCAAAGTAATCGAGCGTTGAGGAGGGAGAAATATGTTTTACACATGCAATTCCCCAAAACAATGACCCCTCTTCTGATCATAGCTCCGTCTGTCTTGAAGTGCCACTCGACGCCGGATAACTACTCATTCGGTGTGCAAATATCACTTGTCACCAGCGGCGCTTGGCAATCACCACCCCGAGCGGTCAGATGCTGTGAAAACATGCAAGAAGTAACCATGGACACGCACTACGTTCCCCTTCTACAGGAAAAAAAACACACAAACACCGTAATGGATCCCAAATGTCTGAGCAGCACTTATGCCAAGATGTTTGCAGGCAACAGTGTTTTTTTCAAAACAAAAGACGTATAATGTTTGGAAAAGCATCTTCAAATGTCATAACGTATAAGACTTTCAAAATCAGATTCCAGCCGCACGTTTTAGCCCTGAGTTGCATAATTTAAGTGCATGAGATATCAGAAATACCAAACGTGTGTGTTTGAAGCGAGCGGTTCCTTAAAAGCCAAGAAAAACCACTGGGCATGACTTCACTTCAGGCCTGTACCCGACTGGTCGCCATGGTGACTGTTATGTGTGTGACTAGCGTAACACTGCCTCTGCCCGAGGCCAACAGGGCGGTGGAGTGAGAGTGTGTGTGTGTTTGTGTGTGTGTGTGTGTGTGTGTGTGTGTGTGTGTGTGTTCATGTGTGTGTTTGTGTGTGTGTGTGTTTATGTGTGCAGACCAGAGGGTGTGGCCTGCTGGTTCATGCAGTATTCCTCTCTGTAGTATAAACACTGGTTGGTAGAACCGGGAAGTGACCCAGTTGCCAAAATATTACACTTAACAGGCAGAGAGCTTGGAGACTGTTGCCACAATTAACATTTATTCAACGATTATCTGATTTATTAACAACATCTGGTGTTTGTAATCGACCATGTCGGTTGGCAGATGAAGAGATTTTAAAAGGACGACAACAGTGTGCTTGCAAGATTTTGCTCCTTACCTACAATCGTGTATACCGACCATTTTTCACAGATCAATTAAAAAAATATATATTAGATGCATTTCTGTAAAAAACATTGGTTTACAGTCATTTCTAAGGTCAACAGTTCTGTGAGATTCCTGAGATAGATGTGTAATCAACCACAGTAAACATCAAGTCTGAGTTGTTAGGTGACTGTTGCATTAAAGCTGCTCCAGTAAATATTTATTTACCAACAATGTGTCATATTACTGTGCGCAACCTAATGTAATGCCGATGCGGAAGTTTCTTAAACTTGCATTCTCTCTCCTGACCACCAGGGGGCGACTCCTCTGGTTGTATAGAAGTCTATAGAATATGACTCTACTTCTCTCTTGATTTATTCCCTCAGTAAACATTGTAAACATGAGTTTATGTCTCAATCTCTAGTTTCAAGTCTTCTTCAATACAGCATGATGTTCATTTAGTAAATTATGGTCCATTTAGAGTCAAACAGACCATAAAGCAGGGGATGCTTTAGGGGCGGGGCTACAAGGTGATTGACAGGTCGACACCAGAGACGTATACGGCGTCTCTACGTCCTCCTCAGTCCAAATATGGTAACTTCTGTTCATTGGTTGCAAAAAACAAGATGGCGACGTTTAAATCGTCGAACTCGAGGCTTTAAAACATCAGTCCACGAACCACCGGGTGACGTCACCATGACGACGTCCCCTTCTTAGATACGGTCCATGTGTGTAATGTGAAAGGGGTCACAGAGAATTATCACCCGACGCTGCGTTTTAGCGTCTTTCAGCTCATTGTTTTGGTTCTACGTTCCACAACGTTAACCGTTCCCTCACACGGACTCAGATCACGTCAGGACGTCGTTCCGAGTTCGGATGTTTGAATTCTTCTTCTTTTTTTTTCTTTTTTTTTTGCGCCAGTCTCGTTAAAAAAGGTAAAAAAATTTAAAAAAAACTCTTTTTTAAAAAAACACCAATTTTAAAAACTGGTTGGCTTTGAAAAAAAAAAAAAAAAAAAAAGGTAAAAGTTACCTTTTGTAAATTGTTGACAAACATGAGTCAAAATCCCCGATATTGACCTTTTAACAAAGTCTGATGAATTAACATGTTTCATATACGCTGACAGGATTCGGCTGCGAGTCGCTCCACATCCCGAACGTGTTCAGTTCAACAGGTTTGGATGTGTTGACGTGGACGCGCCCGTTTCAGTGTTTAATTGTTTGTTGTCGTCTTCAGCTGCATCCTGGGAATGATTCACTGTCAGGTCCCGTCACGTGTGAGTTCTGCTCTTTACTTCTGGAAAGCAGCGACACGTAACTTCCCCTGTAAAAAGAGAACAGCAGCAAACCAAGTAGAAGCTACTTTTTTTTTATGATTTGTTTTATTCCATGTCCTCCAGCTGCAGCAGCATGTTGTATTTTTATGACTCCCGATGATGAAAGTAGGTCATTCTTACGAGGAGCACTTGAAGGCATCATTAAGGAATGGGTCAGGGTGTCTATTTATAGCCTCGATACTTCTCCCACTGTTTCCTCCTGCTTGTTGAGTCTCGGCCAGTTTTCTTTTGTTGCTCCTCGGTTCATTCCAGACGTTGTTGTGTTCCAGAGGAGGAGATTTTTCCCTTCGACATCACCGTGTTTTAAAAAAAAAGAAAATGACTCAAACTTTCCACTGAGGCAGATCAGCTGAGCTGGACAGTCCACGAGCAGCAGAGATTAAAGCAAGTGCTGCAATAAGTGGAAGATGCTAATAATTGTTTGGAGTTTTAAGAAAAAAACTTATTTAAATAAAAAACATTAACACCCAGAAACGTTCCAATTGACATTTTATTCACGGGACAAATACCTTGACACCCAGTGGGATTAGGAAACTTTGGCCCCTTCTCCGGTGCAATGCTGTGAGACACTTCACACACACTTCATGTAAACTTGACAGATACAAAATAAAACTTGTCTTGTTTAGTTCCAATAATCAAAACTCTGGTTCAGTTGAGATGAATCCTTAATTCATCTGATTAGATGTGAAAAGAAACAGAAGTTATAGTCGCCCCTCAAAACCACACGACTCCAAAGATGGAAACATCGCTGATCATGGTAAAAAAAAGTCTCCAAAAAAAAAAAACCTTTCAACGTGGAGAAAAATGGAAGAAACCTTCAGGAGAGCAGCAGAGGAGGATCCTCTCCCAGGATGGACCGAGTACAGAAATAGATGTCATGTATACAGAATGAACATCATAACAGAGTTACAACACGTTCAATTCACATGACAGAAATGATTCATGTAATAGTAGCAGTAGGTGACGGGGAGAACCACCGCAGGACGCAGGACCAGGGTCCAGATAAAACCAGGACCAGGGTCCAGATAAAACCAGGACCAGGGTCCAGATAAAACCACGATCCATAGAAACCTGCGAGGCACAAAGACTTCGGGGATGGAGCAGTTAGTAATGTGCATTAATGGTGCATGAATTCATACAGAAGGAAAATAAGAGAAGAATGTGCATCAGTAGGGTCACGGCAGGAACCAGGAACCAGGAACCAGGAGGCAGGAGGCAGGAACCAGGAACCAGGAACCAGGAACCAGGAGGCAGGAGGCAGGGACCAGGAGGCAGGAGGCAGGAACCAGGAGGCAGGAACCAGGAGGCAGGAACCAGGAACCAGGAGGCAGGAGGCAGGAACCAGGAACCAGGAACCAGGAACCAGGAGGCAGGAGGCAGGAGGCAGGAACCAGGAGGCAGGAACTAGGAGGCAGGAGGCAGGAACCAGGATTCAGATGCAACCACGATCCGTGGAAACCTGCGAGGCGAGAATACTGGGTCATTAGCAAGCGGCCCAGTATTTAGTGGACAGATGTGTTTTTGGTAGCTTCCACCAGAGAGACATCGGGAGCTACAAGTCAATGCAACTCCGTTATCTGTGTTCATGCGCGTCAAACAGCAGGACGCAGACTCAGAGGTCTGGCTTCATAGAAACGGGAGCCACAAACAGTCCGCTGGTCGTCAACACGTTTAAAAGCTTCGACACCGCGGCCGCTCGTAGTGACGCCAGCTGTGGGAAACACCAACAGAACACGTAGGCGTCCTCGTGAAATCCATTTCAAATACACATTCATCTGTTTGTTATCCACGTCAACCATTTATGTCAGTTACCGACGCGGTCACCGTTTAACCGTAAACTCCTGTTGGCTCTGCACGAGTTCGATCCCGTCTGTAGAACTCGAGTCCTCCGTTGGAATATCGCTTCTACCGACCGAACAACAAGCAGACAGTTTGATAGTTTTAATCCAACATTTAAAGCTTGCTCCTTCAGAGAGCTGGGGCAAAAACAAACGCCACTTCCGTTGCTCACATCTTTGGTGAATAGACTGTATGAATTAATTCTAATAGACTTCATGAAATTGACTGTAGAAAAGAGTGGCTGAGATTTCGAGCAGCTATTCTCCACCACTGCTGGGCCTCAGAGCGCCATCTGGTGGGCCGTGGAGGCAGACTACTGCCACATAGTTGGATACATTATTTTTTTAAATGTCGTTGATATACAAAGATAGTTATTTTTACACATAAATAAAAAAGGTCACGTTGAAAATAAAACGCATAATTTCAATGACCATCTAGGTTTGACTATCACCACGACAACCTGCTGGTTGCTAGCTAACGTTTCCTCGGACGCCGTGAAACAAAATAGATCGTTTTTTTTTTTTTATGAAAGGAAAAAGTGATGTGGGAGAAAAAGCCTCAAAACGAGAGAGGAAACATGACCCCGAAAACATTAAATGTGGATTCATTGTGATGGGCGACGGTCAGCAGAATATTTATTAGATCATCTCAGCTGACACAGGTTTACATCCCAATTTTATTCTTTCTCCTTTTATTGTCATGTCATGTTTTTATTTTTTATTTTCTTCTCGTTCGTTTATAAAGGCGATTCTCGGAGACTCCACGTTGTCCCAGACACCGACCAGCATCTCTTACATCACATTAGTTTGTGGCCATTTCGTTCACCAAAGTTTATTTGAATTATGCACCACTAAGGGCTCTCTGGACCAGGGACACAATGTTTCCTAATCTCCTATTATTGAAGTGAATACTGTGATCAAATGAACGTGAGGCGTTCAGGGTCCCCTGGGGGTCTTGATCTGGACAAATACTCAAAACAAAAAAACTTCTGACTGAAGAAATAAGCAAAACTTTACCGTCGAGAGGTGAGATTCAAAACAAAAAGCTCACGTGAAAACTGACCAGAACGACCAGAGCATGAGGCTCAATTTAGAGTTACACTTCTGACTCCTTCCATGTATTTTTAGTGACCTTTTATAACTCCGGCTGTGAGTTTTCACAGGAAGTGTGAGTGAAGGAGGAGGAAACAGGACGAAGGCAGGAAGGAAGGAGCTGGACAGGACAGGGTGGGATTGAGAGGAATAACCCACGGGAATAAAGTCGAATGGGTGGAACAGGAAGGAGATCTGTGTGAGCCGCATTGGAGGGTTTGCTGAGCGTGCTTATTTTTTTTTTTTCATTGATCCACTCGGCCCATCTGTGTGGATCCTTCACTGATTCATTTTTTTATGAGAGCGATATGATTTTCAGAAGATTTGTTCTCCTCAGTCAGATTTCCATTTCCTTTGATTGACAAACAGATTAAACTAAATCTGTGGAAGAGTGACTGTCTGTTGGATGAAGCTTGAGAAATCCATGTTTCCTATAACCATGGATGGATTACTGAACAGGCCTACTAGGCACAGGCCCAGGGGTCAAAGGGTCAGAGGGCCCCCTGGTCTTCAACTACAAAATGTCACTCAAAGAGAATTAAAACAACACAAAACAACTACAAAGAGACTCTAAATGACCACAAAGAGACACACAACAACTACAAAGAGATGCAAAACAGCTGCAAAGAGCCCCGAAATACTCACAGTGACTTGGAAAGGCACAAAAAAAACACAAAGGGACACAAATTGACAACAATGAGACACAAAGCAACTCCAAAGAAATAAAAAATGACCACAAAGAGACACAAAACAACTACACACAGAATCAAAATGACCAAAGAGGGGTGACACAACCACAGACAAAAATAACTACAAATCAGTTAGAAAATGACACAAAACAACTGAAAAGACACTCAAAATGACCACAAAGAGACACAAAACAACTACACAAAGACTCAACATGTCTATAAACAACTCTGAAGTCTGTATTTCTTGCTCCTGTGCATAAAGGTGGTAATAAGGAGAAAGTCTGATCTCCAAACCCAGGCCGTGGCTGGGCGCTGCCATGGTGACTAATCTCACACAGATGTGTACCAGTAACTCCACTTCTTTCCCAATAAGAACTTTTCTCCACATTTACAGCCAGTTTTCCTCCCTTTTTTTGTTGTAATGTTGAAACCGTCTCTTTCACCTCCTTCAGCCCAGAATCAGAACTATTTTAACAGGTTTGAGTACGTTGACCAACTTTCTTCAAACTTTTAACAAACTGGAATAGGAAATAAATAATATGTAGTCAATCTGTGGACAGTGTTTTATAGTTTAAGTGTCGTGTTTCCATAAATGTGTGTAACATTGAAACCGCTGACGATACACAACTGTCAGACTTCAGTGTGTGAATATTCAGAAACAGTTTTACAAAAAATACAATAAAATCTGGCAAGACCTTTGCAGATTTGTCATTGATTGTATATTAAAAACGTTACATTATTATGTGGCATTTGGCATTTCTTTTAGAATAAATACAAATGACAACATAATTTAACACCATAACTAGTTTTGTTGTTTCTTTCAAAATGTGAAACTACTTTGTAATTGAACAAAAAGGCTATTAAGACACTTTACATGCGTATATTTCATAATATTTTTATAAATATTTGTGTGGTGTAGTGTGTATAGTGTGGCTCTTTTGTTCCATGCTGAATCTGCCTTCTGTTTATTTGTTTGTTTGTTTACCACATTTGATTGTAAATTCTCCCATGTTCTATTTGTAAATGTACTATTGCACTGTGTTTATTGTTATGCACCAATAGTCAAATGCCTTGTTTGTGTAACGCAGTTGGCAATAAACAGTTTTTCTGATTAAAAAAAAAAAGACAAAGTTTGAGCTCTGTCTGCCGAGTGCGCATGCGCGCAGAGGGAAGCAGGAAGTAAGCACCATGTCGACAGAGGACCCATTTTTCGTCGTGAAGGGGTAAGAAACGTTCAAAATAAGAGCTAAAACTCGCCAATATCTCGAGATAATTCAAGAGAGGACACATTCAGAGCTCAAAAAGACAACGAAGTTCACGTCTTCCTTTTTAAAAACAAACATTAAAAGTTACGTGAGCGAAGTTGGGGGCTAAAGCTAGCTGTGAGCTAACTAGCATCAGGGATCGATCCGTGATGACGTCAGAAGAGTCAGTCCCCAATAATCTTTGTGTCACATCTGGCTCGGTGAGGAAAAGAAACTCACCTGGGGTGCAGGGCGGGGCGAAGGTTAGGAAAGGAGGCAAGGAGGCGAAAATGTGAAGTGCTTGTTTTGGTTTCAACAAGGAGGCGAAGCAGTAGGAAGCACAGTAAGGTGTCTAGGTGAAGGAAGGGTGGAGGCAGCTGGCTAACAGGTCCCCTACTGTGTGTGTGTGTGTGTGTGTGTGTGTGTGTGTGTGTGTGTGTGTGCGCGCGCGTGTGTGCGCAGGGAGGTGCAGAAGGCCCTGTCTCGTGCCCGGTCCCTGTTTGATAGGTGGGAGGAACTGTTGCAGGATGGGACACAGGTGAGCAGCCCAACAGCACTACACACAACAGCACTACACACAACAGCACTACACACAACAGCACTACACACAACAGCACTACACACAACAGCACTACACACAACAGCCCACTGTCCTGCAGCCTTGTTGGGTCACTAGGAGGCGGAGGCTCTTTTTCCAACCACACCGTTATTTCATTTTTTACTCATTAATCAACTTTAAAACCAGGATCTAAACAACCTGGTTCTACGGTGGCTGGCGAGGCTCAAACGCTGCAAGGGGAAGAAGAAGGAGACACAAATAAACATTCTGCTGATATAGAAACATGGAAAAATTGTGCACAACAAACAATAACAAAACAAACAGATGAACTAGGGTGACGATGCTCAAAACATTTACTTATCCTTCTTCATGGAAATGTATTGTTCACATATTATATTTACAACAATCATATCGTTGTTGTTGTTTTGCCTCTTTTAGATTTGTATTCAAGTGCGCTCAAACGTTGCACTTCTTACCGCCGTGGTTCAGGTCCTGCATGTAAACGATGCATCTCGGGGTGTATTCAGACCTCCGAAAACACGGCACCACATCTCAGGATTTCTTGTAATCGAGAAAATGTGAAAATGAAAAGACTCCTGTGGTGAATTGTGTGGTAGCACAAAAAAAAATCAAATTTAAAGAAATCTCTTCTCATAAAGACTGAGTAGACTTTAAACACCGCATGTGTTGTTATAAGACTCAAAATGATCACAAAGAGACTCAAAACAACTACAAGGAGACACAAAACGACTACAAGGAGACACAAAACAACTACAAAGAGACACAAAACGACTATAAAGAGACACAAAACAACCACAAAAATACACAAAATGACTACAAAGAGACACAAAACGACTACAAAGACTCAGTGTGTGTTGGTGTCTGTGGTCTCAAGGTAAGTCGTGATGAGCTGGACTGGAGCGCCAATGAACTGAGGAACTGTCTGAGGGCCATCGACTGGGACCTGGAGGACCTCAGTGAAACCATCAGTATCCTTTGAAGCAGGATAATAAATACATCCTCTTTCCCTCTCAACACGACTCAAATCCCCACATGACCGACTGTATCCTCGTGTGACCGACTGACTGTATCCTCACGTGACCGACCGACTGTATCCTCGTGTGACCGACTGACTGTATCCTCGTGTGACCGACTGACTGTATCCTCGCGTGACCGACTGACTGTATCCTCGTGTGACCGACTGTATCCTCGTGTGACCGACTGACTGTATCCTCGTGTGACCGACTGACTATATCCCCACGTGACCGACTGACTGTATCCTCACGTGACCGACTGACTGTATCCTCACCTGACCGTATTTTAAACACAAACGGAGGCTTTGTGTCACTCTCTGACCCTCCAGACATATTGAACCTAAAAGACCAAAAACATTTTTTTACTTCTATGATAATGAAGCAAATATCAGAGATAAATAGGAGAATGTCAGAAATTTTTTTTTTTATTGTACTTTTTTAAAACCTCTACACCAGTCAGACAATACATCTGTCGACATTCCCTTAGTTCTTTCTTCATGGACACATTCAGGTCAACTTCAACACAACAATTCCAATTTATTAGTATTTTATTCTTTTTCCAACCTACTTGTGTCCTTGCGTATTAATAAATGCGTGAAGACGTGTTTAGGGAGTTGAGGGAGCGAGTACCTGTCGGGTTCCTTAACCGGCTCAGGCATCGTGGAGTCGAACCCGGGGAAGTTCAGACTGGCTGACAGTGAACTCCAGGAGAGGAGAGGCTTCGTGGAGCAAACCAGGAAATCTGTCCAGGTAAAATTCATCATCAAGTTTTATTGCTTTATTGGTATTCTATTTTACTTCAGGGGTTGTCAGGCGTTTTGTTTGTATAAACAAGGCTTAATGAAGCTTGTCATGTCAGCAGCTCCCACAGCTGGAGCACAGAGGAACTAGTGTGACCTGTTCACTGGTTGCAAAAGAAAACATGGCGACGGCCGTAGTCCAAGATGGCGACGCCGAACTCGAGGCTTCAAAACATCCAGCCACAAGCCAACGAGTGACGTCACCATGACGACGTCCACTTCTTATATACAGTCTGTGGTTTTCACTGCGTTTCCATTGCAAAGAGACACACATTTGATCGTCCATCAATACTCGGCGGCTCAGCGGTTATTCCGTGTCCACGCCGTGTGATGGAGACACGAGGCAGCTTCTAGCACACGGCTCCTGCAGGCAACGGTACCGTCCTCAAAATAGACCCGAGTCATCTGAGCCAAACAGAAGAGCTTCAGCACCGACGGGGGACAAACAAAACCCCGGCTGACGTTTTGAGTCCATTCTTGCAGCAGCTGCCAGAAAAATCCCATTAAAGAAGTCGTCTGCTTTTAAAAGTGATTTAATTTAGTTTTGTTCTTTTTTGTGTGTGTGTGTGTGTGTGTGTGTGTGTGTGTGTGTGTGTAGGAGATGAAGGAGCAGTTGTCCAGCCCTTCTGCTGTGGCTCAGGCAGAGAAGAAGAACAGAGAGGTTGGTTGATGTTCACTCACACACTCACACACACCTTGTACATCCCGAACCACCACCGTGAGGACTTTTGAAGTTGAATTTCATAAACAACTGAGATGTCTTCATAAAGCGTGTGTGTGTGTGTGTGTGTGTGTGTGTGTGTGTGTGTGTGTGTGTGTGTGTGTGTGTGTGTGTGTGTGTGTGTGTGTGTGTGTGTGTGTGTGTGTGTGTCCGTCAAGGCTCTGCTGACTTCTTCAGGCCAGGACAAGTCAACGGGACTGGAGGCCCATCTGGTGTCCGCGAACTCCAGATACCTCCAGGACCAACAGGAACAACAACAGGTAGAGAGAGAAGGGATGGACTGACCCCTCCTCCCCTCCCCCCCAAGCCCCTCCCCCCTCCTGAAACCCAGTTCTGAACGAGAATCGGATCCAAATGTGTGTGTGTGTGTGAGAGAGTGTGTGAGAGAGAGTGAGAGAGAGAGAGAGAGAGAGAGAGAGAGAGAGAGAGAGAGAGATAGATAGATATACACATACATACATAAGGGTAAACATTTACGTATTTTTTAGGAGATGATGCTTAACTCTGTGTGTGTGTGTGTAGCTGATCGTGCAGGAGCAGGATGAGCAGCTGGAGTTGGTGTCGGGCAGCATCAGAGTCCTCAAAGACATGTCGGGACGCATCGGGGACGAGCTCGACGAGCAGGCTGTGTGAGTGAACACACACACACACACACACACACACACACACACACATCTACACACTCACAATGACAATTAGATGTGGCATCCAGGCGGCAGCCTCCGATCCTCCTCCTCCCGTCAGCCGTCGGTGAACACAGTCATCAGCACGCTGTAATCACCTTTTATCCATCGGAGAGTAAACAGTGACTCAGATCATAACAGCGTTTATGGCTCGTCTTCTTTAAAGGACGGAACTTTAACCACCAGCCAACTCTTTAATGTGGGAGGTAATAAACACTTTAGAAGTCTTGTTTTCTCCACCAGTCAGACGTTTCATATCTCACTCATAGCGTCTGTCTATTAGTGGTTATTAGGGGTTATTAGTATAATATCCGTCTATAAACGGCACAGCGATGAGTGTGTGGTTTGTGCTTGCAGCATGTTGGGGGACTTCGGAGACGAGATGGACCAGACGTCGTCCCGAATGGACTCGGTCCTCAAGAAGCTGGAGAAGGTGTCTCACATGACCAGCAGTAAGTACACACACACACACACACACACACACACACACACACACACACACACACACGTAAATAATGATTAATAATGTGCACAATATGTACAGTTTGGCTTCGTTTCAGTTGATCACACCGGCTTCAAGAAGCTCGAGTGTAGATTTTATTTTATTTCTCCTCGTCTTTAAGCCTCTTTTTGATTCGATCCAATGAACCCCGTCTGTGTGTGTTTTGTCGTCGGGCCCCTCGCAGCCGCCGTGGCTCTCTCAAGGGCCTCGTGGCCTCGTGGCTCTCCGGAGGGCCTCGTGGCTCTGAGGCGGTTTGAATGAGTCATCGCTCTCCTCTGCTGCCCTCCTCAGGTCGGAGGCAGTGGTGCGCCATCGGTGTGCTGGTCACCATCATGATCGTGGTCCTCATCCTCTTCTTCACTCTCTGATATCCAGCGACCTCTGACCTCTGACCTCTGACCTCTGGACCTCCGCTCACCAGGCGCCTCCCTGTTAGGACGGACGGAGACGGGAAGACGGACGTGTCCTCTCCTTTCCTTTCTCCTCTCCACTGAGGAGTAACTGGTGACCCGCAGAGAGGAGTTAGGAAACAACCCTCCTCTCTGCTTTTAATGATTCTAATGGCGAAACAAACAACAACAACGAAACCCTGTTGTTACGTATTTCACATCAGTGCACTTGGGTTATTGTTGGAGATAACGGTACTCGATGACGAGCGGGGGGGTGGGGGGGGGCTGCTGCTCGTCAGGTTAAAAACACAAATGTGTAAAATGAAGATACTTCTACGTCCGTTCACAAGTACATTAGTACTTAAAGATGTACTCCCAACAGTAACGTGATAACTTATGACATCGGGCAGCAACTTCAAACGTCGTGTTTTCATCGTCACCCGTAACTTTTGAGTGACGCTGAACTCTGAAGGATCTTTTTCTTTTCGTTTTAAAGCAGAAGGAGAGAAAAGGAAACCCGATTCTTAACAAACTCGCCGACCAGAAAGTAAATAAAATATAGGATTCATAAACTGTTCAGTCCAGAAAGATGCAGTTTGTGTTTTAGGGCAGACGGGGGGGCGTTTTTCTTTTTCAGTGTTGCCTTAAATATATTTTTATATCGTGGAAATGTGCAGTATGTTTATGTGCCTACATGTGGATCTGGGGGGGGGGGGGGTACCTCCACCTCCACCTCCCAGTTCTAATCAATCCTGGTGGCTGATTTCACCGGGATGAACGAGTCCCTCTGATCAGCTTCTGTGGCGTTTGTGGTCAGAACAAAACAAAATAAATCATGTCGACTCATCATATTGGAATAGCATGCACCCCCCCTCCCCCTTCCCCTCCTCCCCCCTTCCCCCTCCCCTCCTCCCTTCCCCCTCCCCTCCCCTCCTCCCCCATGATAGATGGAGGCTCCTCTGCCATCTTCCCGGGGTTTAGATGATGGAGAGCCGTCTCGCGGGGTGAAGTCAGGTCTCCGGCACACGATTGGTCGAGGCTTTGTTTCCTCTCACTGGCCGATGAGAGAAGACCTTCGTCTCGGAGCGAATGGGTTTCGCCCGTTTTTGATCGGGAAAAAAAAACAACAAAAAAAAACAAAAAAAAAGCAGCTTGAGCTGATGAGGAGGAACAGTTGCCGGGCAGGATGTCTCCACGCGCGGCCCAGAGCCAGGCGGACGGCGCCCTCTGCTGGAGGCCGGGGGGAAAGCCCTCTCTTTGTGTCACGTCAGGTAACACCGCCCACGCGGAGAGAGAGGGAGGGTGGAGGGGGGGTGGAGGGGGGTGTTACAGCTCTGTATAAATGTAAAGTAAACACGCTTTGAATTCATGTACAAAGGCTTTCAATCAATGTTCTCTGTAACCCTGTGATCCAGATCTCGTTTCACTTTTTATTTGTTATTTTTATTCTTTTTGCTTTGGTCTCACTGAACGAAGATGTTGCGTAACATTTCTCCTGAGACATTTTTTATTTTGTATTTTTTAAACCAATGGAGTCAGAGGTCAGATGTCCCAGGGTTCCTTGCGGGTGGGGTCCTTTAGTTCCCCCTCACCGCCGGAGCTCTTCTCCTAATCTAATTCTCTGAGCGATGCTTATTAATGTCTTTCTACATATTCAAGCTCTCGCACCTTAAACACCCCCCCCCCCCCCACGGAGGGGGGGTTCTCTCTGTTTCCCATCACATTGAGGCTGTTTGGATCTGACTACATTTACTTCTTGGTGGGGGGTCGGGGTCGGGGGGGTTAACGGTTAATGCGTCACATATCTGAAGCCCATTCGAAGGATTCTCACACAGATTTATGGATCATCTCTCTCTGTGTACATTTCGCGCCGTGAACTCGACTTCAAAGCTTTAAAATCATGTTTGTGTTAATTTTCTGTCGAATTTTACGTTTTAATAACAAAATGAAGCCGTGTGCGTGTTGCGTGTGGATTCTGGGGGGAAACGGACCTCTCGCTGATTAATCCAAAACGTCTGCTTTAGTCAAAGTGCCAATTATGTTTTTTATTCCTATTAACCACAAAGAGTTGCTTTGCTTTGCACTAACCAAACTTTAGTCCTTTTTATTTATTTTGGTGGGACGACTTGTGTAACTGACCGTCTCCTGGAGGACGAGGAGCTCTCCATCTGTCTGCAGTTCTTTAAGTTTTGACTTCCACGAACACGACACGCAGAATAAATGTTACTCGGCTGCTTCGACATCTGAACAGAACGTGATTTGTTTTCTGGAGTTTTAAGTTTTATTAAACTTGTTCAACATGAAGCGACTGTAATTTGTGATTTTATTTTAAATCATGGCTCGTTCCTCTTGATTATTTTGACGTTAACAGACTTGTTAAAGAGGCTTTTAAACATTGATAAATGTATGTTTACAGGACTCATCCGATACGTTTTATGTCAAATGTCATTTACATTTGACAAAACTTTTTTTTTTAATAAACTCCTTCATGCCCGGGATATAAAACATACGAGCTCACTGATTTGACAAATTGGGAGAATGTGTGTAAAATATAGTATGTCGAAAAAAAAGCTTTGAAAAAGGTCATAGTATGGTATGTCGAAAAATATGAAAGTAATTCTACGGTACGTCGAAAAATATTGTGAAAAAATAAAGTGTAGTACATTGAAAAATGTCATGAACGAACTCCTAGTACATTAAGGAAAAAGTCAGTTTTGTATCTCAAAAAGTTTCATGAAAAATTTTAAAAAATGTTTATGAAAAAAAGTCTGTAATCTGCCGAGAATTTCCATGAAAAAAAGTCATCTGTGACTTGTTTTGTTACTAATAAACTGTTATGACTGATTTCTGCTCCGGCAGGAACTCATGGTAAATCATATATTTCATAAAAAGTCATAGGAGAGTATGTAATGAAAAATACCTAATATAGTACTTCTTAAAAATTGTCATGAAAAGAGTCGAAAAGTACCTCAAAAGTCAGCATGTTGAAAAAAGGTCATGAAAAAGGTCATAGTATGTATATATGTCAAAGAATTTCATAAAAAAAAGGTGTTGAAAAACGATTAGTATATTATGTTTTAAAAAAGTGAAAAATGTCATGAAAGTCATACTTTAATGTGTTAAATAATTTAATTAATATTGTATAGTATGTCGAAAAATTTATTTTTTGTATTGAAGGTAAAAAAATGCACAAAAAGTTGAAAAAGTCATAGTTGTGGAAAAAAAAAACATTTTATTAAAAAGGTAAAAAAATATTCTGAAAAAAAGATCAGTCATAGTATAGAATGCCAAAAAAAGTCATGAGAATAAAATCTTTTAAAAAGTCATTGTATTAAATGTCAAAAATACACTGAAGCAGAGTATAGGATGTAGAAAAGTCAGCATGTGTCCAAAAATATCACGAATAAAGTCAGTTCAGTATGTCAAATAATTAAAAAGTCATATAGTTGAGAAATATTATGAAAAAAAGTCAGACTATTGTATGAAAAAAGAAAAAAGTGAAAAAGTGAGTTCTAGTAGTTTGTTGAAAATGTTTTTAAAAGTAATAATCCAGTATGTCGAAGATTGCTCTGAAAAAAGAAAAAGAAAAATCATAGTATTTTTTAACTCAAACTAAAGCCTTGATCCTTGATGCAAATCCTTTCATACTTTCACTTCAATAAAATGTTGAATGCAGGACTTCTACTCAGAGTATCGCTACACTGCGGTATTACTACTAGTACTTTGTACCTGACCAGGAGACATGTTGGATGTCGAGTCTGGAAAGCAACTTGAAATGAAGAGACATTCAACGCGTCATCCTGCAACGGCCACTTATGGCCACAGTGGCCGCTGTTCTGCAAAATCTACATCTTTAAAAAATAAAAAAAGACATTAAATGGAACAAAATATCATCTTAAACATTATCCACTCATACCGGAGGGCATTTTGGATTAAAAGGTAAATAAAGACTCGACACAGCAGTAAGGTCAGTCCTGTTTGTTAAAAACCTTTTATTAAGATATTCAGATTTTTCCTCATTTTTAATCAGTCGGGTTTCTTTTTCTCTTTACAGTAGTTAATGTGCAATTATCTTTATTACTGGGTCACAGTTAGGAATTCACAAAGTTATTGGCACTTGGAACACATGGGGGAAAACACTGGCATGTACACGGGGGCGGGGCGGGGGGGGGGGGTTGTTTGGTCGGATGGGGGGGGGGCAACACGGCAGGGGTGGGGTAAGGGTCTTTGGGTGTGTATGTGTGTGGCGGGGTGAGGTTGGGTATTTTCTTTGACATCAGTAGACACTACTGCATTGTTTTTGTTATTTTAAATCCTCTTTTTGTTTTTTGTCGTTTACCTCCAAAAAGCTTGTTATTTCACCTTTTTAATTTTTTTTTTCTGGGTTATGAAGAATAATAAAGAATAATACCTCATGCTGCGAGTGCACATCTAACAATCAAACTTCGATAGTGCTTCTATGTCATAATGTACAGTTTATATATTTATATATTTATAGTGGAAAAAAAAAAAAAAAAAAACAAACGGAGAAAAAAAAAAAGAAAAAAAAAAAAAGTTCTGCGGAGTATTTTTATTATTATTTTTTTTTTTTACCCGACAACACCAGAGACAAGGAAGAGAAGGAATAGAAAATATCATTCGCGGTTGCTATGCTCGTGTGTAAGCCCCGCCCCCCGCCCCTCCCCCTCCCCCCCGTAGTATAACTCTGAGGTAAGACTGTGTTGACGTGGACTCGGCTGGCGTCCCGTGTTCTCTGTAAAAACCCTGCTGGATGCATTCAGATGGTCCGAGCGCTCTGCTGAGGCTCCGGGGTTTGCTCCTGGAAAACAAAAGACTACGTACCTGCTGTGTTACGGCAGCCACAAGATCACAAGCTGCTCGCAGCGCCGAGAGACCGGTGGCTGTCAGGGCTGCTATGGCTGAGCTCCAGAGGTAAACTGGTACTTTCTTTATCTTTTTTTTTCATTTTATTTCTTTAAACTGCATTAGTGACACGAAGACGAGCTTCTGCATCTCAGAGGTTTGCCCGTTTTTGTATTCATTTATACATATACAGTATATTTATATATATATCCATATATATATATATATATATATATTTATTTGTGAGAGTGTGTGTGTGTTGTCTCTGGTGTGTAGGGATTTAGGGAAAGAGCGGAGTAAATGTTTTCTGGATAGACTACAGGGAATAGGAGGCGCTTTGAGGAGCGGGAGTGGGGGCGGGGGGGGGCATGAGGTCCGGCTGCAGCGCCGAGGAAGATGAGGAGGAGGGCGGCTGAGCGGAGAGGAAGGGATGGAGATGGAGGAAGAGATGGAGATGGAGGCAACGAGGAGGAATCACCTCGGGATCGTGAGCTGAGAAAAACTAAACAAAGTCGCATCCGCTTCCTTCGCTCCTCTGTTCTCAAGTTTAGCCAGTTTTTGCACACTGAACGACTCCCCACATTCAGCAGGGTCCCTACACGGGGGGGTTTGGTGGGGGGGGGTTACAACGTAAGATCCACCCTCTGTTGATCTGGCCTCGAGGGGTCAGATGAGTTGCTAGCTGGTGAAGCTAGCGGAGCGTCAAAAATGGAGCTAAAAAAGGACTTAAGCTTAAGCGGCTTTTAAAAAAACACCAAAATAAGTGATTATTAAAGCGTCTTGAAGGTGGATTTGTTTTGACAAAATATTTTCCCCGTGCAATAAATGTGAGTGCGAATCAAAACCCAGGAAGCAATTTGACGTAGTTTGACCGTTGAAAAGGACGCAGACGTCCCGTCTCGGTTTCCTTCGTTGGTTTTGAAAAAGAATTGGGACGCGAACAGTTTTGTGCTCGCTTGGATCGACTCTCGACCAATCGAATGCTCGCTGGCTGATCAGAACCTCCTGTGAGATCTGTGTAGGAACCCGGTCTGAGTCAACACCGCCCTTCACTGGTACCCCTCCCCCCCCTCCCCCATGCAGAGGAGTCTGTGCTCCCACTTTCCACCTGGAGGGAGACAGGTCGATTGGGCACCACATCATCATCATCATCATCATCATCATCATCATCATCATCATCATTTTTTACAGTAAACATGTCATAAAGAGAAGAGAAAACGTACAAAATAAAAAAGGGAATAATAGTACAAAAAGATAAAAACAACAAAAATAAGGAACTTACAAAAAGAACCCTCACATTACATCTTGACCCCCCCCCCCCCAAAAAAAAACCCCAACAAAAACAAACAAAAAGTCCCACTTCTTACACCAGCATCCAAACCACAGACAGGAAGTGACGCAGTGAGCGTGCTCAGAAAGGTGCAGAGGGCTTTGACTCTCCGGGACAGTTGAGCGCTCGCCCCCAAAAAGGTGCTTTTTTTTCTCTCTCTTCTTTTTATTTTAAAGATTATCCCACTCGCTCCTCGTCACTTTAGTTTCCTTCCTGTGGCTCGGCGGCCGAGGCGAGATCAGACAGAAGGTCAGAGGACGGACGAGTCAAAAACAGCTGCAGGTGCTCTTTTGTTTGTCTTTTGCTTTTGGAAGGTCACGTCAGCAACTTTCAATCTGCTGACAACTTTATTTGGCATCACGGCCGACACGCGGGCGGACGTTTTTTTTTTTGGCGGTTTATTTATTTATTTTTTTTTTTTGCGTCTTGTGTCGAATTCGTGAAAATAAAATAAAATAAAACAACGAGCAGCAGAAGCGTCCGGCGGTCTGCCGCTAAGGTGCTCGGAGGAATACAGTGATCGAGACTCTGTCAGTACAATCGTAGCTTTGTGTAGGATCACTGCTTCTCGGGACATCGCCCTCTGGTGGCGTTGGCAGTTACTGCAGCCCCCCCCCCCCCATTCTCTGGGCTGCAGTAGCCGTTTCTACCCACTAGGTGGCGTTTAAACAAAGAAAAACAAACATTCAAGCAGCAGTAGCTTATTCTTTGTGGAAAAAAAGCTGGTCGAGAACCAGGTCAAGTAAACGTACTTTGGGTCGATTTATAAATGGAAATTAATGCAAACGTGGCTGAGAAATGCGTTTATATATCGTCACAAGACAACGAGCGGAGGATTTCATCCATGATGGGATTTTTGTTTTGTTTTCAAACAGACATTCAGACTTGCAGCCTTAAAATGATGTGAGCCCGTACAGCGGTTTTTGTGTCGCCTCGCCTGTCCATCCGTTGGTCCCTGATCCTGATCCTGATCCCGCCCCCCCTCCCCTCCCCCCCATCCCCCCGGCAACAACAGCTGCAGTACAGTAAAAACCAAACATCTGGTCCAGCATTTAAAACTTAGTCCCCTCCTGTCCGCAGCACCTCGGTCGTACAATAATCGCAATGCAAAAATATGTGGTTCTCTTTCTCTAAACTATTTTACAGCTAACCTTGTCTCGCCCCGCTCTCTCTCTCTCTCTCTCTCTCTCTCTCTCGCCCCGCTCTTGCTCTCTCTCTTTTTTTGTCATTTTCTTTTCTAAAACAACTTGGCAACTCTACGTACAGGTGTTAATGTTGACTTGTTAGTAGCATCTCTCTTCAAAAAATAACCCCTAAAAAGGACTACAGCTCAAATGTAGAAAACAAAACGCGACAAGAAAATTTAAATCGTTAAAAAAAAAACGGAGAAAACAATTGAAATGTGTACAAAGCTCTTCTAGAAGAAAAAAATAATAAAAACTGAACGTCTGCTCTGGCCCCGCTCGACCTTTACTCGGAAAACTGCTCAGGCATAGCTGCCCTACGAAAAGGCGAAAAGCTGCGACCTGATGACCTCTAACAAAAAAGGTCAAAGGTCATTGTTTTAGATGTTGGGTCGCACGTTTCTCTCTCCGCAGGGCAGGACGTGTCCAGGAACTCGTCTCGTAACATATCCTCCAAACCAAAAGAGAAAACTAAACACAGACGGATATTAAAGGAAATATTTCGCCGTGCTCGTCGTTGGTAGAACGTCAAATAAAATAAAAAAATCTCTTTAAAACTCTGGATGTGGAAACCTGTGTGCAGCCGGTCGACGTCCTGAAGCTGACGGACAGACGGACAGACGTCACCCTCAACCGGCACAACTCACACTTTCTTTTCTTTTCAACATCTCGCAGTGAAAAAAAATAAAATGACAAAAAACCTCCTTCAACTTCCATCTTGGTTTCCTGCCTGTGTTAGTAAATTAAAGCCCCCGTTGCGTTAAAACTATTCAAACCGGCAGGGATGCAGATTTGTGACAGTTGCAACACTTAAAATAATACAAAAAAAAATAAAAAGGTTCAAATGGATTCACGAGTACCGAGTACCAGGATCCCTTTGACCCAGATCAGCGTCCGGGTCAACGGTTAGTGTTTATGTCTCGGGCTTTTATTGTGAAAGGTAAGAACCGGAGGAGGAGCGGATCTGGTCTGCGCTGCCGTTGTTAAAGGGGTAACAAAGGTTGTTGGTTCGGACTGCGGCGCCTCCGTGATTGGTTGATGCCGTTCTACGAGGAAACTCAACCGCGGTGCAAGAAAAACAACTTCGTCGCCGCGTAATATTCGTGTGAAGGCCTCGAGACGATCGAACTAGATTCTGAGACACTAAATTAAACACGTCATCTCCTCGAGAGATTCTGGATATCTTTAACGGGGGACGCAACCATTTTCCATCGTTTACTCTGCCTCTTACTTTTGCAATAAATTGTCATAAATTGTGTAAACTGCCCAACTTTTCCTGATCAACCAACGGCTCCCCTCAGCTCCTCTCCTCTCAGCTCCCCTCAGCTCCTCTCCTCTCAGCTCCTCTCCTCTCCCCTCAGCTCCTCTCCTCTCAGCTCCTCTCCCCTCAGCTCCTCTCCTCTCCTCTCAGCTCCTCTCCCCTCAGCTCCTCTCCCCTCAGCTCCTCTCAGCTCCTCTCCTCTCCGGTCCTCTCCCCTCAGCTCCTCTCCTCTCAGCTCAGCTCCTCTCAGCTCCTCTCCTCTCCTCTCCTCTCCCCTCCCCTCCCCTCAGCTCCCCTCCCCTCAGCTCCTCTCAGCTCCCCTCCTCTCCTCTCCTCTCCCCTCAGCTCCTTTCCTCTCCTCTCAGCTCCCCTCAGCTCCTCTCCTCTCAGCTCCCCTCAGCTCCTCTCCTCTCAGCTCCCCTCAGCTCCTCTCCTCTCAGCTCCTCTCAGCTCCTCTCAGCTCCTCTCCCCTCAGCTCCTCTCCTCTCTTCTCCCCTCAGCTCCTCTCACACCGACTGTTGGAACAACTAATAGATGGATACTGACGGGTCGCACGTCGACGGTGTTCTGTATCGATCAAGGTCACGAGCACCACCGGGTTGGGAGCCCCCGTATCGATGACCCCCTTAAGGCTTCTGATCCAGGAATCATTTGTTTCTCCTCCGACAGACGGAGACGAACACACCGGACGACATCTGGGCTCAACGAGGCCGAACCAGCTCTTAAGTTCCAGCTCAAAATATCTTCACATTACCATAAATGCTTTAAAAGAATAAAAAAAGGAGAGTGGGGTTAAAGGTTCAGGACATGAAAGACTTTCCCGTCTTCACTCCATCAGAGATTTTAGTGCAATTTAAACTTCAAAGCTGTTTTTTTTTTTTTTCTCTCCTTGTTCTCCAGACGAATCTTTACTTAAGTTTCAGGAGGCTTTGCTCCGTCATCTGGATCCGCGTCATCAATAAGCGGGTGCTGGTCTGGCTGGGGTCGGGGTTTTAGATTTCTTAAGGGATTTTAGGGGCGACTTTGTTCATTCAGCACATGACCCCCTGCCCCCCCCTCTGCAGAATGCCACGCAACGTAAACAAGCACCCAGGTATTTATCTTGGTGGCACAGGGCCAGAGAGAGACGATCACCCCCCCCCCCTTCGTCATTAGCCTTCTCTCTCTCTCTCTCCCTCTCTCTCTCTCTCTCCCTCTCTCTCCCTCTCTCTCTCGTCTCTTTGTCTGGATTGTGGCTTCGCTCATGTGACGGCAGACTGCCGCAATGCCTCATCTGTCCTGGGAGATTCTTAACAAACGTCTCCTCCTCAGGAAGAACGGCAGCAGCACCCCCCCCCCCCCGCCCTCCCCTCACCCCCCTCCTCAACTCCATGATGATTATAATTATTCTTTTGAGCCCCACTTGGTCACTTGGTTTTAAACAGTCTGGTCGATATTCGCCTCATGATTGCCTGCGTCTCTCTCGGACATTCTGATTCGTCCTGACTTTTCCTCCTCATCAATAGTCTGATCATTTAAAGGTGCAGTAAACACACACACACACAACAAAAAACAACCCACAGTGTCCCATGAGAGAGGGGTTGGCAGCGCACACACACACACACACACACACACACACTGATGTGCTTGGTCAGACGCACCTCCAACCATTCATCTGCATTCCAATAGCTCACATGTGCACACACACACACACATATTTGGCAGCCCCATCTGTTGTTGCTGTAGACAGCACACACACACACACACACACACACACACACACACACACACACACACGAAGTTTGGCAGGGATTTGCATTCTATGAAGAAAAATGGAGTCGACACAGAAGCAGCGGTGAAGAGAAAACGGTGGTTTTACGTAATGAAGCGACGAGGGAGCGACACTATTTAGCTCCTTCCTGTGTGTGTGTGTGTGTGTGTGTGTGTGTGTGTGTGTGTGTGAGAGAGCGAGAGAGACGGAGACAGAGGGAGGGAGAGAGAAATGTGTACATAAAGAGAGAGAGAGAGAGAAATGTAAACAAAGAAAAGCTGAGACGAGCGAGGGCAGAGGGAGGGAGGGAAGGAAAAAGGGGACAATTGAGGGGAAATGAAGAGACGATGGAGGGAAAAAAAGTGTCCTGTCTGCAGTCGTGCTGCTGCCCCCCCCCCCCCTCCTGCTGCCCCCCCATCCTGCCCCCCTCCCCTCCAAAACCCCCATGCAGGGGGACGGGACGTTTTAACCAGGCAGAGACGGGATATTTAGGGAGGGGATCTAAAAATAAAAATAAAGAGTTGACAGAAGTAAAGTCTATTTTACATTTCAATGATTTTGATGTAAAAACGTGACGAGGCAGCGATGTAGACTCTGGATCTGTGTGTGGAGAAGGTATGGCTCTGTGAGGCAGACGAAAACAAACAGCCACTCATCTCAACCTCTCCACACATACCACCCACACACACACTCTCACACACACACACACACCTCGCAGAGCCGAGCACCCAAACCACCCACACACAGGGACAGACATGCGCACTCGCCACCAGTGAAGCCAGACACACACGTATGCAGCGCATAGATCCGAGACGCAGACCCAGCCTGGCATAGGCATGCGCATCACACACACACTCAGAGACACACACACTCAGAGACACACACACTCAGAGACACACACACACAGTGCCACTGTCAAAAGCTCTCCG
This sequence comes from Ophiodon elongatus, assembly GCA_016806645.1. NCBI lineage: Eukaryota > Metazoa > Chordata > Actinopteri > Perciformes > Hexagrammidae > Ophiodon > Ophiodon elongatus. Next base: position 106,009 of record JACSYO010000484.1, on the reverse strand, counting down.
GAGTGAGGAGGCAGACATTAACATGCCATAAATGGAGATGGAGGGAAGCGAGTGGGGAGGAAGAAAAAAGAGAGAAGAAAACTGCATACATACATTAATATGCGTGTGTGTGTGCGCGCACACACACACACACACACACACACACACAGCTTTTACAAACAGCTCCCAAACCCACAAAAAACTCACACCGACGTACACACCAGTATGCACACATGCATTCACACCAAATCATCTGAGCGTCCCAGCCCCCCCCCTCCCCTTCCCTCCCTCCCTCCTCGCTCTCCCCCCCTCTCTAGGGGAGGCTCAGACTGTCCTCTTCTTCCCTCTCTCTCATCTCTGAATTTCTTTTTTCTCATTTAAGGCGGCGGTTTTTAAACAAAGCATTGGAATACAACGATTTCATTATTATTATTATTTTTTTTTTTTTTTAAAGGAAAACAAAAAATGGAAAATGTGCAAACCGTTATCTCCCTCCCCCAATCCCCCATTCTCTCTCTCTCTCTCTCTCTCTCTACTTCTTGCTGCCTCTGTCCTCAGTGATTGAACTTGGTTGTAAGTCTTCCTAGATTGTACCATGTGCTCCAGGACAGCCTGTGGGACCTTCAGGTGCTCAGGACCACAACATTTAAAACATTTACACGTAAATATAGATATAGAAACAGCAAACGGACACGTGAACATCTCTCCTCCTCCGACGCCGGGCTACGAGCCGGCTTCAGCTCCAGACCGGCTACTGGGTCTTCTGCGGGGAGTTTCAGATTTCTGTTTCCTTTAAGAGACGGTTTAACGACGACCCTTCACCTTGAGGGTCCACGTGTGTGTGTGTGTGTGTGTGTGTGTGTGTGTGTGTGTGTGTGTCTGTGTGTGTGTGTGTGTGTGTGTGTCCAAACATCGATATAAACTGGTGACAGTGACATTGAACAGCATTTATGTTGCCCTTCTGGCAATAAGGTGCTTGAGGTTTCTTCTCATTTAAAAATAAGTATAAAAAAAAAATATGAATATGTCAAGTTGTTTCTTTTTGGGGGGGGGGTAAAGTGTTAGGTAAGATTATCACGCTTATTAAAAAAAAAAATAGATAAATTGATACGATATGTTTTTTTTTTCCGCAATTGTGAATTTCGCAGCAATAAAAATGTCAGATATGTAAATCAAACGCACAGGGAACGCAATATAAAAACAGGCAAAATAATAAATAGATATTATAATAGTGGATGCAACAGCTGGATTATCTTTCAAATTAGAAACACTCAACGCGTTCCCCCCTTTTTTTTAATTAAAAACTATGATTTGACCTTTGACCCTGAAGGCGTTCTGCTGCTAACAGTCGATCAAGCCGACGTCTTCATCACTAAGTCTTCATCATCAGAGCGTTACCAAACGTTTGTTTACATTCAGAGGATTTGAGGTTTTTAGAACGAGGCTTTGAATGTCTGTCGTCATATTTTATGACATTATCAAACAAAAAAAAAGAAAAGGAACAAATACACAATGTGTTATTGTGTATTTGCTCCTTTGTTAGATTGCTGCTAGAGAAAATGTGTTTTTTTTAAAAGGCTAACCAACAAATATGGATTGAAGCAGAATATTTCGTTGGATAAAAACATGATGTGATTTTTGTCAATTTCTTTTCTTCCCCCCGATAATGTTGACTTTTTGGAGTTATAGGATAATATTTAGACCACACGGGTCAGAAATCAAATAGTAAAATACTAATAACACTGGCGTTGGCTGAGCCGGGTGTAAACACAACGAACAAACATTTAAATGTTGATTTTAGAATTAAAAATGCTTCCAAACTATTGGGTACAGCCCTGATCACAACTCAGGTTATGGATCCTGAAAAGGTCTCCAGACTTTAAACGTCATTCAAGACTTTCCGGGGAAGACGGCGACGTCGTCGTCCAGCACTCGGAGCTCCAGAGTGCAAAAAAATAAAAAATACATTTAACAGAGTTAAATCAAGTTTTACTGCACTTGCTTGAAACTAATACTGGTATGCAACAACTTTTTTTAATGAGAAACGTCTTCAAATATAAAATATATTCAGTTTACTGTCACAGAGACAAAGAAACCAGCAGATATATTCACATTTAAGAAGCTGGCATCAGAGCATTTTGCCTTTTTTTTCCCCACTATAAAATAATTACTTTAATCGATTATCAAACTATTTGGCGATAAATTTAATAGTCGACGACTAATAGATTAATGTTTGCGGCTCTAATATGCACGTGACCGATGTGTGACGCCTGACGTGAGAGCGATCGCCTTCATATTGATTGTCTGGGTTTGACCTCCATTAAAAGAGTCTGAGGTCAAACTGAAGTCTGATGAAATGAGGATTTCAACCTCTGTGGTTTTACGTCATTTAGGAGCAAAATATCAGAAAAAAAAAAGTTGCACCCGGATTCAATCTCAAGATGGAGGAGAGCAACCGGCCGCCTTTAGCCGCGCTCTCGGGGTCAATGTTAAAATAAGTATAAAGGCAGACTACGTCTTTCGGGGTCGTTGCTACGCCTCCTTTCTTCTTTGAGAATCTGTTATTCACCGTTCTTAATACCGCACATAAAGCCAGAAATAAAAATAATAATAATAATAACTGTCAAACAGAACTTGGGGACAGTTCACCTGTTCCATCCGACCTGACGGCGCCCCGTTGGCGTCGTCTACGCGCGGCGAGCGACGGCACTCAGCTCGGCTTCTGTGTAATTCCCCTTTAATTCCCATGCTGCTCTGGTGTACTGTAGCTGATGCGGCTGACAGCGCCCAAATGCGCATTAGCGCGCGCTCTGTGTGTGTGTGTGAGAGTGAGAGTGAGTGTGTGTGTGTGTGTGTGTGTGTGTGAGAGAGTGTGTGTGTGCTCACCGCTGTGATGGGTGAATGAATCGACCAAGCGTGTGTGAAAACACACCGTCTGGCCTCTCTCTCTCTCTGTGTGTGTGTGTTGCTGCAGCGTACATACACACACACACACACACACACTTTCTCACACACACAGAGCTGTATTCCTAGCAATGTACCAATGCCTGAATTAGCACCTTTGTCCATGCCAAGCGAGCACGCATCCAGGCAACAGAGCCCGAGGAAACTCGCTCTGCTAACTGGCAGCGGATATTCTACGGGAAAACAATTTAAACATGAGCTGAAAACAAAAGGAACATCAACGCTGTGTACACACACACACACACACACACACACACACACACACACACACACACACACACACACACACACACACACACACACACACACACACACACACACACACACACACACACACACACACACACACACACACACACACACACACACCTCGATCCTAAGCTCACAGGCAGAAAGTCACTTTTGGATATTTCTTGACTTTTCCTTCAGACTTTAAACATCTTTTTAAAAAAAGGAATAAAAAGGGGGGTTGATAACTGGAGATATAACTTGGATTTCAGCTCGTATTTTTTTTTTTTCACCCTTCTTCTTCTCTCTGATACGTACAAAAAAGAAAAAGGTAGCTGGATTGTACTCAAACCGCAGGACATAACACAGTGCATTTATCGCGCTCAACACTCTTTGACAATCATCGTAACAAGGTTCCTCTCCTTCAGGAGGCAAAAACAAAACAATACACATTAAGAACAATTTAAACAAATAGTAACTGAAATGGTCTTTTAGGATCAAAAAGCTGGGGAGTTTTTTTTTTTTGTTTTTAAAGTCAAGCTAATATTGGTCAGAACTCAGCAGCCCTCTCGGCGCGGGGTCACAGAGCGGCGTCGGTGGGGTCGGGCGGAGGTCGGGGATGTCGTAAACCATGCCAATATACATATCAATATTCATATCCGACCTCGTCAATCCCACGCTCTCAGAGAAGAAAAATAAAGCAAAAACAAATATAAAAAGGGCTCACTCGACCTCCACTGACTGTAACGAAGCCGCGGGTCGGAGGATGCTCGGCCGCGCGTACATTCAATATCAAAAACAACAGTGTTACCAGAGTTTGGGGGGGAAGGACTCATCACTTCCTCCAAACAGGATCACCCCCCCACCCCCAACAAGCCCCAGGGAATGTCTGTGATTAATTATGGTAAGAAAAGGGCCTTAGTGACAGTACACACTTTCAAAAAACATAAAAAAATAAAGGTTGAAATAGTTAGATCTCGAAAGGTTGCAGAGGAATGAGCAGGGGGCGTCCCAACCTCTTCTCTCTGCAACCTTTCTCTCTGTCTTTCTATCTCTCTCGACTGAGTAAAAAAAAAAAAAAAAAAGGGGGGGTGGAGGCGGGTCAACCCAAAGTGAGGCATTCTGGGTCGTTGAGAGAGACAAATGTGGACAGACGAAGGAGGGAAGCAGAACAAGCGGGCCGAAAAAAGAAAAAAAAAAGATGTAAAAGAAGAAGAAATAGCCGGCGGCTCGGGGAGGAGTGACAGCCGTCATCCCGACCACGGCGGCCGCCGTTCTCTACTCATTGCCCCCCCCCCCCCCCCCCCCCACCAGAGAAACGGCATCCCTCCCTCCATCAATCCGTCCATCTATCTGTCCGTTCACTCACTCAAAACAAAGTGCTGCCGTCTCCTCCCGCCCCGTGGAGGGCGTCCGCTTGCGTGGCTCCGCCCCCTGCGTCGTTATGGTTGCCGGCAGCCGCCGCCGCCGCAGCCGCCACCGCTTCCAGGGAGGCGGGGTCAAAGCCTTGCTCCGCCCCCAGCGCGTCGGCCTCCATCTTCACGCTGTCGGCCAGGAAGGCGGAGTAGGCGTCGCTGTCGGCCATCAGCAGCTTGAGCTTGGGGATCCAGCTCTTGCGGACGACGCGGCGGGCGTTGGTGCACATGTCGGCCGCGATGGCGTTCATCTCGCTCTCCTTGAAGCTCGGCGCAAAGTTCTGGCAGTAAACTGGAGGGAGGAACAGAAGTAAGGAAGGCGGGAGAGAAAGAAACCACAGGGCGAACACCGGGAGAAGGACAAAAGGGGGACGGGTTTAAAAGCTGCAACATGCAACTCACAGTACTATATAGTATCAAAGACGGTGTGTGTGTGTGTGTGTGTGTGTGTGTGTGTCTCACATTTGACGGCGTGCAGCACTCGGTTGTCCAGCGGTTTACGACTGGGGTCGTTGGTCGAGGAGCGGATGCCGGTTCCACAGCTGTTAGCCAGAGTGCTCCTGAGCAGAGAAAACAACAACAACAACGACGACGACGACGACAACAACAACAACAACGGGTCCACGTTAGACGATCTCAGTCGAGGGGAGAAACAAAATCGATGCGTGTTTTTAAAATGTGCCGACCACCGACCTGTCGAAGAAGGCGGCCAGCAGGCGCCGGAGCAGCACCTTGTGGCGCGTGCCGGCGCTGACGTGGCAGTTCATGAGCTGCGCGCGGGAGATGAAGACGGAGGTGCCGCTCACCAGCTCCAGCTTCTCGGCCGGGTCGCCCTCCTCGTACATCTTCGGGTGGCAGCGGTTGCCGATCTGGCTGATGAGCTCGGCGGGCAGCGAGGCCAGGTCCTGCCGGGACCGCGCCCCTCGGCCCCCCCGGCCTCCGCCGCCGCCGCCCGAGTCCGGGGCCAAGTCCGGAAGGGCCTCCACCCGCTCGCCGACCACTGAGGGGGGAGAACGATGGGATTCTTTATTTTTTGTATTATTATTAACGCTTCCTTACATATAAATAATTTTTTCTTCATTTAGGAAAAGATGCTAAACTTCTCAAATGTTACATGCAACAAAAAGTTGCCTCCATGAAAGAAGAAAAATTGACAATTATCCCAAAATAATTGCTTTTGCACCGTTTACCAATTCTCCAAATAACATTATAGCTTCAGTGAATTACACCGTGTTCTGGAGGGAATACTGCTTTCTGATTGGCTCGTGTGTGTGTGCACATAAAAAAAACATTAAAAAGAATGCACACATATTGCAGATCAGCTCACATTAAATCTTTGTTCGGAATATATGCTGATAACCAACACAAGTTTGAAAATGTTTTTCGTAGTAAAGAAATAGAGAGACAAATAAAAACCTGCTCTAATTTGAGCCGTGCTCCGAGCGGGAGGATCCTCAGCAGAGCGACCTCGCTCCACTCGGCATCGCGTGCTCCTCGGCCTCCGCTCATGCGTTAAAATGCGACGCTCTTCCTAAAGTGGTTCTTTTTATTCTTACTTCAGTCCGTCTGAGAAAAGAGAATCTGAATTCAGCCGGACGTCAAACCCCCTAGTGATTCTCGTGGATCCGGAGGACGGCCCCCATGAGCTACTCGGGTTCCCCGTATTTTAAAAACAATAAAAAAAATAATAAAAAGAAGAAGGCCCTGGGATCCGTGGCCCTTGAGGCCAAACATTGGTGAAATCTTCCCTGTGACTTAACTCCTGCTGGTACTGTTTGTTAAATAAACGTCCGCTCGTATAACTCTCAGAGGACGGGATCGTCCTTTTGGTTAAATAAACTCTCCTGAGGAGTTTGGAGGAACAAACTTTACAGGACCGTCATGCGGAGTCTGATCACAAGAGAAGGGCTCATCAATGAGAGACAATCCCTTCTGGAAAGTATTTCAAGAAAAACTAAAAAGAATAACAAAGAAATGTTGATTCTATTCTGAATTAACTATCTTTTTTTCCCCTCACAAAACGATAAAAAAAAAAAACGAAAAGGAGCCGAACCGATGAGCGGTATTGATGAGGGTACTAGTATTGATCCCGCCCTCTACAGAAGGGTCACCGTGAGGTCACGGTGAGGTCACGGTGCCGTGAGGAGGACGTACCGGCCGCCCCGGCGTTCAGCATGCTGTACATGGTGTACATGTTGCAGATCTGTCTGTACTGCTCTTCGGCGCTCTCGTCCGCCACGTCGTCCTCCTCCTCGTCGTCGTGGTAACTGATCGGCGAGTCGCTGGTGTACATGCTCAGCGTGCCCGGGCTCGTGCCTTCGGGGGTCCCGCCGTTTGTGTTGTTGTTGTTGTGGTTACTGTTGAGTCCGGCTCCTCCCATCGGCGTGGCGACGCCGCCGCCCACCATGCCGGCATTGGCTGCGGCTGTGGCGTTGTTGGAGGAGGAGCACGTGGAGGAGGAGGAAGAGTAGCGCGCGGCCTTCCTCATGCCACCTCCCCCGCCCCCGCCAGACCCGCCGTTGCCCCCCTCCCACAGCCGCTTGGCCACGGGGGTGCAGACCACAGAGTAGGGAGAGCCCTCCTGCTGGAGAGAAACCACCACGTTACCTCCAGACCACGTTACAATAAAGGAAGTAAAAAGAGAAATAAAACAAAAACATTAACAGCAATTTCTCAATTATCCTCTCAAACAGGGCTGACTTATTATATGATAAGTGACGCTTTACAAAAATGATATGCAATAATGAGAATATTTCAAAACCTCATATAAACGTTTTTTTCTTCCCATTTTATATTTAACAAAAGCAGCTTCTTGAATGTTAAATGGTAAAAAAAATTAACTTTTAAAAAACAGGAAGCTGTACAAGAACTTTGCCGTCATTAAACAAATGTTAATCATAATTTCAAATCAGGAAGTAGCTGATAAAAAAACAAAACAAAAAACACATTAAAATGGAAACTTTTAGCACTGAACAGTTGATATTCGACACACACACACACACACACACACACACACACACACACACACACACACACACACACACACACACACACACACACACACACACTCTCTGATTGTTGGTAAAGCGGATCATTGTCCGTACGGCTCAGTGAAAATGAGTTTTGGGCGAAGATAAATTATAATTATAATTAATTATAAGACCTCTAATAATACATAATTAAAATTACTAATGACAAGATCTGTTTTAATCCATAAAAACACAATCTTTTACTTCCGTCTTATTTGAATTGTGTGTTTTTAGAAATGACTATAAAGTAAAAGTATAACATTTCGTATACTTTTGAGGCTGTACATCAGAAATGACCTTCAGGTGACGTACGGTCCTTTTCAAATGAGCCTTTCAGACGTGACAACAAGCAGCGGATGATTTCTCTTTTTTGATTGTTCTGTAGCTGCAGCGACTTGGAGCGAGCTTTCCTTGAAAGGTCTATCAAAGCCTTTTCAAATCTCAAACAGACACCTCCTCACGGAGCCGCGTTTCAGACGGCGGCGATACGGATTCATCGTTTATATCAGACTAGAAAAAAGAAAAAGAAAAAAGGCCCCGGATCGCGTTTTGAATCGGCGCTCGGTTGCCGGGCGACGGCCTACCTGCTGCGGGGCGGGCTGAGGCGTGGAGGCCATCTGTTCCGTCTTCACCTTGGACACGAGGGGGAGGGGCGTCAGACAGGAGGCGGGCCTCCCCGTGGCCGGGGCGACCACGCCGACTCCGCCCATCGTCTGCGTGACGGGGCTCTGGGGCTCGGAGGGCGGGGTCTCCTCGGCGTGGAGGCCCTGGGAGTCGCAGCTGGGAGACGACACCTGGAGGCGAGCGGACGATACGGAGGGTCAAGAACGCGCAACACATCAAGCTGGTGTCATCTGAAACGGGTAGGGACGGGCATCGTTAGGATCTTATCGATAAGAGTATCGGCTCTTTGTGAGAGAAAAGAAAGACGATGAATTAAGAAAAAGAACCGACATCGAGTCCTCAGCATCTCCTGGAGTGAGACGTCGCCTCACTTAGGATCTTTGTGTTCTGTCTGCCGTGATGAGAGTCTCACGCTGCACTGAGCCAGAGTCACTGTGTGTGTGTGTGTGTGTGTGTGTGTGTGTGTGTGTGTGTGTGTGTGTGTGTGTGTGTGTGTGTGTGTGTGTGTGTGTGTGAAGCCACTGTTCTGGCTGATCGTAACACTTTTGAGGCTTCTTCTCTTAAAATGGTTTCGTAAGAAAACGTTATTTTTCTGGAGCTGCGACGCTTATTTTCTGACATGTTGTGTAATTCAAAAGATAAAAGATTAATCAATAATTAAATTAATAGTTAGTTTGCATTCCTTCGAAGCAGGTTTTTTTTTGCACAAAGCTTTGGGTTATTATATCGACACGAGTATCAAAAGATTTTCAAATATAACAAATCATAGACTGAATACAAGAATGGTGATGTCACCCTTTGGTTTGTGGACTGATGTTATGAAGCCTGGAGTTCGGTAATTTGGCAATCACCATCTTGGCAACCAAGATTTGCAATCAGTGAACAAAAGTTATCATATCTGGACTGAGGATGACGTAGAGACGCTGTATACGTCTCTGGTAGAGACCTGTCAATCACCCTGTAGCCCCGCCCCTAAAGCATCCCCTGCTTTATGGTCTGTTTGACTCTAAATGGACCATAATTTACTAAATGAACATCATGCTGTATTGAAGAAGACTTGAAACTAGAGATTGAGACATAAACTCATGTTTACAATGTTTACTGAGGGAATAAATCAAGAGAGAAGTAGAGTCATTTTCTATAGACTTCTATACAACCAGAGGAGTCGCGCCCTGGTGGTCAGGAGAGAGAATGCAGCTTTAACACATGAAGCTTTGACTTCTATACAACCAGAGGAGTCGCCCCCTGGTGGTCAGGAGAGAGAATGTTCACTATTTAACAAGCGAGGGCTCAATCGTAATTTTCAAATTACGAAAATCCAGTGCGGCCTTTTCCGTCTCGATACACGGACCCCGTCTCGTTTACGATGCTTTTACTGGTGTGACTTTTTTTGCCGCGTCATCATAATTCATGTTTATACAATACCACTGAGTTTATGATTGAATTTAGTTTATAAAAAAGGGCACAAAGTTCTCGATCTAAATGCATGACTTTTCAAAAGTCAGAGAGTTAATCGCGTTGAATGAGATAATACCCCAACATTCCTGGAGAAGCCAAACACATGGTGCAGTAGGAAGTACGGTCGCGTTCCTCAACATACACGACTCAACACAGAGCTGCTACCACGTCCTCTCTGTGTCGGGAGGTGTACTCAAGAAAATCTGTTCCTCCCTAGTTAATATGTAGATTCATGCAGCGAAGCGCTTCAAATCTAATCAGATCATCTGCTACTGTTAGAGAGGGTAGCTCTTAGTGCGACGTCTCAGTCATTCCTGAGTCAGAAGAACCTGTTTACAAACAAGAGACATCCCCATGACAACATGACGCCACACACATGTGCCATGGTGGCAGCACATATAAAAAATATATATTCTATTCATGTCTGGTTAAAAGGTAATAAGTACATGGATATAAAAACCAAAACCTGAATCAATTTATAAATCATAAATGAACCAACTAGTGCAGTTCTAGGTACTTTAAACCAAAATGCCTTATTATGACGTACAGATGAGAAGCACTGATTTATACAAAAAAAGCCCAGAAATATGCAACTCAACTGTATACTACTAACCGTGTACTAAAACATTGTAGTACTCCAGAGAAATGTAACTTAACTTAATTAAAAACATGATGCATCACTACTACTTTAACGTTAAGTACTTTTAAGCACATTATGCTGATAATGCAGGATTTTTACTGACTATGTATATATTAATACTTTTACTCTTACGACAAAAAAGGTTTTGAGTAGATCTAACGTTACTTCTTCTACCACTGCCAATACCAACACTACCAGTTAGAGACGGGGAGAAAAGTAAAGGTTACAAAGTAGAGCGAGGATTTAATGAGACTAAGCATTTTGCTAACGGTAGCGCTATTAGTGTTAGAAGTTAGAAACAAGTCTCACGAGTGGACGTAGTCGCTATGACGTCACCTGTTGGTTTTTTGACTGCGATTTTGAAGCATCGAGTTTGGCGTTTAGGCCGTTGCCATCTTGTTTTTTTATTTTGCAACCAATGAATAAATCAAGAGAGAAGTAGAGTCATTTCCTATAGACTTCTATACAACCAGAGGAGTCGCCCCCTGGTGGTCAGGAGAGAGAATGCAGCTTTAACACATGAAGCTTTGACTTCTATACAACCAGAGGAGTCGCCCCCTGGTGGTCAGGAGAGAGAATGCAGCTTTAACACATGAAGCTTTGGCTTCACTTTTCAGAGCCTGGGGAAAAAACACACCCCCGGTCGCGGTTCACTCGCGGTCACACCGATGAAATACGCCCCGGTTTCGGTTACGCGTCCAGTTGGAGCCGTCTATCTGCTCGAGTGGACTCCAGGGAAGTGAGGAAGAGTTCGGTTGTCGAGTCCGAACAACATGCTCGAGTCAGCGCTCGTTTACTCAAAGTTTATTAACATTGAACGTGTCTAAACTGCACGAAATTCGACAACCTGGGTCCCCCAGCAACACACCCGGCAAGAGTGAAGTAGATCGGGTGAGCAGACAGAAAAAGAGATCTCTTGAATTATAGTTTTTTTTTTTTTTTTTTACAAACGCTTGGTCGGCATGTTACCTTGAGGAAAAACTCCGTGCCCTTCTCCATGATCTGCTGGATCTGGAGGAAGCCGGCGGTGTACATGAGCAGGAACTGGTCCCCGACGTTCATGCTGAGGCGGCCCGTGTAGCAGAAGGCCAGGATCTGCTGGAAGCTCTGCGGCTGCACGGCCGGCGGCAGCTCCACCACCGAGCTCTTCCCGCCGGCGTTGAACAGATCCCGGAAGTAGGAGCTGCTGGCCGCCAGCACGGCGCGGTGGGCCTGAGGGGTAAACAGCGAGGAGGAGGAGAGTCACGAGGGTGTGGAAAGCATGTTGATTTCTGATTGATCTCATAAAAAAAAAAAAATTAAAAAAATAAAGAAACGCAGCTGATCTGGGTGGATTTACATTTGCTTGTGCAGAAGGAGGTAGAAAACTCCAGACGGCGTGTACTTCATCTCCACCATGTTGGCAGTTTAACCTGCCTTTCGGTGGAAATCTATTTTGAACCGCAACGGGAAAAGAATTAGTATTGATCCTACGAATAGTATCCAACTGAAAAGGAATCGTTTCCCATTCAAACTCATTCTGAAATGAAGCCAAATTTCTAATTGCAGCCTTACGAATTCTAATTGTATTGAGCCGTAGCAAAGCCAAACGATTCATTCCCCATTGTGAGAGGGGAGGCCAAAAGGGAGCTCAGAAAAATCTATTAGGAATTATTTAAAGCAGGACTCTGGCAGACATTGACCTGAGTCATATTTCCCCGTTTTACCGATTGATTCCAAAATCTTGTCAGTATCTTCAGCGCCGAGCTAATTAGGTCTCACTGCAGCGCTCACAACCTCCAGGGCCAGTGAGCAATTAAAAAAAAAAAAGAATAAAAAAAGAATACCAAAACCTTCCCAGGCATGTTGTTCAACAGACATTGCAAGAAAAAAGTATCTGCAAAAACATGAAAATGAAATGCATTTAAACTCCTGCCTTTTCCTATGATTGCAAGTCTACTTTGGCCTCTTCTTCATCACATTTGACAAAAAGAAAAAGCTAACATTAATAACGGTATTATTTAGCTTTAGAGTTTTCATCCCGTGTCCCTGTGTTAATTGTTCATCTCTTTTCTCGCCTGTATAAAAGGTCTCAAATGTTTTTTATTAACTCATCCTGGAGTCTGACTCTCCCCACAGGTTCACATGGATCCTGGTTTTATCTGGAGCTGGTCCTGCCCGACACCCACTGCTACGATCATTATTATTATTATTAGTTGCATTGCTATTACTATTGCCAATACCATTGTCTCTTCTATTATCATTCCACTATATCTAGTGCTGCTGTTATTTTTGGTAGTTGTAACTTCTTCATCATGCTACTACTCTCATTATATGAATCATTGTCATATTCATTGAATGGGTTATAACTCTGTTATGTTGTTCATTCTGTACACATGACATCTATCATACTTCTGTCCATCCTGAGAGAGGATCCTTCTCTGTTGCTCTCCTGAAGGTTTCTTCCCTTTTTCTCCCCGTGATTATTTTTGGGGGAGGGTCAAAGGTCGATGTGAGGGTCAAAGGTCAGAGGATGTTGTAAGTGTACAGACTGTAAAGCCCTCTGAGGCAAATTTGTGATTTGTGATTTTAGACTATACAAAATAAATTGAATTGAATCCTGCAATTAGAAAAAAAAAAAATCATCCAATCAAAAGGGAGACTTTGGCTGACCACCTCGCCACACAGGTCATGTGGATCGTTGCTAACGGAGCAATATAGAGACAGACAGAAATAGTGTGTGTGTGTGTGTGTGTGTGTGTGTGTGTGTGTGTGTGTGTGTGTGTGTGTGTGTGTGGCTGGCTATCAGTGGGGAAAAAAAACTATTATTTCCAAATCTATGTGGCTGAGGTCTCACTCAGATGACCGTCCACCAGGTGGCGCTAAATGAGCTGCAGGGTTTTGCCCTGCCGCTGAGAGGGGAGCCCCGGGCGTTGGTGGCGCTTCAATAGGCTAATAAATAAAAGCACGTCTCACAGTAGAACAGTTTTTTTATACAACTCTGGCTAGACGTTTCTTGAACAGGTAATAGGACCTTGAAGGCGTGTCCCTTGACGACCACGGAGACATCACAGTAGAGGCCCTGCAGCCGCTGTTCGTTCAGACACTCCAGGATGTTGTTGCCAAAGTTGGGGATCGCCATCTGCAGCGTCTGAGCCATAACGCTCTGCCCAGCACCACAGGGTCTGCAGGAGGCGAGAGAGGGGTCAGAGGTTAGGGTCGGTGTCATGGGGAGAGAGGGGGTCATAAAGAGAGGAGGGAGGGGGACACACACAGACGAAGGGATGATGGGGACGTATTATGTCAATAATAAACCGATGACGTGGCATATTGGCCAGTACAAAGTCGTTTGCCACCTTCAAACGGGGTCAAATCTCCCTCAGGAATATCTATTCTATATAGTTTCTCCCCAAAACTACATTTCACGAGATTACACTTGAACACATCACGATATCGTTATAGTTTACTTGTATTCATTCTGAGTGAACAGAGCTTTAACGCGGCATGACGTAACTCAATGCGATCTACGTCATCGTTAGCCGTTAGCTCCGTTATTTAGCCGAGCAGGACTGTGCTGCCCACCAGCAGCTAACAGCTAACGCTAACTAGCTGTCCTCCTGCCGAGTTCAACACGGAGGAGTTATAGATAAATAAATACCTAAAGCTATAGCTATAAGAAATAGCTATATCAGAACGCTGTTGCTCAATCCAACATTTGAGGCTGTAACAGAGGCCTTTCTCATACTCTTAAAAGTTTAACAGTTAACCAACAATACGAATTTTGACCGATTATTGTTAATTAATAAAAATATATATAAAAAAAAAACAACGTTACAAAATGTTTAGCAGTCGTGGCTTGTCACAGAAATGAGAGTAGCTGGTCCCCCCAACCTCAAGTGAACCAGAGTCGTCGCAAACCCCCTTCATCTTAAATCAGCAGGTGGTTGAAGACGCGGGAACTTGTAGCATTTAAACACACACACACACACACACACACACACACACACACACACACACACACACACACACACACACACACACACACACACACACACACACCAGTGGAAACTTACAGGGAGAGTGCACGTGTCCATGACAAAGGCCCGAACCCAAAGTGCCCCCCCCCCACCGACCCCCCTAAAGCCTTAAACCCTGGACCCTCAGGGACTTAACTGACGTCACCTGGTAAACGGTCACGTGTGAGGGCCTCAAACGGTGTAAATACAAACGGGGCGGCACGGTGCTGCGACATATCACGTCACCATGACAACGTCATAAAATGTTATGGACAATTGTGGGTATTTATTTTATACTTCTTTTACTCCCCGAGGTGAACGTCTCCCGGGCGTTTACCTCACAAGTGAGCGGTAAAACTCAAACGATCTATTTAGTTAAAACAGCTTGAATGACAAAATGAAAAGAAACGGTTAATAAATAAATCAGCTGTGATATTTAATCTCTGCTCTCATGTGTTTTTATGTTCCACGTTTAATCCTCAACGTTTTTTGTATAAATGTAGGCCGTCCTCTTTGTTTACATCTCCGGCTTCCACTGGTAACCCCGTGTTTAACGTCACACTGCTAGGAATTGTGGGTAATTTCCTTAGACAAAGTGTGCAGAAATGCAGACTTATGGAAAGCGTTCGTAAAAAGGGGCTCAACGTTTAAAAAAAACTAAAAAACTAACTCAGCGTCACTGGGATGGAGAGTCGACTGAAGGTGAGGAGGAGGAGGGTGAGGAAGAGGAGGGTGAGGAAGAGGAGGGTGAGGAAGAGGAAACCGTGGATTAAAGGAGTAACGAGACAAGAGAACAAAAAAGAAACTGGAAGATGTGCGGAAGGCAAACAAGACAGAAATGAGGAGGAGGAGGAGAGAGACTTGAATTAAATAAAAAAGGTAATTGAAGCGTATGATGATTAATGATTAAAGTATTTGGTAAACAACTTTAATTCAAAACTCTGACTTCAAAATGAAAGAGAATTTTGGGCCACCAGCAGTTATGTAAGCCATCTTTCTGTTTTTTTTTTTAATAACCTTGTTTCATTACATCTAATTCACAGTCAATAAACTGTTTGGTGGTTTTTGTCCTACTTTGTTGTGTTCCCAGTCAAAACACAGCCTCTTACATAACTCGTCTATTTCACTCATCTCCTTCATCATCCAGCAAAGGAGCCGCGATCAAAGGAGGAGGAACCGTCCGACTGGTGACAAACACAAACGAGGGAATATATCTCGCAATTGATTTCTGCTCGAGGCAAAAGGGCATTGCTGGTTCCCGGCTGGACCCTTTTATTTGTGTCTATAAATGCACAATATATACATAGATCTACTTTAATGTGAAATAAAAGCTTTTTAATTCCACGTCTGTTCTGGCCCATGTGTTGGTTTTAAATAGCATGGCTTGTATTTCCTTTCATTTGACTCTTGCATCTGATTGAGTGATGATATTTGGTGCTTTTGTAGTCAACAAAATTGTGAATTAATAGCCAGACAAAACAACAAAAAAAAAAAAAAAGAGTAAAAGGGAGAAACATTGCAGTGTCGCACTAGTATTTGGTGTTAGGCTGTTCAGTAAAGGAAGAAAGGCAGACTGAAATGCATCCCTTCCCCCCAATGAAAAGTGTGCGGCAACTAATCGAGCTGCAAACAACTAGTCAGTCGATATAAAAACAGTCACCAAATATTTCAACAATCGATCAATCGTTAAACTAATTCTTCACACAAAAATGACAGAAAATGCTGTTTTCAGACTTAAAATATGAAGATTTCCTGTTTCATGTCAACCTGAACTACTGTCTGACATTCGACAGATCAAAGATCAATCAATTAGTCTAGAAAATAACCGACAGATTAATTGATAATGTAAATAACCGTTAGCTGCAGTTCTACTGAGCCGTGTTCATTTCGCTAAACCTCCCGTCACTCTGGAGGACCACGTACATGTGAACACCGTCCACTCACACTACAACTGGCCTTGCATCGTATCGACGGCCGAAGAGCAAAACCTCCTGTCTGAAAAATGCACTTTTTGGAGAATTAAAAAAAAAATATATATAGTTTTCTTGCAGAATGCTATTTGTTAAGGATACCCTGTACATAATAGATAATACAAAATAAAGAAAAATATACAAAGTGCAGGTTATTCCTCACTTTTCCTGGATCATTTTGCAGATAGGAGGTTTTGCACTTTGGCCCTCGATATATAAAAAATTAAAAAAAACAATTTTGATGTCATCTGAATATCTGGGCACTACACATCGTGACTTCGTGACCACATTATGATGGAAAATTCCTACGTTATCGAAAGGAGAGTTGACATTAACAGGTTCGAATAAACAGAGTCTTGACCGGAATCAAAGTTGTCCAGTCGTTTATTTAAGCTTGCAAGCGGAAGAGCATCTGTCAGTCACGTATTGCAGTGATCTGAGGGAAGTGCTTCTACGAGTGATCGCCTTACATGTCATTTATACATACAGAAAGTCACACCAATGATGAGTCATACACAAAGTGGAAGCCTGTATGTACGCGATACAATCTGGGTTCAATTAGCCTGCGTAGGCCACCGAACACTAAGCCTTTGTGGTCAGTTGTCTAAGAATACTGTCAGAAACTGAAGTTGATAAAGAGGAACCTAGATGTTCCTGTACTCTTCTATTTTGTTTTGCAGACACTTTAAACTTAATTATATACTTAATACATATTTTTACCATTACAATATCTGGGCACTACACATCGTGACATCGGAGCTCACGCAAGAACCATTTCACATTCTTATCTTACGCTTACTTTAACGTTAACCATCAAAGAGTAAATAAAGTTTTATCCTCCAATATTCAGTAAAACATGTGATCAGGACATCATGGACGTGTCTCTAGTCTCTGATCATGTGACTTTGTAAACAACCAATCAGTGTTTAAAGCAACAGGAGGAGAGCTAGTAACGTTAGCAGCACCGCTAACGGAGAACCAACAGGAGGGAGCTAGTAACGTTAGCAGCACCGCTAACGGAGAACCAACAGGAGGAGAGCTAGTAACGTTAGCAGCACCGCTAACGGAGAACCAACAGGAGGAGAGCTAGTAACGTTAGCAGCACCGCTAATGGAGAACCAACAGGAGGAGAGCTAGTAACGTTAGCAGCACCGCTAACGGAGAACCAGCGGAGGTTCCCTTCAGTTACATGGTGATGCGTTCAGGCTCTGCTCAGTGAACATGAGTACTGGCTGAAGGTAAATGATAACGTTCTCATGATGTGTTCACATGTAATCTCGTAAAATGTAGTGTTGGTGATGAACTAGAATAAATCCAGATGTTTTCACATGAATATAATATAAATATTAGAGACTTGCTAACACGCTCTCAGCTCATTATTAGACTTCATTAACACGAAGAATGACTAGATGTGTTTTAATCAATACAAGTACTATCTGAATGACTATAACAAAGTAAAAGTATAACGTTTAGTATTTTTGATAGTTTGACAGACTTCAGAGCGTTGAAATGATTTTTGAGACGGTGGCAAAAAAATAATAATAGTCTGGAGCTGCTTTAATCAAACAAAGGGTCCTGTATCTGCCAATACGGATCATTAATGATGATTAATGATCCCTGATCAGGGCTCTAAAAGTTATATTTGTTCCCTTTTTTTCCTTTTAGTGCTGGTCCGATCCAAACCCTGAGCTTTTATGATCCGTTGCACCGCCACCTATATTAAAGACCTGCTTTCAGAGATCCATAAAGGAACGTCTATAATCATAAAACAGCTTCAGCAGCAGAATTAAGGGACCTGCTGAAGACAAGGACTCTGGAACAAATAACGAGTGCCATTGACGCCGAGTCACCCGAGAGCCGCACCGTCACCGGAATAAAGAGGTTCCATGTGTAAAACAACGCCTCGCCACAGTTATATTGTCGCGATGTACAACAGCATCAATAGCCAATTCAAATGAATGGGCACATTGTTAGGCTATGGGAATAAATCTGGAGCCTCGGGGCGACTGTGGCTCAGTGGTAGACGTGCCCTCGGGCGGGACACTTGACCCCAAATTGCTCCCGAATGCCGAGACGCCGCTGTGAATGTTTAGATGGTTGAGATGGTTCTGATGGTTCTGATGGGCAGGTGGCACCTCGCATGGTGGCCACATTGTGTGAACGGGTGTCAACGGGGGAATGACGACACGGAGGGACCAGAAAAAGCATCTACACAAGAACAAGTCCATTTAGCGTTTGTCCACGATTCAAACAGGACGGCGTCAACATAAGTATGAAGTTTAATTCATATAAAAGGTTTTAAGGGACTACGCAGTAATTAAATAAGCCGGCGCCAGAAAAGGATGGTCGGCGAGTGGTCACGTGACACAATTTACATGTCTATGGATTAAACAAAGAAGGACAATTCACTTTTAAATGCTTTAGAAACAGGAGCTCTTAAAAAAAATCTACATTTGAGTAAATATTTTACAGGATATTCAACCTTTGTTTCTTTATAATACATTTAATACTTGACTTATTTCTTGTATAAAGACAATAAAGTATCCATGAACATGAGATATGACTTTACAGATAATTACAATCCCTCCTTAGTTTATGGCGTTTGGACGGTTACACCTTCAGTCCATGTTCATATCTCCATGTTCTGACACCCGTTGTCTTTTGGATTCTTCACATTTACTTTTTGTTGGTCCGCCCTCTGGCGTTTCGGAGACTGATGCAGCGCGTTGAGGATAAACATCACGCGCGCGTACAAGCGACGCTTTGTGGCATCTCAACTCCTTCAGCGCGGCTGCTCTTTGGCCAACAATAACACCGCGGTGTCTCTTCCAGGTGTGACTGTGAAGCAGCGTGCTGCGTGTAGCGTGCACACTCAGCTTCTCCCAGTACATAAATACAGGTTGGGCTTAAGCAGTCCTGGGAACCAGACAAACGCCTCCATAAGGGCAGCACTGAGAATAAAAAGGACCATCAGCAGTTCATCATAATTAATTTTTTAAGTTTATAGCAACCCATTAACTTTGATAGATATACAGGCATAGTAAGAAGGGCAGTGGGTTATGAGAAGGAATAAAGCATGACTGTTTACAATCACAGCGCCACATACTTCATCTTTTAAATATATATATATATATATATATATACACGAGTGCCCACAGTTAAGATGAAAACAACAGCCGGCGGTAGATGTCAGCATCTCTGGTTGTTTAAAGGCAGCGAGTAAAAACAGTTTGAATAAGTCGCTTAAAGATTGCGCAAATGCTAATATTTAGTTTGAGTACTAATTGTGAAGACTGCCACTATGACATAATCGTGCTTAATTAATTGGGCAGCCATATTCTGGACAACAACAAAAAAACAACAATTAAGATCGCAGACGGAGCGCTTATTGGATCGGGAGCAATTTGTACAATATCTGAATAACATATGCCATCATATCAAAACACTATTAGTGCCCGAGTGTATAAATTACAGTTTTTAACTACTTGTTAAAAAAAACAAAATCAATAAGGTTTTGACATAATTTCCTGGCCGCCGCACCGTGACACATTATTGTACCTCGACAGTTTGCGTCGATGTGAAGAGATCAATGTGTGAATATTATCCAACTGAAGTGGCATTTTCTCCGTGCATTCTGGGTCTTATCCAGGGTTTGTTGACATGCATTCCTCCAACTTTAAATATTATATATCAGGACGTGGATTTCTGTCCCTTGAAAACAGGTTGTAGCACCCAAGTGTGACTATAGAGCAGCAGGATTAGGATTACAAAAATAGCTGGATTTGACCTCCGGACTGTCTGGGAAAACTACTCAAGTACTAAAAATGCATGATCTGAACTGTCTGCTCCCTAACATGTGCACCAACCCCCCCCTCCGCCCACGGCCTTGAGCGGCGCGACCAATAGCAGAAGCCTCAGGCTGTCTCCAGGTGTAAACATATGCAACCGCATGAATAATAAGCAAGTCGGTCGCCAAGACAAAAGCATTTCTAAGAAGAAAACACAATATTCACAATACAGCACCAGCATTTGTGATAGTAAAAAAACTTCCAAGTCTTTTTCAACTTTTTCTCCCTCCCGTGAGAGAGAGAGAGAGAGAGAGAGAACCGCACATCGCTAAATTGGGTTCATAAACCAGACCGCGGAGGGCTGACATGTCACCCGAGGACATCCTACCAGCCACCTTTTCCCCCTCACGGGTCAGAGGTCACAACAACTTCCAGGAAACATAAAAGGGGAGTTAATTCACACCACTTGACCTTTGCCCTGCAGTCCCCATGTGACCCATTATATGCTGTGTGTGTGTGTGTGTGTGTGTGTGTGTGTGTGTGCGCCCTTTACAACTTTTAAAGTTCATCTCCAGTGCCACACACACACTGTGTTTGCTCTATGCAGACTAACACACACATGCTCCAGCTAACAGACAAACACCCTAAAAAAGAAGAAAAAGAAAAGAGAAGTGACTTGATAGCTGCAGTCAGCCAGCTGCAGACATATAAATCAACTCTTCTGACTCGACACCAACACAAACGTGTGATGTGAGCATCAATCACGACCTGTTTCCTGGTTCCAGGAGGTTAAAAGGTGGCCTGTTAGCAAGCAGCAAGCTAACGCTCTGAGCTAACACTGCATAACCAATATTATTCACAAACAACAACAAAAAAAGAGACTTTAAATCGCATTTAAATCATTCCAGACGTGCATTTTTTAAAGCATTCAAGGCTAGAAATGCTGCATTTGCCGACACAAGCCACCAAAATGTGGCTAAAGTGTGTAGCCTCCCCCTGAGCCCGACTGAGAGCTGAAACTTCCAGCATTTTTTTTATTTACCCACATTAATTATACATCAATTAATCTCACATGAAAAGACTGGCAGAGTCGATGTCTCGCCGGTAAACGCCTCGGTTAGGGGGGAGGGAGAGGGAGAGAGCGAGAGCCACCAGCGAGGGTGGGGGAGTAAGGCAGTCAAGAGCCGGGGCAGAGAGCTCTCGGTGCCCCGCCGTGTGCCAGCCTCTTTGCCCCGGCAGGATTTTGTGGAAGTCCTCGGCTGGCCCGGGCCGGTGCGTTCAATGGCGGGAGGGAGCAGCGGAAAAAAGAAAGGGGGGACACAAACAGACAGCTCTTCCTTCTTTTAACTCCCCCCCCTCCTCCCCCACCTCCTCCTCCTCCCCCCTTTACAACACACGTTTATCGTCCGAGGGACAGCGAGGGAAAAGGGGGGAGACACGAAAAACGGCCACACAAATAGTCGAGTATAAAATATTTAGCGCTCTCCCCCCCGAGCCAACCGCTGTCCGTTAAGACCCGAGTTCTCTTCTCGGCAGCTACCGATACCGGACAGATACACGTTGTCTCCCCCCTCCTCCCCCTCTTTCTCCCCTCAACCAAAAATGTCGCGTATAATATATCACAGCGAATTAATTATTCATTTAAAAAAAACAACCCCCCCCTCCCTCCACCCGGTTAACTCCGTAAAGACACGCGGGGGCTCCGATCACTTCACCGGAAGCCCCGTTCGCGGGTAACGTTAACGCGCCGGTGAGGAAGCGGAGGGCGACTCTGTCTGGTACTCCATCTTTTTTAGCCCGACATCAACAGGTCATCCCGGGACACAAAATGCGCCGCGAGACGGACGGATGGATCCCGGCACGGAGCGAGACAGAGAGCGAGAGCGAGATCTTAAACCCGGCCGTTATGAACGGGAGGGGGGGGGGGGTCCTAACGGTAGGGGGGGTCCTAACGGCCGGGACACCGGGGATATTTGGGAGAATTAACGGCAGTTTTTTTTTTTTTAGTTTTTTTTTTTATTATTATTATTATAAAGTTCTTTTTTAGAGAAAGTTAAGGAATGCAGGATTTATAAAAAAAAAATTAAAAAAATGAGCAGGAGGACTGAAGTCACTCACCGAGGGAGAGGAAGGGGACAGCCCGCGGCGACGAGTGAAGTGACGCCGGTGAAGTGGTTAAAGTTTGGTCGGTCCCCACGAGCCCATCCCCCCATAGCGGCGAGCACACAACTTTACCACCCATCCCCTAAAAACAATAAAACAATAAAACAACAATAGCGTAACCCCCCCACCACCCCCCCCCTCCTCCTCCTCCTCCTCCTCCAACCGCGGAACATTACACCACCCTTTTAACCAAATTCACCCATCCGAATGCATGATGGCACCCCGCACACACAAACACACACACACACATACACACACACACACACACACAGTTCGGGGCTCGGACAACTGACCGACCCCGTCTCGCCAGGCCGGAGCCCCCGAACCGTTTGTCCCCGTTGACCCGCCGCGCTCAACTCACCCCTCTCGGGCTGGATATATATATACTTATATATATATATATATAAATCCGCTGGAGAAGTGATTCAATGGAGGGGGCCCAGCTGCAGAATTAAAGCGGTCCAACGTCGCCCCTCCGCCTCGCTACAGGCAGCCATTCATTGTGACTGTAAAAAAAAAAAAAAAAAGAAGAAGAAGAAAAAAAAAGAGAAAAGAAGCCCCGTGAACCAGCAGCCGGAGCACGCGCGCACGATATCATGCGTACACATACATGCTTTACGCGTGCGCGCGCACTCACGCATGCAGGCGAGGAGAATGAGCGCAGAGCTCATCGAGGAGGAGGAGGAGGAGGAGGAGGGGGGGGTATTTTTTGGGCTTTTTTTTGTTTAACTCTCCCAGGGGTTGCAGACAGATCGCAGAGCTACTGATCGGCCAGACAGACAGGTAGGCAGACAGACAGACAGGTAGGCAGACAGGCAGGTAGGTAGGCAGACAGACAGACAGGTAGGCAGACAGGCAGGTAGGCAGACAGGTAGGTAGGCAGAGAGACGGGGAGACGTTCTGCATCGTCTCATTTGCAGCGCTGCAACCGAATTAACGCCTTATGTACTGTTTTCAGATACAAATAATGAGTATAATGAGACTGATTCACATCAATAAACGGGAATTATTATAGTCCCAGACTTTAAACTTCCTCCATTAAAAATATATATATATATATATATATATATATATATATATATATATATATTAATTTACCAGTATATATATATATACATATATATATATATATATATATATACTGGTAAATTAATTTGCTTTGTAATAATTTAACCCAAATGCACCTTTGGTGGCATATATTCATAGGCTCACTTTGTTTACCTCAACACACCCCCAAAAAATAACTTGGCATCTGAACAATATTTTGGATGCGTAATGGCAGAAAAGTTGACTTCAGTGCACGTGGAAATGCTGTTTTTTTTATTTTTTATTTTTCTTTATCCAGTCACAACAAATGTGAGACAACTCACATTAATGCTAATTTAGGGTTATTTTTGTCATTATTTATGACATTCTCACATTAGCATATATTATAATAGAATTCAGAATTATAATTTATTATACATATATAAACATATATATGCATATATTATTGATGACATATATTAACAATATATATATATATATATATATATATATATACATATATATTTATATATATATCCGCTCTAACAAGGTAATGTAATTCAATAAATGACATTTTGAGGGAGTAACAGATTACAGGTTTTTGAGCCCGCACGCGCCTCTGCAGCCAGGTAGACGGGCATGCGTCCCCAGCCGACCCGACCGTCTGAGCCCCACCCACTAGTCCACCCACTCACCCCCCCCCCTCCCCACACACACACACACACACACACTCTCTCACTATACTCACCGGGGGGGGGCCGTCGACTCCCTCCTGACCGCGCGGACCGTATATATGAAGCCGCGTGCCGCCCGGTTCGATTCCGCCGTCTCAACGTGTGTCCGCTATGAGCGCGCGCGCGTCTAGACTCCGGGCAGGTGAGCCCTCCAGGGCCTCCAGGTGCTGCGCACAGTGAATACTAAACAGGATGAGACTGCATTCGGGCACGGCACTGCGCTCCCCCGCTCTCTCTCTCTCTCTCTCCCTCCCTCTCTCTCCCTCTCTCTCCCCCGTCATGCCAAATACTATTAACTCTATAATTCTCCTGTGTCAGATGTATAGCGCCACGCTCTCTGGGCATTTATTGTCACAGCGCCCCCATCCAGATGTTCAGGCTCGCGAGCGCACACACAGCGGAGGCGCTATTGTTTTGGGGTTGTTGTTTGTTGCTTTCTCCCACAGTCGTTCCGTCTCGTGGGAAATGGGTGCAAAAGTATACGAAGTTAAAACAGCGCGATGGACACTTTCTCATCATGTAAATGTCTCATTGTAAAATGCTGTGCTGCAGCCAAAATGTTCAGTTATTTAGATTTTCACACTTTCTTTTTTCAGATATTTAATTATTCTTGTATGTGAAAGCCGAAATTCTGTTTCAGGAACAATCTATACATGAGCCATATTTCCATTATTTCACTGCTGAGACTGAATTAGTCCCATTTAAAAACACACTGAGCCTAAATATAATGCTTATAAACTAGTTATTGATGTTAAGTTGAAGGCACTTGGGTCGAATTTATTGCCATTCATCATCTGCATCATTTTAATGTAGATCAAGGTATTATTTTTACACACTTTTGGGTAGTTTAATCTGTGACAATACTGCCTATATTTCTTTTTAAAGGTGGTGTTTTGGATGTAAAATATGAATCTGCAGGTTGGTAACTAAAGCTGCCAAACAAACACATGGGAGTTAAGTATAAAAGTATAATATTTGCCTCTTAAATGTGATGAAATAGAAGTATAGAGTTGCATAAGAGGACCTAAAAACTGCATGTACGTTACACTCATGGCGTTATGATCACATCAGCCTGCACATTTCTTCCACTCCCTGTGCAATGTGCATGTTTTCTTTCTTTTTTTCAAATATGACCTCAGGGCTGCTGTGTGGCATTTTGATTCAAGATTTTTTAAATTCAAGATTATGCAACTGGGACTTTTTTTCTTTTTTTTTTTTTTAACTCATTGCCTTTCTTCCAGACGGGAATTGATATTGGGTTCATGGTAAATATTCCCAAATTCATTTTAATTTGAAACACTATACACAGTATAGGCTACACACCTGTATATATCAGGGTTCTGGTGTGCAGTTTACTTTGGTAATCCAGTTTTGCTCCACGCTATAATAATAAAAAATTAAAAAGCCCAAAACAAGCAACACACACAGCCCGTTGTCTTTATTGTCCTCACACAGCTGCACACTCAACCTCAAGCCACTGTACCGGTCCCCTGCACATATAGCCCGAGCTGCTCAGCACTGACCTGCATTGACCTTTATTTCTCTTATATAGTTATGCATGTATTTTTTTTTTATCGACACATCATGAGTCTGGGCTATTTCGGGTGTAATCCATAGGCTATGTTTAGCCTCTTGCATGTGAACGCATCGCCAACTCCAGGCGCGGCGAGATTAAATTAGATTATTCATGAAAGCGGGCTGATGTGTTTTCCAGTCTCCTCACATGTTCACTGCGGGGGGAAAAGTAGGCCAGCGGCTGACTGATCGACCCTCTCTCTCTCTCTCCCCCCTCTCCCCCCTCTCTCTTGTCCTTACGTTACACCGTCTTTCCCTGACATTACGCGGCTCCGCCGACAGGGGGCGCAGAGACGAGCAAGCGCGCCTTTCGCTTTCTGGGCAGCGCGGGCTTCCGTAGAGACGCTCAAACAAACATGGCCGCCTCCATGTGCTAACGTGAGATGAACTAGCAGAGAGAGAGAGAGAGAGAGAGAGAGAGGAGGAGAAGAATCTACAGTGTTAACAGCGAGGAAACGGTCACACGTCTGTTATATTAAAACCTCTGAGGAAGTGTTCGCCTTAAAAGGGTAAAACAATATATCTGTTATTAATAATGTAATATCAGTCTGGGTTAAAGTTTGTCTTCATTTATCTATTTAAACCAAAAGGTACAACAATATGTGTTCACTGTGCTGTGTTGACATGTCACCTAACTCGTTGTATTGAAAGACACGGAGCTCAAGCTGCAGGTCAGATTAGTTTAATTTTAATCTCTGGGTTTGAGTCCAATTACTGAAACGACTTTTTGTTGTTGTTGGTCGATAAATCGACGAGAGCTGGTGGTATCTTCCGACTGGTCCTCTGTTTTGATCGTTTTCAGTGTTATGAAAGTGTGTTAAAGCCTAAATGCCTGAACTCCACTTTCAAATGTGTGAAAATGCAAAAACAAAACAAAAATGTATAGGGCAGATTTCACTGTTTAGTTTTTTTTCTCACATCTAGAACACATTGGATCAGGAGGACTAGATCTTCCCAGAGAAGCCCCAAAACACAGTTTCAGACCTGTGAAACCTTTATTATGAGGTTTAAGTGGAGAAAAAAAGCAGTGAAATCCCCCCCCTTTTTTAAGAGACGTTCACAAATATAATACTGCTGCAGTGAAGCTATTTTTTTTATCTGTAAACATCTGGCTCATAATCCTATAATCAAACATGTTTGTGTGTTGGGTAAATATTCACATTGGTATTATTTTCAGCAATCCCATGTTGCACCGGCTCTATATTTAAATTGCACACAACTGGAGACATCTGCATTGAACTGAGCATTTTGCAGCCTTCAGACATGTCCTTTGTCTTTGTCCAGGCGGGGGGACCTTTATGCTGGTGCGGACAGGTCAGCTGTTCCTCTCCCATCACCGTCACCCATCCTACGCCCGTTTAGGCAGCGCTGCTGCCGCCGCCAGCCGGGGACTGAGATCGAGATCCATGGAGCCCCTGAATGCGACCCCAGAGGTTCCCACCACCAAACCTCCCGCAGAATATGTGAGCCTGGCGCCTGAGGAGACGGCGGCTGACGAGGAGACGCGTCCCGCGGGACTGTTGCCCGGGGAGACGGTGGTCAAGGAGGGCAAGGCGGCCATCCTGTTTCCCAGCGCGAATGAGGTGTTTTACAACCCAGTCCAGGAGTTCAACAGAGATTTGACGTAAGCATTTCCTTTGGCTGACGGACACGAGTCCCCTTAGATGTCTTCAGTACAGATGAGATATCTTTGAGCCTGTCATCCAGTTCAATAGACAGGTTTACTTTATAGTATTCTTTCCGTATAGTAATGGATTTAGTGGCGCTCCTGGGATATTCAAAGTATCTGATATTTTATTTTTAATAACTCAAATCTGATCTGTACTTCTCCAGAGCTTTGTGTTTAGAGAGCTCCTTGGTCTTCTTGCTTAGAGGCGTTATGGACTCTGGGGCCTTTCAGGACAGGCGTATAAATGTGACCGATCATGTGACACTAAAATAGTATCTGACAACACAAGGCCTGCAGCGAGAGAACGAAAACTCAAAATGCTCTTCTTTTCTTTTTTTTTTTTTACAAAATTCCAGCTACCAAAACTATAATTTCCATAAGTGCAAAATCAAGGTAGCCCACTCATTGGTTCCTCTAAACAAAGGGCTCACCCGTCAACCAAGTCGTTCCAAGACGCACAACACAAAGACATCACACAAACTAAACCAAACTTAAGCATGAGCTGTAGTCAGGCGACAACTTCCGGTCCTGCCGAGTGAAGCCAAAGCTTCATGTGTTAAAGCTGCATTCTCTCTCCTGACCACCAGGGGGCGACTCCTCTGGTTGTATAGAAGTCAAAGCTTCATGTGTTAAAGCTGCATTCTCTCTCCTGACCACCAGGGGGCGACTCCTCTGGTTGTATAGAAGTCTATAGAAAATGACTCTACTTCTCTCTTGATTTATTCCCTCAGTAAACATTGTAAACATGAGTTTATGTCTCAATCTCTAGTTTCAAGTCTTCTTCAATACAGCATGATGTTCATTTAGTAAATTATGGTCCATTTAGAGTCAGACAGACCATAAAGCAGGGGATGCTTTAGGGCGGGGCTACAAGGTGATTGACAGGTCGACACCAGAGACATATACGGTGTCTCTACGTCCTCCTCAGTCCAGATATGATCACTTCTGTTCACTGGTTTCCGAAGAAAAAAAAACATGGCGACGGCTGTACTCCAAGATGGCAAACTCGAGGCTTCAAAACATCAGTCCACAAAACCAATGGGTGACGTCACCATGACTACGTCCACTGTTTATATACAGTCTCTTTGCAGTTGTTTTGTGTCCTTTTGTAGTCATGTTGTGGGTCTTTGTGGTTGTTTTGCCTCTATTCATAGTCGCTGTGAGTCCCTTTGCGCCCTTTTTTTAATTTCTTTGTTTCTCTCTCTTAGTAGTTTTTATGTTTCTTTGTGGTCATTTACAGTCTCTCCCTGGTCAGTATGTGTCTCTTTAACTGACATTCTGTAGATAAAGACCGGGAGGGGGGTTAGTTCTTATTTTTTTTAGATATTCTGCTAACTACAAAACAACACACAGACTGAACAGCTAACCTCCTCAGCAGAGGACACGGCTTTTTAACTTTTTTATGCCGGCTTTCCCTGATTTTGAATTGTGCAATCATGAGAATAGTGTTTCACAACAGTCAACCTTTGACTGACAGCGAGCCTGTGATGCTTTGAGCTTCAAACACAAGAACCCACACATTAATATTGTCCTTTTGATTTTAAAATACTGGGGCAGAATAGATTAGTGTCTTTCATTTTGTGCACACGAATCCCCAAAGTTCAATTTGGATGACGGCAAATGTCGTAAATAATTACTCAGCCGAGTTATTTACCTCGTTATAATGCATGCTTTATTTATTTATTTATTTATTTATATATATATATAAATAATAAATCCTTTCATGTTTCACAGATGTGCCGTGATCACAGAGTTTGCCAGAGAGGTGCTGGCGCAGCGCGGGGTGAAGCTGGTGGTGCCGGGCGAGAAGGAGCGGGTGGTGGTCTCTCTGTCGGAGGACACCAACGAGGCCGACGTCCAGACGGAGGAGAAGAACGGAGCCGAGTCTCCGACCGTGACCGCGACAGTGGGGGAGAAATGCGAGGTAGGAAGGGCTGATTGTTCACAGTGGAGTTTTTAATGCTTATTGGGGGATCATAGTAAACATAAACGGATCCTTTAAGAAAGTAAAGCCATGCAGACGATGTGATTTCTTTGACAAATCCGGTGGTTCTGGCGGCCGGTGGTTCTGCGTGCTACTAATACTGTCAGGGTTGGTGGTTTGATTCCCACGGGGGTTTCCTCTGCTAAATACACACAGTGGTGGCAGCACGAAGCAGTTTGGATAAGAGCTTCCATCAAATGACTTATGTTAATGTTGCACCAGGTAATTTCACACTTCATGTGGTAGAGGAAGGTAATTAGATCAGCCTTTTGTTTTGTTTTTTTTTAACTTTGAAGGATTTCATTCAGCTGAAATGTCTTTTAAATGTCATTAAAGACATTTTGACCTGTTGATTAGGTGCAAACGATGGTCAGCCATTGTTGTGGATTCCAGGTCTCTCTGGATGGAGAGATCGATTTGTCATATTCACCAACTGAATCCACAGAGAATCATCTCCTGACTCTCTTCTCCTCCTCCAGCGTCTTACAGCTTGTGGTTTTGGGTTTTTACGGCCTGGTTCACTCTCACGGCTCTCATCGGCGTCTACAGAAGACGTAGTTCAGTACCGAACGGAAGATTGACTCGTGGCTAAAGAGCCACAAAAGGAGAGAGGGTATTGGACTTGAATTCATCAGGCGTTATTGTTATTGTTAATGTTGCTGCGTGTCCGCTGGATGTGTAAATACCACAGACTGTATATTAGAAGTGGACGTAGTCATGGTGACGTCACCCGTTGGTTTGTGGACTGATGTTTTGAAACCTTGAGTTCGGTGATTTCGCCGTCTTGGATTACGGCCGTCGCCATTTTTTGCAATCCGTGAACAGAAGTGATCATATCTGGACTGAGGAGGACGTAGAGACGCCGTATACGTCTCTGGTGTCGACCTGTCAATCACCTTGTAGCCCCGCCCCTAAAGCATCCCCTGCTTTATGGTCTGTTTGACTCTAAATGGACCATAATTTACTAAATGAACATCATGCTGTATTGAAGAAGACTTGAAACTAGAGATTGAGACATAAACTCATGTTTACAATGTTTACTGAGGGAATAAATCAAGAGAGAAGTAGAGTCATTTTCTATAGACTTCTATACAACCAGAGGAGTCGCCCCCTGGTGGTCAGGAGAGAGAATGCAGCTTTAACACATGAAGCTTTGACTTCTATACAACCAGAGGAGTCGCCCCCTGGTGGTCAGTACTAGTAGTAGTGGTCAGAACCGGAGTTTGCCGCCTGGTGAATATGCAACAAGTTCCCCATATCGCTAATTTTATAAGGTGGGAATGTGTCAATGTTTTTAAGATCGTCCCCCCCCGACTCTGCGTTTCAGCTCGGTCTTCGTGTGCTGGAGGGTCTGTCGGCGTCCGGTCTGCGCTCGGTGCGCTTCGCCCTGGAGGTCCCGGGCCTGCATAGCGTCACCGCCAACGACTTCTCCACCAAGGCCGCGGCGCTGATCGCCAGGAACGCCGAGTACAACGGCGTCAACCACCTGCTGCGCGCCAGCTGCAGGGACGCCAGGTACGACCGGCTCGGGAGAAGCGCTTGTTTTGCCGCTCGGCGTGTCTCGCTTCTCTGTTTGTTCCTCCTCATCCTCACTCCTCTCCAGTCTTCGACCTTTGACCTCTTGTTCTGCTCATCTCTCCGCTCCGGTTCTCATCTCCTTCATCTCTGTCTCGCTGCTCTTCTTCTTTCATGAACTCCGTGCCGCTCTTCACTTTTCTCCTTGGCTTGCTCGTCGTCTTCTATCTCCTTCAGTTCTTTCTTCTCTGAACTAATCCGCTCTTTTCTTAGACCATAACGTTTCTCCATCCCCTTTCTGCTCCGTTTTTTAAATTAACTTCTGTCTTGGCATATATACACATAATATATCTGGATGTGGATCTGACTAATTCGTTTCCCTCTCCTCGTTTTATCTTTCATCCAGTATGCTGATGTACGAGATGCGAGGGAAGAAGCAGCGCTACGATGTAATCGATCTGGATCCCTACGGGAGCCCCGCTTCCTTCTTGGATGCCGCCGTGCAGGCAGTCAGCGAGGGAGGTGTGTAGCTCGGTCTGTCAATAACGCGATCAACTCTTCTGCTCCTCATCCCTCCGTCTGGTAAACGGCTTATCGCCGCTCCACAGAACGCCGTGTCTGTAAGCCTGCGTTGATGGTTCATATATCTGGGTAATAAAACTGG
This sequence comes from Ophiodon elongatus, assembly GCA_016806645.1. Classification (NCBI taxonomy): domain Eukaryota; kingdom Metazoa; phylum Chordata; class Actinopteri; order Perciformes; family Hexagrammidae; genus Ophiodon; species Ophiodon elongatus. The sequence continues at coordinate 74,589 of JACSYO010000484.1, read as the reverse complement.
AAACGGTAATTAAAGTTAATACAGCGAACTTTCAACTGATTATGAAACCAACGCCACGCTGCTAAAGACCCGGGCACGGGAGAACCAGAACCAGAACCAGGACCAGGACCGAGACTGTCAGACCCTGCTGCAGTACAATGAGACGTTTTCTAAAGGGAGTCTGGTGTCCTCAGGGAGCGCCAAACATCCAAACAAAATGTAACAAGCAGGAAATAAAAGGTCACCAGTGTGTCATTTTCAAACCACATTACTTTGCTGAATACTAATCCATCCCTCAAAGACCTCTACATTTTTTTTCATCTGGGTTTGGTGAAGGAGACACACCCAAATCACATTTTATTTTTCATGACATTTCAAAAAGAAATGGCAGAAAATGAAGTTGACAGTTGGATCAGAAGTAGGTCAGATTTTTTTTTATTTTTTTTGCATTCAAAGCTTCTATTGAGGTTTTTGAATGAAGCCTTGAATATCTGCTGTCAGATTTTATCTCGCTCTGAAATATTGAAATATTTTGTGTTGTGGTTTAATTGTAACGTCAACACAGGTGCGTTTCCTCCCTCTGTGTGCGGGAGAGCAAACAGGTTTTTGACCACTGTTACAAAACACCAACAAATATGGACTGAAGCAGAATATTTCTTTAGATAAAAAAAACAACAAAAAAAACATGAATTTTCTTTTGTTCCAACAAATGTTGACTTCTGGAGTTAATGGAGATCACACGAGTCGGCAACAATCCTACGCAGCCACCACTGGAATCTAACAAATACAAAATATACAAATATTATATTATTATTATTAATGATGGCGTTGCCTGATCTTTATCTGCAAGCGTTCAGAAATGAAGAAAAAAGCATTTAATATATATATATATATATAATGTTTTCTTTCTCAGTGCTCTTCTCTCGTCATGCGAGCTGACTCGCTGTCTCTCCGTTTCTCTCTCAGGTCTGTTGTGTATAACGTGTACAGACATGGCGGTGATGGCAGGAAACAGTGGTGAGACCTGCTACAGCAAATACGGTTCAGTCTCCATCAAAGCCAAATACTGCCATGAGATGGTGAGCGCACACACACACACACACACACACACACACACACACACACACACACACACACACACACACACCCCCCCCATGCACAGACATGTTTGCATTCACAATGCCCTGATCCTTGGTGAAGTGTGTACAGTTTTCTGGGTCTGACAGAAACACAGTAAACGTTGTCATGGTTTCTGGCCTGAGGCGACTACTGTGTGTACTTGTATTTCTTATACATATTAAGGGGCTTTTGTCCCCCCACGGTACATAATGCGGCTTTCTTCCCGACTTGTTTTTAAATAGTTGGATGATGGGAAGTGTTTTGCAAGCGTGTTTTCTTTTTTTTTTTTTTTTTGCCCACAAAGGTTTGTGATTCGACTCTGGCTCGAGGGAAAGGGGTAAGAGGGGTGTTGGGAATAGTTGAGTCGGATAATAATGAATGGGATGCCGGGGGGTTACATTATGGTGTGATGGACTGATAGTGGCGGTTAATGATCAGTTAGCTCAGTTAGCATGGCTCCGCCAACGTTACTTTAGAAAACAAATCACAGAGTCGAGGTCGAGCAGGAGGCCGTCTGGATGTCACACCTCTCTGGGTACGATTGAGATTAGGGGTCAATCCCCCAAAGGTCACGGTCAGCTCTCCACCTTGAGTGGTTATGGTTGGTAACGCTGACCTGTGAACCAGCAGGGACTATATTTATTATAATCGTATAAATAAACAAAACACAAATGTCCGTCAGCGGAGAAGGACTTCAATGACCAGAGTATGATATCAGCTCCCCACACATTTAACTTTTCTTTTTTTTTTGAAGTTTATAATCCTCATTTGGCTCTGCAAACGACTTTGTCAGACATCAAGAAAGAAAAGAAAAAAAAAGAATGTGTGTGCGCTTTGGTGTCTTTCCCCCTGCAGGCGCTCCGTATCATCCTCCACGGGTTGGACCAGCGGGCGGGCGTGTACCAGCGGTACATTCAGCCCCTGCTGTCCGTCAGCGTCGACTTTTACATCAGGGTCTTTGTACGCATCTTCACAGGACAGGCCACAGTCAAGAACTCAGCCAGGTATACACACACACACACACACACACACACACACACACACACACACACACACACACACAGAATATATGATGAAAGCGGAATGATCCTGAAACTGGGTCACTGCAGCTACAAAAAATAAATAATAATGGCAGCAACAGAACTTGGTGAGATAAGACAATATGGAATTGTATAAAAAATTTATGTTGATTATTTTTGGTGAACTGTTTAGAGTCAAAATGGAAAATATAGACCCTTTTACAGTTTGTAAATAATGACATATGCACGCAGCTTGGCAACGGAAGTACGGCAACAGGTTGTCGAGCTACGTAAGAACTACTGACTGTAAGAAGTGGACGTCGTCATGGTGACGTCACCCGTTGGTTTGTGGACTGATGTTTTGAAGCCTCCATTTCGGCGACTTCGCCGTCGCCATCTTGGATTACGGCCGTCGACGTGGTGGCTTCTTTTCAAAAGTTACCATATTTGGAATGAGCAGCAGTGAACCTGTCAATCACAGTAAGCCCGCCCTAAAGTCCTTCTCACTTGATACGTTACAGTCCAAATGTGGTAACTTCTGTTCGTTGGTTGCAGATAAAACAAGATGGCGACGGCCGTAATCGAACATCAAAACATCAGTCCAGAAACCGACGGGTGACGTCACCATGACAACGTCCACTTCTTATGGTTACTACGAGCAAGCATTCGGCTGAAAGTCACCAGTTAACACGGTCACTCGTTAAACTGAAACACCCCTGTCAGAATCCTGTAGCACTCGAGTCCGCCCTTAGAACATCGACTCTGACAACCAAAACATGCAACAACCAGACGTTTTTTTTTATGCCGTTAACAGTTTAAATTCAATATTTGAAGCTTGATGACTCGTCTGGATGAAAAGCGACACCTCTGTCGCCAACATGCGCACAAATCCTTTCGCCGACGTCGGCTGTAAAAAGCGTCTATTTAGCCGTGTAGTGCCAACAGTGTGATGACGTGTGGTTTCCCGTCTTGTCGCAGTAAACAGGCTCTGGTCTACAACTGTGTCGGCTGCGGGTCCTTTCAGCTGCAGCGAATGGGAAGAAGAACGATCAACGGGACAAAGTAAGACGGTCCGCTCTTTCTATGTCACGTGGTGATGAAACTCTGGTTCACGCTCCCGGCAGCCTCAGCTGCACGTTGCGTTCAATGCTAACGTTAGCATGTAGCACAAGCTGAACTAAGTTGGTAAATGTGGTTTAACGTTCTACGTGCAGCATGTTAAGTTTAGTTTACACAACATGACGCGATCATGTGACTCCCACAAATAGTTTGCTGATGAAAGTGCTATTTACATGTCTATGGATCATACAAATAAGGTTAATTAGTATTTAGAAGCTTTAGAAACAGGAAGTCTTAATCTTGATTTAAGTAAATATTTAGCAGCCAAATCAAATAGTTTACAGGATATTCAACCTTTTGTTTCTTTATAATATATTTAATACTTGACTTCTTTCTTTACAGGGTTTGTATGAAGGTAATAAAGTAGTTTATGAATGTGAGATACGAGTTTACAGATAATTACAATCCCTCCTCATCATAGTGGAGGTTGGGTTATGGCTTTTTGACGGTTACACCTTCAGTCTATGTTCATATTTCGAGTTACACTCGTTGTTTTTTTTTATTCTTTTTGTTTGTACGCCCCCTGGTGTTTCGTAGAATAATGCAGCTCAGAGTATAAACGCCTGCGTTGGTGCTCGGCGGTTGCGCGCCGTTTGGGGAGGCTCAAACTACGGCGCGAGTATGAACAAAGCTTCAGCGTGCTGGCGTTAGCCTCCGCTCAAAGCACCGGCCTTAAGGCCTTGAGGCCTCAAGGCCTTAAGGCCCTGAGCTGCTGCCTCTTGGTTGTATCGGCTTCCGGAGTAACGATGAGTCTGACTGTGATTTCAGTATAAAGTACTCTCCTGCCAGCGGACCCCCAGTTGGACCGGAGTGTGAGCACTGTGGACAGAGACATCAGGTGAGACGCACACAATGTTGTTGTTTCTAAGTATTGCATCATCCCTCAACGCGCCGGCTGAAGCCCGTCTTTCCTTTTCTGCAGCTGGGCGGTCCCATCTGGGCGGAGCCGATCCACGACTTGGCTTTTGTCCAGAAGGTTTTGTCCGCCGTGTCCGGGAACACGTCCCGATTCGGGACGTCCAAGCGCATCGAGGGCATGCTCAGCATGGTGACGGAGGTATTCGTTTCCCCTTTTATGTACGCCCTCATTATACGTCTTTTGGTTGTTTTTGTCACGTGAGTTCGTTGGCAAAAAAAAAAGAAGGTATTTTTCTAATTTGTTTCAGGAGTTGGACGATGTGCCTCTTTATTACACGGTGGACAGTCTGAGCAGCACCATACACTGCAACACGCCGCCCCTGCTCCAGTTTAGGTAAAAACGCACGCAGGAATGCAGCGTCATGAAACTGTCGGGCAACGTTTTGATATAATACTTTAATTAAATCAAATTTAAACATCAGCACTCAAATGAACCACAAACTATGGTAAAATTTGTATTTTAATAAACCAGATGAATGGATAAGAGGATGCTAGGCAACCAGCTTACTTTGGCCAACTATGCTAGCAAGCTAGCCCGACGTCTCATGAGCAGATTAATTTGTTTGTCAGTGTCAAAAACATTTTCCCCAGGCTTCATACTTTTACTTAAAGGTGCTAAATGCAAAATTCAGAGCATGTCTACGGCCTCCACACGGCTTTTAACGTGGCGACGGCTGCTAGCAGCATGCACAACGGTGCTAATAAAGTTAAGAGTGTTTTACCTGAGGGGGAACGCTCCGCTTCCACAACGACGCGTTACCAGATATGGAAACAAAGAACAGAAAAGCTTGGATTAATACAACACACACTTCATTCCCTGTTCTATTAGACCAGACCTGGGCGTTGTATGGCCCCTCGTGATGGTCCAGCCTGGCCCCACAGGTCTAAGACAAACCACACAATCTTACTTATGAAGCTAAATCAGTCAAATTAAATGACCTAACTTGGCTTTTATTTTGAAAAGCCTATGTGTTGTTAGTGTGCTTCTTCCTGTCACGGTTGATTATTATTATAAGAAGACTTGAAACTAGAGATTGAGACAAACTCATGTTTACAATGTTTACTGAGGGAATAAATCAAGAGAGAAGTAGAGTCATTTTCTATAGACTTCTATACAACCAGAGGAGTCGCCCCCTGGTGGTCAGGAGAGAGAATGCAGCTTTAACACATGAAGCTTTGACTTCTATACAACCAGAGGAGTCGCCCCCTGGTGGTCAGGAGAGAGAATGCAGGTTTAGGAGACTTCCACATTGGCTTCACTCGGCAGAACCGGAGGTTGCCGCCTGGTCTGAAGTCATCAAACTTCTGTTGTCTCGTCTTTGAGAAATATTTGTAAAGTAATCTTTTGTTTTATCAAACCGGTCAGACGTTCCGCCCCCTGAATCATCGTCTCTCTCTCTCTGCAGGTCGGCTCTCCTTCATGCTGGTCACAGGGTCTCTCTCTCTCACGCCCGTAAGAACGCCATCAAGACGGACGCCCCTCCTGCAGTTATCTGGGACATCATGCGATGCTGGGTAAACATTACCGAGTTCAACAAGTTGTACTGTATTCGGCCGAGTTCATGTAACACCGGTCTCACGATGCATCGTCTCCACTTCCAACACAGGAGAAGTCCAATCCTGTGAAGAGGGAGAAGCTTTCGGAGACCAGCCCCGCCTTCAAGATCCTCTCCACTGAGCCCGGGTGAGTCTGTTACTGAGATGGTTTATGTACTTATGTTAGAGAAGCAAAATCCAAATCTGTAATATTAATATAGAATACTGTTCATTTACACTTAAAGTCTCTCAAAAAAGTTAGTGTTCCCTGAAAGTATTCTTACTGAACGTGTGTGTGTAGCTCAGAAGCCTGTTTCACTGTGAGGGAGGATGCCAACCCGCAGTCCCGTAAACGCCACCTGACCCGGTTCCAGGAGAACCCGCAGGCCTTCTGGGGACCCAAAGCTCGCGCCAAATCTGGGTAACTACCCAACAAACCTCCAGGCACCAGCTGCACTTCTGGAAATGTGTTTTCCTCACCGTGAACAAAATAAAAACTCAAATAAATATTTATATAATTTTTTCACATCACTTAAACTAATAGCACTAATTACTGTAGAGCATAAAACCCGTAATAAACTTTGCTCCCCCCCCCTCTCCTCCAGTGGCGGTATCGTTACTAACCTGCAGGACAAGAGGAAGAAGTTCCAGAACAAGAGGAAGAACCAGATCACGGACTCAGAGCCTCAAAACATTTACTGCAAAAGGTTCAAACAGGTGAGTTCACCTCTCAGGCGATCAGACCACATCACCCTGATGAGTCCCACGGTGTAACGATCAAACACATTACTTCCTGCTTAAACAAAAGGCCATTTTCTTGGGAAAAAAAAACCAACCAAACAACTTATATATATTTTTTTTTCCAAGAGTATGAGTATCTATCTATCTAGATAGATCTGTAACTTTATAACTGAAATGATCAGATTGCTTCTGTGCTGGAAGATAAAACTAATGATTTCTGAGTTATTCAGAAGTCCTTACTTCCATTCTAGGAAGAAGAAGAAGAAACTAAAACATCTGCCTAGCTGGTACAGTGTTGGAAGAGGACCGACGTTCGCCGCAGTCAAAAGAAATGACGATTGTCGTCGTGGTGACGGCACACGTCGGCGGGGCCACAAAGCGTCGAAGGCTCATAAACTGAGGAACAACTTCTAATACGTCTAATCACTGTGGTGTTATAAGAAACAAATAAACTGGGCTGTAGTTGTGTGTTACGCTCCTGTCTTTTTTTAAACAAAGCTTTGTAAATCACACATTTTATTTAATTTTATTTGTATTAAATGGAATGGCAGTACCCCCACTGTCCACTGGATGGCACACTGAGCAACTCGTGTTTTGTTCGAAGGAGACAACGGCTGTCTGACCTCAAGTTACAGCAGCGTACACTTTTTTTTTTGGGGGGTGCATACAATGTGTTGTCCTGCTGCCACTGTCCCTTTAAATGTACCGTATTACAACATCAGCCTCAATGAGAATTGTTATTGTTTTTCCAGGGAACATGCACACAAGGAGACAAATGCTGCTACTCCCACGACCAGGAGCCGACAAAAGAAGAGAAAGCAGAGTGATCACCTGACTTGTGTTTTTTATTATTTTATTTCTGGAGTTTGAATGGGCCCAGTGCAGCCTGCAGGACGTGAGGGTGACTCACTGCAATCTTGATTGTATTTGGATGGATATAAAGAAAGAAATGCAGAACACGAACATTTTTCAGTTTTACGTCAGCGCTTTCTTTTTTTCTTGTTTTAGGATCTTTTGTTGCTCCAGTCCAATAAAATCCTCACGCTGAATTTAAATGGTTTCTTTTGTTCTGTGTTCAGTGACGGCAGGGAGCTCCGTCTAATCAAAGCTTAAAGGTCTGAAAGTACCGCACGCTGCGTTTAATAGTCGAGAAGCTGTAAATGAACAAATGTAATTTATAGCTTTTTAAAAAAAAAAAATTATATTCAGGATGCATCCAAATGTACCACAGCAGGAATTTTACTTGAAATGTCATCTGTAAAAAAAAAAAAAGTCTTCAAACTGTTAATATAAATATATTCCGGTATAGACGACTTAAAAAATATGAACTTTCCTTGAATTAAAAGGCGTCTTCGGGGAGGGAACGTTAAAGTGCAGGTTGACACAAAGTAAGAATTATATACTTTTATTATCAATCGCTTCAGCAGTAGAAAATCATGTTCCAACTATATACACACACGTCAGGCAGTGATAGTTGGCAGTAAAGTGTCTTTAAGGATTTGTGTGATTTGAAGTGCATTTGCTGAAAGTCAGTTTTAGGGCTTAAAATAAAAAAGATGTTCTATCAGTTTTGAGAGATTTAGCATCGGTGTGCAGAGGGAAAAGGCAGCTTCAGTACAAACTGTTGGTATCAAAGGAGGAAACCTGGGTCTTGAATCGCGTCAGAGCCCGGGCTTGATTAGATTCTTTAGATGTCGTCTTTGTAAAAGTCCGAACGTCCAATCAGAGCGGCCAGAGGAAGATTAGGATCGATGGGAGTTGGCTATCTGAGGTCGACCCTGAGCAGGAAGGTTCGGATCTCCATTGGCCTCAAGGTCACCTCCCACACCGAGGGGTCTCCGGACTTCTTCAGCAGGGGCTTCTCATCTGGGGAAAGAGATGCAGCATGTAAACTTCAGTCTGATCAATGAAACTTAACAGGAAAGTGCAGCAAATTAATTCTACGTCTTGCTGAGCCACCCCGCAGTTTACGATTAAAACTATGAACCATAACAATGCGTTCATGACTCATTATGTTTCACCGCCTGCTTGATTGGTCCCTGCAGGGAAACAGTCTTCACAGTTAAGTTGACTAATGGAGGAGTGATTACCGCCCTCGTATGAAATAAGAGTCGGCAGATTTCTGTGTTTCACCGCGTCCGCTTTTTAATCTACTGGTGAAACTCAACCACCATCACCTGGTCCAACACCATGTGTTGAAGCTGCATTCTCTCTCCTGACCACCAGGGGGCGACTCCTCTGGTTGTATAGAAGTCTATAGAAAATGACTACTTCTCTCTTGATTTATTCCCTCAGTAAACATTGTAAACATGAGTTTATGTCTCAATCTCTAGTTTCAAGTCTTCTTCAATACAGCATGATGTTCATTTAGTAAATTATGGTCCATTTAGAGTCAAGCAGGGGATGCTTTAGGGGCGGGGCTAGGTGATTGACAGGTCTCTACCAGAGACGTATACGACGTCACTACAGGAGGGATTTAAAAATCACATCCTTCTCATTTGATTGGGCGGGCTTTGAATGGAGCGGCGATACAGACATGCAAAGAGGATGTGATCTAAAATGTGATCCCATTTCGTCCCAACTTTTAATGTCCCGTACCCGTCTGTGGCGTCCAATGAAAACGCGTCATCTCGTCTTTCCACTGATTGGCCGACAGGTTCAGTTCAGACACGCCCAGCACCTCCAGAGTGGAAAACAGCTTCTACACAGACGGACAGCAAGACATCAGAATTAACTTTACTGCTTTATTTTATTTTACCTAAATTATCCATCTATATTTTATTTATTTAACTTACTTGTTTTATTTATTTTAATTTATTTACTTCTTTTAATAAATAAAATCAGGTAAGTAAATTAAATAAAATCAGTTATTTATTTACTTACCAAACTAACAGGGTCAGTGCACATGAATCAACATTTCAGTTTCCACCTCAATGGAAATGTGCCAGAGTAAGAGAGCTAATATTCATCTGTAATCTCCTGGGCTGGTTATTACACATTTACTGCCCTAATATTATCAGTACAATTCAAAAGCAAATACTATAGTACAACAGAGTGCAGCACAATACGATAAAATACATAAATACGTTACAAAAGTAGCAGATTTGTAAAAGAAAATGAACATTTAGGTCGAAGAGGCGCCGCTGACCTGCAGGTTGACGGTGACCGGCTGGGAGTTCACTTTGCTCTCCCGGCTCTGGAACTGATGCTCCAGCCTCAGCAGCACCGAGTCTTCGTCCCACTGCGACAGTGTGAGCAGGTGGACAGCAGGGGGCAGCGCAGCCTGCAGCGCGGAGAACTACAGACGGGGACGCAGAGGAACAGTCTTACCCCTCGTATTAAATAATTAGAGCAGACATCGGCTGATCCTCCTCCTCCTCCTCCTCCTCCTCCTCCTCCTCCTCCTCCTCCTCCTCCTCCTCCTCCTCCTCCTCCTCCTCCTCCTCGCTCACCTCCAGTCGAGTGTTGGGGTGCGGCTCTCCGTCGGTGAACGTCAGCGTCGGCTGCAGTACCGCCTGCTGGGCCAGGGGGCGGTGTGCGTCGGCCGCGCTGGGCGGGCGGTCCAGCGAGAGCAGGAGGCGACCTCGGACCACCAGCCCCTCCGGGAAGATGGCCGAAGTCTCGTTGAGAGGCTCGGCCACGCCGCGGACGTCGTCGTAGAGCAGCCGGCGGTGGAGCTGAGGAGGGAGGAGGGAGGAGGGGGGATAAGAGAGAGGGACTCTGTGTGTGTGTGTGTGTGTGTGTGTGTGTGTGTGTGTGTGTGTGTGTGTGTCACCATGATCTCCAGAGAGCCGTTCTGGATACTGCCTCCTCCCTGAGAGCGGTCCGTCACCACCGTGAGCTGGTCGACATCATCCTGAAACACAGTGAGACACTAGTCAGGTGACGAGTGACTTATTTATTTATTTTTGTGTATTATTTATATTTTATTTTTAATTGTTTTTAAAGCAAAAAGATATGTAGAACATTATTCATATGTTTCATATTTAAATAAAACTACAGAAGCCCTGAGGGGCCAGTGAAAAGAAAATAATTATCCAAGTCTGATCTAAAATGTTTTCTCTCCTGTGTTTAAGACTCAAGAACCAGAATATTATTTCTAAGTTCCTTAATTATATTTTCATCTGTGAAACAGGTGGAAAAATAATTACTCTTTAAGCGGTTGTTGTTGCAATACTCATCTCAGCCACAAGAGGCTGAATGACACCACTACCCCGTGTTCTAAATGGGACTAAAAGCATTCAGGTTTTCTTCCAGGTGAGTTTTAATTCATACTACTATAATATTAGATTTGATATTTTTTAAAATATACAACATGTATTGTGTTAACTGAAAAAAACTAAATTAAGCAACTTTGAAAGATTATCCGGGCAAAACCTTAAGTCAGAAACACCGGAGGGAAAACTATTTAGTTCACCAGAGTGGTTTGTTTTTCCCACTTTTCCTCCATTTCATTAGAAAAGTATCCAAAGAGAAGAACTCAAACTATTATTCGGGACACGACCAGCGTCCCTGTTTCTCTCGTAGATAAAGTAGTTCCTAGTTCCTCCAACAGGGGGATTCTTTCTCAACACACCTTGATGAAAGCGCGGGAGTTGATGGGGTAATAGTTTCCAGCGATGGGCTCCGACTGCCAGAGGTTCCAAGTGGGCCGGAAATCTTTCCTTCAGGACGAAACAACGACGACAGATTAACACAAACTTTATTCTTTTAGTCTTAAATTATCCCGACTAACATCTATGAAGTCAAAATCTCACTTCCTCTGCAGAACCTCTCTGCCGTTTGAGTCGGTGTAGAAGTATTCAGAGGTTTTGATGCTGGTGTCCAGACGGGTGATGACCTCCTTCCCGAGGTCGTCGCTGTGAAAAAGAAAAAAACACGTAGAAAAAGTCAGAAATAAGATGAGTCAGATACACACCGGATCCTAATACTATCCGATACTAATTATTGATCATTGATGATCCATTATGTTGTTTTGTTAGAGCAGCCGGTCGACAAGGATCCAGAATATTTATTTTTTGTCACCGTCCCAAAAATCATTTCAACGCTCTGAAGTCTGTAAAACCATCAAAAATACTAAATGTTGTACTTTTACTTTGTTGTAGTAATTAATCTTTTTTTTTTTTTTTTTTTTTCATAAAACAAGTTCAAATAAGGAAATAAAAGATAGTATTTTTATGGATTAAAACACATCTAGTCATTCTTCGTGTTAATGAAGTCTAATAATGAGCTGAGAGCGTGTTAGGAGGTCAAACAGCTCATAATTCATCTCTAATATCTATTTTATATTCATGTGAAAACATCTGGATTTATTCTAGTTCATCACCAACGCTACATTTTACTAGATTACCTGTGAACACATCATGAGAACGTTATCATTTACCTTCAGCCAGTGCTCATGTTCACTGAGCAGAGCCTGAACGCATCATCATGTAACTGAAGGGAACCTCCGCTGGTTCTCCGTTAGCGGTGCTGCTAACGTTACTAGCTAACGTTACTAGCTCTCCTCCTGTTGGTTCTCCGTTAGCGGTGCTGCTAACGTTACTAGCTCTCCTCCTGTTGCTTTAAACACTGATTGGTTGTTTACAAAGTCACATGATCAGAGATCAGAGACTAGAAGAACATCCATGATGTCCTGCTCATGTTTTACTGGATATTGGAGGATACAACTTTATTTACTCTGTGATAATTAACGTCAAACTGTAATTCATCCGTGAAGGTTAATTCAGGGTCACTGTATTTGGGACACTCACTCGATGGGCAGCGGTCCGACGGTCCACTCCAGCTCCAGAGCTCTGCTGTCGGCGTGGAGACGAACCACCTGAGAGACCCAGGGAGCGAACCACTGCCTCACCTCCTGCAGCACGGAGGTCTGGAGGGGAGACGGATGCAGTATGAAGTCAGACTTACACTGGAGGGGTTGAACCCTCACTTGTTTTTAATCATTTTGGCTGCATTAATGCTTACAGCACATTTTGGCAAGAGTGCTTTTGAAGAATTGTGTAAATTGAACCTCAGTTTCTATAATAAACTGTGAAAAACAGACACTTAAGGACAAAAATGTCCCCATTGAAACCCATTAAAGCCATGACAGCATAGAATCATGCATTATATTATAACAGGCTTTTTACTAAATGTTTTTTGAGCAACTTTTTTATAATAATATAATAATAATTTTTAATAATTTCACTCTATAGTAGTCTTTAGATTCACGTGTTTGTGTTAGATCCTTTAATTTAGAGTATTTGACGTTATGGGTTAACGGGAACCATCTCGTGCCAGTTATTGGATTTAAAACGAAACCTCACATCTCACACCTCACGTTTTTAACGAAACCTCACATCTCAGGATGCATCAGGCTCGTGGGTTTAAATTAATTAATTAATTAATTAATTAATTAAAGTAGTAAAATGTTCGATCTCGACCTGAACGCTCTCCGTCTTGGCCGTCCGGCTGATGACGAAAGGTGTGGAGGAGTTGGGTCTGAAGATGTAGGCGCCTGAAGGCTGGTTACTCTTCGAGTTGTTGCCGTCACTGGCGTTGTACCTGCAACACGCACAAATAAAATAAAATAAATAAAAACGCATAACAAACGGTAGAGAAGCAAAAGTCAACGATCATCTGCAGGTGTTTCAATATATATTTGGAGCAAGAGAGACACTTGCCAGTAGAAGTTCTGCGTCAGCTTGATGGTCTGTTTGGTCTCCAGGTTGCTGAGGCTGCTCAGGAGGCCGGTGTCGGGGTCAAAGGTCACTCGTAGGAACTGGAGCACGTGGACACAAAGAGGATACTAATGTGCTTTGTCGTGCGTAGAAGGCACATTTTTATACAATCGTTGGATTTTTAACTTTCCTCGAACTTTTCCTCGAACACATCGCGTGTGCCGAGCGCTTCCGTCACTTTGTTCTACAAATGTCATTTAAAATCTCACTTGAAATAAACCATGTGCTTTCAAAAGATTCTGTAAAAAACATTAAATTCTGAACTCCTCAGTGAAACTACGAAGCCTTGAATGATTCACCTGAGACCAACAGTCACGTGACAACAATTCTGTGAAACCTCGACTGAACTTCAGGCTGCTGAACACAGAACGGTTCAATATTAACGTGGAGCCTCAATATTGTGGTCACTTGGAAAAACTTTGGATATATACACAATAATCTGCATTCCAATTTTTGTAAAAGGAATTATCAAAGAAATTCAACTTTATTCTGCACTAAAGACATGTTTGAGTTCTCTCTTATTTTTTTATTATTTATTCATATATATATATATAAAAATAAATAAATATAAACCCGATGCACCCCATTTTCCCATGATGCATCACAAATGCCGCGGCCTGACCTCGTTCTGGATGGCGGTGGGCGCGCGACGCCGTGTGGAGGCGGCTGGAGGCCCGTCCCGAAGCAGGGACACGGAGTAGGTGGTGAAGCCCAGCGGAGGAGCCCGCGCCTGGAACACCAGCTCGTTGACGGCGAAGCCTCGGTTTCTCCTCACCGCCCGCGTCTCCGCCGACACCGGAACCACCTGCAGCCCAAACGCAGGGCAGATGTTACCCCGACGACCGGCGAAAAGGTCATTAGAGTTCATAACAAAATCATTATTATCCCATGTATGCCAAAAACAGTTTCCATATTTAAAAAAGTATCTACGGAAGCCCAGAAATATAAATTCTGGTGATCCGTTTTCTAAGTCTGAACTAAATAGTTTTCCCTCCGGTGTTTATGCCATAAGAACAGGTGATAAAAAAAGGTTTTGCCAGGAAATTCCTTAGTTTCTGTTTTTTTTTTTTTATTTCTGGTGGAAATAAAAATATAATGTATCACAATATATGTACTGTGTGTTTAAAGTGCATGGATACATTAAAACTCACTTGGAAGAACTTGAATGCTTTAAGTCCTATTTACAACATGGTTTAACCGCTTATTACCATTCAGAAAAAATAAATAAATTAAGAAAGATCAGATAGAAACCTGTTGTTTTTCTCCTTTTTAAAGTCATAAAAAAGGAGAGAAAACTATTTAGATCAGACCTAGAAAATACATCACCAGAATATTTATTTTCCCCCTCACCAGCTCCTCAGGGCTTCCGTACATTTTTCCAAAAATAGGAATAGAAAAGGCAATTAAATGCCATAAAAAGCTGGATAATTCACTCAGACTCATTAACAGATAAAAGAGTATTTGCATATTGGAGGCTAATTAGCATGTGTCTAGCAACTGCGCACACACACACACACACCTGACAGTCCACAGATCGGCCTTCAGCATCTGATACTTCGTATGATGTTCCATTCACCGGCAGTCTGACCGGCCAAGTGACGGGGCGAGCGAGAGGGTTGTACACATTGACTGAGAACTGAGAGAGAGAGAGAGAGAGAGAGAGAGAAGAGATTAATCAATACTGACCAATATGTTCAGATATTTTATTTAATATTTACACAAAATATAATTATTTTTAGATTCAGGAAAGAAATGTACGATCCATCTCTCTCTGTGTGTGTGTGTGTGTGTGTGTGTGTGTGTGTGTGTGTGTGTGTGTGTGTGTGTGTGTGTGTGTGTGTGTGTGTCTCTCCTCGTTAGTGACGTATTGAAATGAGCCAAACGTAAATTGAGGTGAACCGGGTTAACTGGGTCTTTTAGAACGAGGTCACGTTAAAGGTCAGGGGTCGTTCTTTAGATGAGGAGCAAGAGAATTCATCTCGTCGTAAAAAAAAGGAGAGGTCGCCCGCAGTAACAGCTAGTTGCTACGGCAACGACGGTGCGTGTACATGTTTGAACTGAATTTGCATAACAACAACAACTGACCCTTGACTCCTCCCCTTTGTGTGTGTGTGTGTGTGTGTGTGTGTGTGTGTGTGTGTGTGTGTGTGTGTGTGTGTGTCACCTTTTTGCTGGACTCGGTGAGAGGACACACGCTGACGTTCAGGTTGTCGCAGTAGAGTCGCTCGGCGGTCGAGCCGCTCAGAGCAGCCAGACTGTTGCTCACCAGAACCTGAGAGGCACACGGGGAGAGGTCAGAGGTCAGAGGTCAGCAGGGCTGGCTCGACGGGGCCCGTGAAGTCACCTGACAGTGCAGCCAGCCCCCGGCCAGCCTCCTGGCGTAGTCGTTGGCTACGTGTTGCTTCTCCGTGCCCGACACGGCGTCGTGGTGCTGAGCCACGGCCATCGCCTTCTCTGAGGACCACAACAAAACACCTGCGTCAGACGTTTATTAATATCTTCATGCCAGCCATTACATCAACCCTCTGAACCCCGAGCTCTCTCTCTCTCTCTCTCTCTCTCTCTCTCTCTCTCTCTCTCTCTCTCTCTCTCTCTCTCTCTCTCTCTCTCTCTCTCTCTCTCTCTCTCTCTCTCTCTCTCTCTCTCTCTCTCTCTCTCCTTGATTTTCACCGCAATGTATAAAGGTCCTTACATCGCTATGGAAACAGAAACATCATGACTAGAAGTAGAGAGAACTTTAAAAATGTCTTTAGTGCAGAGTAACACAGTTATAATGCCATCAATCATAAAAAAAGAAGAAAGTTAAATTTCTATGATAATTTATTTTACAAAAATTGGAATCTATATATCCAACATTTTACTACAGCCTCTCCTCTCCTCTCCTCTCCTCTCCTCTCCTCTCCTCTCCTCTCCTCTCCTCTCCTCTCCTCTCCTCTCCGTGTTCAGCAGTTCAGTCGAGGTTTCTCTGATTTGTTGTCACATGACTGTTGGTCTCGGATGAATCAATCATGACTTCATAGTTTCACGGAGGAGCTCAAAATGTTATGTTTTTTACAGAATCCGTTTACAGCAAAGGGAATCTCTAAACGAGACGTGTAGAATAAAATGCTGTTGATGAAATATCACAATTTTAAGCTTTGATTTCGGTCTCCATTTTTGACGCAAACGTTCGTCACACGTGACGTGTTCAAGGACCGTCGGAGAGATTGAAATCTGACGATAATGATGTTTTTTGTTTGTTTTGCAGCTCCTGGCTGTGATGAACGCTGGAGTTGTGACGAGTGTTTGAGGGGTCCCGAGGGTTAATGTGACCACGAGATGAAGCACAACAAGTTTACAGGGAGAAGAAATAAAAACTACATCTCACTCATTGGCCGGCTGTCGCCTTTTCCAAAGGGTCCGTTCCTGGAGGTCGGACCGCCCAGAACCTCCAGCTGGTTACAAGTCTGGAAACAAACAAGGACACGAAGTCACAGAGTGAAGTAATATTTAGGACATTGGAATACAAAATAAATCATAAATTGTACATTAAGATTAATGCGAACAAGAAAATAATACAGTAATGACAAAGCATGTCATATTATCTGTAGGTCAGCGTGTTGCATCAACCTTTCTATGACTTTTTTATTTTATGACATACTATGACTCTTAAATTCATGGGACATTGTAAAATCCTATACATTTAACATAATAAATACAATTTTTTTTATGATTTCTTTTTTCTTTTTTACCCAAACAAAGAATGTTAAAGTTTAAAATGTTTAAATCTCCACTGGCTTTCACTTTCTTGCCACCAGACTAATTATCAATCTAGAATCTAGACGTTATTTGATCTTGTTCGATGAAGCTTCTGAGCTGAAACTTTTTAAGATATTTTGAGTGTATATTTTAACATATTGCTTCTTGAGGGGAAAGTGTTGAATCCCTGTGATGGGACCTGGACCTGGAGCTACCTGCAGGTTGCTGTTGCTGATCCTCTCGTAGCGCTTCAGCGCCGGTCGGCTGGTAAAGTATCCGGTCCAGTAATCGTGGGCGTCGTCCGCGTAGGGGAAGAAATCGTCCGTCTTCAAAGCCCTGCGTTGGGAAAAAACAAAAACAATAATTAAAGTCACGGCGGAAACACAGCCGCTGTTGAAGCCCCTCGTTTAACCCCCCTCCCTCCCCCTCCTCCTTCTCCTCCCCCACCAGGTGAGGTTGGCTCGGTGCAGCTCCTGCAGGTAGCAGGACGGGGTGGAGTAGAGCACGTTGACGGAGCTGCCGTTGGCCTGCCGGGCGTTGACGTAGCGGATCAGCTTGTCCAGGTTCTTGTACCACAGGTTGGCGTTCTCGTACTGGAAGTCTGAGCCCATGGTCATGATGATGTGGTTGGTCTTATACACCTTCGCCTGGGGAGGGAGGGCGGTGGGGGGGGGGGTGGGGGGCAGATGAGGAGACTTAATGGGTAAAAATGTGTCATATTGTTTGATTTATTTATTTTCATGTCATGCACATTACGTGCTCAAGAAATTGGCATAAATGGAAGTGATTTTTCCTAAAGAGGACGTCCCTTGTGTCCTCGGAGACGGGACAGGAAAACATAAAGGACAACAAACAGAGTCTGGAATTCAACCCACCGGGGGGCGAACGGTCACGTTCCTGATGGGGATCTGTGTCTTTTGTTTAAGTTGTACTTCGCTTAAAGTTCAGCACTGTAGACTTTCATTTTATTTATTTATTTTAAATCGACTAGCTCTGTGATGTAGCTTGTAATTAAATAATAACCTGTTCTGTGTCTTTGTTAAGTGCACATAAGTGAGCTCGTCTTAAGTCATTATATCTTTTACACGTTGTGTGTGTGTGTGTGTGTGTGTCTTACCTGAGTGTTGGCGATGGCGAGGAAGCGCTTCACCACATCGTCGACATTGTAGTCCTCCAGGTCGGGGTCGTCTCTGATCGGTGGATCGTCACAGGACTGGTCCCAGCAGAAGCCCTCGGGAGGGTTGTACCCGTTGGGAAGGATCCCTGTCGGGGGGAGGGGGGAGGAGGGGAGGCAGGGGGGGGGATCAGATGGTGCGTTCAACCAAAAAACAACAACTACAACTACCGCCTCACTGTTTTATGCCCATGAGTTCACGTCCATGTCTTTCCAAAGTGTCATCACTTCGTCATTTTATCCTGTTACGACATTTGTGTGAATTTGTCATAATTAGCATATGAATTCTTGAGTTATGGCCCCAAAAAGAAAAGAATAGGGGGTTTTGTGAGGTCACGGTGACCTTTGACCCACCAGAGTCTAATCAGTGCAACCTTGAGCGCAGCTGGATGTTTGTGCTAGATTTTAAGAAATTCGAGTTCGCCAATTATGTCGTTTGAATTTTACAATTCAAGTGAACAAGGAGCGAAGCAGCGTCTGTGCATGTGCTGTAGGTTTGTTTACCGGTGAAGAGGTCAGCCATGGGGGGCGTGAGGCTGTCGGAGGCCCTCCACAGAAGCTCCTGCTCTCGCGCACTCCTCCGGCGAGTCCGGTCCTGGTAGTCCAGGCGACCAAAGAAGAAGCCGTCGTACCCCATCTGAGAAAAACACACGCAGGACACGTTCAGTGGAAAAGCTCAGAGGCGAACGTTCAACTGGAGGACGAAGCTGACCTGGCTTTTGTCTGGAGCACCTCACTAATCAATACCTTATATCGTGTTTGTTTAAAAGTGAAGCAGAAGTGCCTTAAACCGGCATTCTCTCTCCTGACCACCAGGGGGCGACTCCTCTGGTTGTATAGAAGTCTATAGAAAATTACTCTACTTCTCTTGATTTATTCCCTCAGTAAACATTGTAAACATGAGTTTATGTCTCAATCTCTAGTTTCAATTTTCTTCAATACAGCATGATGTTCATTTAGTAAATTATGGTCCATTTAGAGTCAAACAGACCATAAAGCAGGGGATGCTCTAAATTGAGACAAAAGTAGGGTAATTTTCTCATAGAGTTCTAGTCAACCAGGGGAGTCGCCCCCTGCTGGACATCAGAGAGAATGCAGGTTTAGAACACTTCCGCATTTGCTTCACTCTTCAGATCAGGAGGTCGCCGCCTAGACGTGTACTTCCTAAGTCCACCTGTACCGTGTAGATAAAGTACCTGAGCAAACATGGCGGCGTGTTCGCGGGCGTGGCCAAAGGGGTCGATGTGCCAGGCGACGCGGGGGCGACCACAAGGCCCAAACGTGTCGTTGAGGAACCTCAGGCCCATGGTCATCTGGTCGATGACGGCGCTGTAGTGGGTGGTGGCCTCGTCACTCATGCACCAGCCGCCGTTCACAAACTCCAGACGGCCTGGAGGAAGGAGGGTCGGGGGGGGAGGGGGTTAGGTTCTGGTTCTGTAACCCTTCCGGTGTAAATGTACAGCGTCGGGTCATGTACCTTCATCCACCAGCTGTTTGACCGTCTGCTGCATGCCGGAGCTCTGCCGTTTCCACCAGCGGTAGAAGAACGCCGTCTCCACGTAGATGAACCTCCTGTCGGGGTTCTTCAGCAGCTGATCCACCACGGAGTCCAGGATGTACTGCACCCCCGCATGCTGGATGTCGTTACGGTCTACACACACACACACACACACACACTTTAGATTGAGTAGACAAAAGGAACATAGTTTTTGTGATGTAGGAATCACAACTTCAAGAAGCTCTGAGGAAAACTATGGAGGCGTTCACAAAGAAACTGAAAACAAACAAAAACCTAAATGCTCTCCAGTTCGACAGGATGTGTGTCGACCCAATTTCTTAAACCATGATATAGTAAAACTTTGATTTGTATCTGTTCATCTTTAAAAAGTAAATTTGATGTGTGAGAGAGAGAAAGAACTATAAACACACGTGTCACTACATTTTTTATATAAATTATTTTATTTTTTCACAGAATTTGTCTGTCTGAGTGCATTTGTTGGAAAAAAAATTTAAGTATCAAACGCAACCTTTTATTATAGGAAGTGATACTTTGTTGTATTTTCTGTACTGAAGCAACCAATCTGCTTCCTGCTCACACCGTCACGCAATGAGGATGTTAATTTGTAGAACTTCGGTCACAGGTTTGCAAATATATTTACTCAAAATGAAACCCAACATTTGTGAAACTTGTTTTTCTAGGTTGAAGTGAAGAAAACCAGCATACAGATGCTTACGTGGCAAAAAAAAAAAATATCAATAAACACGCTGCAAGATCGTTAAAATGTACACACAAGGACACACACACACACACACAAAAACATGTGATGCTGAAGCAAACAAGCACTAAAACTATAAAACTCCTCTATAAACAACTTGACATTTTCACAAACTGTTTTCATAACTTCATTTAACTTATTCCTATGAAGTGTGTGTGTGTGTGTGTGTGTGTGTGTGTGTGTGTGTGTGTGTGTGTGTGTGTGTGTGTGTGTCAGACTGACCTCCATAGTAGTACTGGTCCACAGTCTTGAGCCAGCCGACGTCGTCATGTGTGTGAGGGACCAGGTGGACATTCAGCATGCTGGGCTTGGTGGCATGACAGGACTGCACGCGCACGCGCACAAACACACACGCACAAACACGCACACTAAAGGACACATCTACAGAGCAATGGACTACTACTACTCTTTTAAGGGAAGGCACACAGTACGAAGATAAATAATATTAAGAAAGAAAAGAACAAATTAATATTCTCTGAGTTTATAGCATTAATATAAAATACAGTTTATCGGATGAGAGAAACTGAAAGTATCTTTAAAACTATTTACCTATTTTTAACTAAACTGTCGTGAAACAATTGAAACAAACGCACAAAGCGACGGACACCTGAACGCGTCTCACCTCGTACCCGCAGGCCGCGCTTCGTCCGGGTTCTTGGCCGAGAGGGAAGCCTAAAGCCCCGCAGAGGAGCCACAGAGCGACGGCCAGCTGTGGAGACACGGCCGCCATGTTGGAGAAATGAAGCGCGAGTCACATGACATCTGTTCATGTTCGCCGTGGTCACGTGATGAGACTACCTGAGAGTTGGGAGTTTTGCTCCCTCGGTTGAGACTCAAAGGAAACACCAAAAAAATGAAATAAAACCTGAGTAAACATTTGTGTCACTGTGATAAAAAAGATAAAGAAACGTTCTCATAATAATGACTTACTATCTCATAATGAGTCATTATTATCAGATAAGTCATAATTATGAGATAGTAAGTCTATCAAATAAGTAATTATGAGATATTAAGTCAGTATTACAGGATAATAAGTCATAGGTATGATATGCTAAGTCATTATTATCAGATAATAATAAGTCATTATTATCAGATAAGTCATTATTATAGGATAATAAGTCACAGGTATGAGATAGTAAGTCACAATTACAAGATGCTAAGTCATAACTGAGGGCACATTTGTTGTCGTGATGACGGGGGATTTTTTGCAAACCAAAGCTGAAAAATACTCATATTTTATTCTATTGGCGGCAGAACATACCTTACATTTCTACACAAAAATATGAGCATTGTATACGGTATACAGTATTATTAACAGTATACGGTATGCTAGCTCTGTAATTAAACTGTTTTTCTTTTGATCAATTCAATTGTTAATTGACTAAATGATTAATCAATTAATTATTAACGGTAAAACAAATTAAACAAATGTTTTTTCTTTACCTACTGTATTAAAATGAACAATATTCAATATCCAACGGGTAAATGTTTGGCAACTGGGTTTGATAAACTAATTGAATGTGTTATTTTCATCAATTGTTTTGATGTATAATAGGCAGACATGATTTATCTCAGTTTAAAAAAAAAAGAAAAAAGATAAAAAAACTAAACAATCGCGTTTTCACATTAGCCGAAGGCCTCTCCGGAGTGAGCAGAGGGTTATTCAGTTCACCACTAGATGTCATTAAATCCTTCACACGGCTCCTTTAAGTGTCATTATAGTGTATGCTGTATTGAAGAAGACTTGAAACTAGAGATTGAGACATACACTCATGTTTACAATGTTTACTGAGGGAATAAATCAAGAGAGAAGTAGAGTCATTTTCTATAGACTTCTATACAACCAGAGGAGTCGCCCCCTGGTGGTCAGGAGAGAGAATGCAGCTTTAACACATGAAGCTTTGACTTCTATACAACCAGAGGAGTCGCCCCTGGTGGTCAGGAGAGAATGCAGCTTTAACACATGAAGCTTTGACTTCTATACAACCAGAGGAGTCGCCCCCTGGTGGTCAGGAGAGAGAATGCAGGTTTTAGGACACTTCTGCATCGGCTTCACTCGGTCCTGGATAAATCCTGGTGTACTGATGTTTCCCGGTCACAATATAAAGAAGACTCAGACCCCCTTTGGATCAGTTTATTGCGAGCCAAGACGGAGCGAACGCATCTAAAAAAAAAAAAAAAGCAAAACTCAAGACAATTACGACATTCTTTACATTCCCGTTAAGGAAGTGAAGTAAACAGATGGAGAAAATGCTACAAGAGAAAACTTTACAGAGCAGCAGTTCATGTTACAGCCCTACAGCCTGTGGAATAAAGCACTTCATGGCAAAATAATAATAAAATGATTAGGTTAGATTAGATCAGGCTTGCAAATTCAGAAATAACGTTTTACAGAATTGCTCATTGTTTTATCGACTAGTTTTTTAATCTGTGTTTTCTTGGTGCTCAAACAAACACGGTCAAAGTTGGTGGACAATCTTTTTCCTCATGTTGAATTGTAAATGTGAAGATGTCGGCCATATTATCTGCCCAGAGAATTGTTTTTGTTGCTGCCGTTGACATTCCTTATGAGGCAACAAAAAAAAAATTGCCCTACAGGAATGTACTACTGTTCGTCACGTGTTACAAACGGGCTACGACTGAATTTTGTTTGACAATGAATCATCCCTTGAATCCTTAAGTTAATAATCAGATTCAATGCAGGTTGTTGTCTCTGAAATAAAAAATAATAGTTGTTCCTTCGTTTAGACGCTTGTTTCAAAGGCCTCAAACGTCTGGAATAGCACCACTTTAAAAACTACAATGAGGCAAAGCAAACGCCATCCCATAATCAAAACGAAACCCATGGCTACAGTGTGGCGTCCGTTGAGGGCTGAAGCCGCCTTCATGCTACATTCAAAGAGGAAACGGTGATACACTCAACATGTTTAAGTTCCGATATACGGTTTCCCATCCGACCTTCTCTAATCCACGCAGACAGCTTAAAAGCTGCAGAAAATCCCATTTCTGCAGCCTTGACTGAGCGGATATGAGGTCTTAATAAGACTTTATTAGATAATAATAGGATTGGATTTGAAAGCAAAGTCTCCACTCCTAACATTATTAAGCAGTTTGATTTGGTAACCCACTGGTCACCGAAGGGAATCCACATGGTGTGGTTTGCCTGACGCATAGTGGAGAAATAATGATGTGCACAATTTAAAATGTCATCATATATTATTTTAGTCATAATTAGTTACATACTGACAGATATGATAAAAAAAAAAAATAAAATCACTCACATAAATTTTAAATTGGGAATGACGACCTGCGACGTGAATGTTAAAGGACTAATTCCACATTTTGGGAAGAACGCTTCACTTTCTTGCCAAGAGCTGGATGAGAAGAAACAGAATCACACGTAGAATTCTTCTTTTTGCATTGATCTCAATGTACTTACAAAGAAATATAGATAACCGCCGGGCCCAAGGACGACAAACCCGGAATCTTTTTTAATTTACAGTAAAGATGAAGCCACCCGCCGGCAGCTGGTTAGCTTAGCTTAGCACAAAGACTGAAAACGGGGGGGATGGCTAGCCTAGCTCTGTCCCATGGTAACAGAGCGCCTCTAAAGGCTCACTGGCTGACACGTTGTGTCTCGTTTCTAGAATCCGAGCGGAAACCAAAGGCGGGATAGAGTTTTACACACAGAGCTGCTGATGAAGGCAAGAAAGCCAGTCAGCACATTTCCCAAATCTTAAACTTTTCCCTAAATTCAAGGTGTTCTACTTTAAAAGACCTGCACAAAAAAACCCCTCAGCTACATGAAAGAAAATTACCTCAATAAACCCGACAGCACAACTTGGCTTTTCATTGGTCTAAATCTTTTGCAGGAAACATTTTCACCATGTAAAACTGCGTGAGGTCTCTCTGGTCACATGGCGGCGACGTTGATACGGAAAACAAAAGTCTGTCAGTTTAGGGAGCAAAATAAAATAGAAATAAATAAATAAACTTTCTATGAATGTATTTTTTTCTACAAAAAGAAACTAGGGCTGAATACTTTTCAGTATCTTTGTATTGTTGATTCAGAGCCCCAACATACTTGTTGATTGGCAAATAAAAAATAAAATAAATCAGATTTTAAAACCATAAAAAGTGTGTTTTTCATGTTTTGTATCCATCTGTGTTGAACAGGCCTTCCAACCCCCCACAAATACGTTGACAAGTCACAGAAGGAAACGCACAAAAGTGTAAATAACAAAACGAATAACAGCAGGAAACGCTTGTCACCCGGCCGCCATGTTGGGAAAAACAACAAGCAGCAACATTATGAGTAACACCTGTGCTTTTCCTTCCACTCAAGTCATGAATCTGTAAAAAAAAATAATAATATATAGATTGTGAAAATTCAAACGATGTAAAAAAGTGGTTTTACAAGTGAAAAGGGAATATTTTTGAAAAAAAACAACAGTTTTTTTTAGTCAAGAAAGACACTCGGAGGAGTGATTATGCCTCATCGTAACGCTTTCCCCCTGATGTCGTCGCTTCTTCCCCGGCAACCTCCTTTTCCGTGTCAATACCAAACAGCCCTTTCCTGCAGTCGTTCAACTAGAGGGTCCCGGCCGAGGTTAAGTCGGGTTCCCGTTGCCTCCCTCCTGGGGGGCGCAGAGGAGCAGCGTGGAGTCCAGGTCCAGGCGGAAGGCCGGGTACAGTGGCTGAGAGAACGGGCAGCGGAAGGTGTGCAGGAGCACCACGGAGTCCGACACGCTGTAGAAGGACAGCGCTCCTTTCTGGCGCTCCAGGAACACGGCGATCCGGGGGCACGGCGGCGCGGCCACCGTGGTTTTGCGGTTGTCGTGCCAGGCGGCGTATCCCGCGTGCGTGCACCTCAGCCGCCAGGAGTTCTCGTTGCGCCCCAGCAGGCACGGCTTCCCGCCGCCTTTGCGCCCGATGCCCCGGTAGGTGACGCCGATGTCGACCCAGCCACCGCCGCGCCACTCCACCTCCCAGTAGCTGGCGCCGCCGAACTGGCCCTCCCTGCACAGGACCTGGGCCACCGAATCGAAGCGCTGGTGGACCGGGGGGTAGGATTGGGGCTCCTCGCCACAGTGGGCCCCCTGGGGCCCCTCCAGGAGAACCAGAGTGGGGTGGGCGGTATCAGGGTCCAAGGAAAGACGACATGAAACTGGAGGAAAGGAAACCAAAAGAGGAAGCAATTTAGATTTGTTCTTACCGCCACAGAAGGAAAAAAAAACATTCTGCAGAGAGACGGACGAGGTTGTCGATCGATCGGCAAACAGGAAGTTCTTCAAACTTCTGGAGTAGAACAGCCGGATGGGAAAAGAAGCCATGTAGCGACGAAAACACTATTATCTGCAACCGAAATCCTCACTTTGATCTGCAGAATCAGGTTGCAACCAGCGTCTCAACTCCCGAAATGTAAAGACGGAGCGATACGGTCTGCGGTCGTTTGTCCGACAACAATCTGGTGTTACTGAAATGATGACTAAGCAATAAGCTGATCTACCAAATCACGTCTCTCCTCTCTTCTCTGCCGCTCTCACAGTTTTCTGAGTTCCAGAGTCGAGTGGGACGAAGACGGACCGAACAAATGTTAAGCCGTCGGGTTGACATGATGGCACCATGGGCGGATGATGAGGCAATGGGCCGCCGGGCTCCGACGAGCAAAAGGCCCCACCATCTCGCCTAGGAGTGTTCAAAAAAAGTTTGTTCCGCCTCTTTTTGTTGTTGTTTTGTGTCTCTTCGCAGATCTTTGTAATCATTTTAAGTCTTGCTTTGTGTTTCTTTCTGGTCATTTTGCAGCTCTTTGTAGTTAATTACCGTTTCTTTGTGGTTGTTTTGACCCTTTTCACAGTAGTTGTGAGTCTCATTGTGTCTTTTTGTAGTCTTTTTGAGTCTCTTTGTAGTCTTTGAGTCTCTTTGTAGACTTTTTGAGTCTTTTGTGGTCTTTTTGAGTCTTTGTAGTCTTTTTGAGTCTCTTTGTAGTCTTCTTGAGTCTCTTCCTGGTTGGTATGGGTCTCTTTGAGTGCATCCAAGTTTCCCTCACTTGTGTCTTTTCCTCATGTCTCTGCATCCCCTATGGGAGGGACGAAAGGAAGACTCGGGATGCACCATTTGAGTGTCAGGGCCCCTGGGCCTGTTCAGTCATCCATCCATGGTCGTTACAAATGACACACAACCTTAATCCTCTGAACAAGTTCATTATTAATGCCCAACAAGGTAACGTTAAGCTGTCATCCTGCCCGCTGGCTCGTTTCTGTCGGACCTGGCTGTCATAAATACAGTATGACTGCCATCCATCATTGATGAGGATCCAGACTGGGCTCTCAGATTTCTCAACAGGACATTATGTTGTACACTCGGAGCACGGAGAGACGAAACAAGAAAAGGATGGAAAACAGGGGATCACGGACACGGTTACTTACACCTGAGGAAAGCCGCCCTCATCCTCTGATCAGCCGGCTGCAGAGACAAAGAGGACATAGGGAACGACACCGGCACTGCTGGGGGGAAAAAGAAAAAGAAAAAGAAAGAAAGAAAGAAAGAAAGAAAGAAAGAAAGAAAGAGAGAGAGAGAGAGAGAGAGAGAGATGTCTTCAATACTTTCGGAATGGAATAAAAACGACTTTAATAAAAAAAAGTGGAGAGACAGAACCAAAATATGAGAATTGAAAAGAAAGCAGAGCGTTAGTGAGCCGGATATCGTGAAAAATACGTGCAAAACGGGACTGAACAAGCACAGTAACATTTAGAGAACCCAGAGAGAGAAATATGGGAAATGATGATTCCATGAATCCAATAACTGATCCAAAAACACCTTGTTAACAAACAAACCGTACCTAGCATGTAGCATTCGTACCAAACAATAAAGCCACGACATGTTGAATCTCTTATGCGGGTAGTTTTGGTCACATAATGGCTTTATTATTAAAAAAAAAAGAGTAGTTCTTAATTTTGGGAAATATGCTTATTAACTCTTTTGAATAAGCTTGTTTACCAAAAGTGCCAAACTATAACTTTAAAGTTGAGAGATTTGCTCAATTAGCCTGCTGGCTAGTCGCGAAGCTAACAAAGCTGTTTGTATGAGTTAAAGGGTCAGTTCACCAAAAATAAAAACATCCTACATGTTTCCACTTACCCCCGGTGGTTTGGTGCCCTGCAGATAGTCTGGGTTGTACATAGTGTGGTTTGGAGTTCTCTGCACAGACATTTCTGCCACCTCCCCAATACAATGGATGAAAATGTTTTTTTCATATATTCTTTTTTAGTTTTTTAATACTCAACAATACCAAGAATAACAAAAACAAGAAAAACAATGTCCAATCCAATCTGGAATAAATCCACAAACGTAGCTGTGGAAAGTTTTCATTGACATCGAAACACTTCCATAAAATAGTTTGGGTGTTTTGAAGTGTGGTTTGTATGAGGTTCTTCTTCAGAGTCAGTGTTTTACTACAGTAGATGGAGTTTGGAGCAAATCAATGTTCTGCTGTAGACGTATTTAAAAACACCTAAAATAATCTATATCAGTGAACGCTATATTTAGAATATTGTCACGTCTTTACCTTCCGGTCCCTCTCTGACGGGGGGCTGAAGCCGTTATCTTTGCTCTCTTTAAAAAGCACCAGACTCCTTTGACAAAACCTGTAATTTTACCTCGCAGACCACAGGAGTTGCTGCACATGGGAGAAGTTTGCCCTCAGAGATTTCTGCCAGAAATTATTTATTTTTTAAACCCAAACCATAAGCTCTTCCTAAACCTAACCAAGCAGTTTTGTTGCCTCAACCGAAGCAGATTTCCGTCACGAAAACCTCTCCCATGTGTTATTGTGTGGCTTTGGTTAATATGAACTAACCCTTTAAAAAACAAAAACCCACCAAAGTCACACAACGACACAAACACACTAGCTGATCGAGGCAGCAAGTCGACCAGCAACTCATGTACACGGCGCGGTAAAATGACTGTTTTTGTCAAAGGAGTCTGGTAGGTGTATGTAGGTGTATTCTAACTATAGCGTTCACTTAAACCGATATTTATTCTTTCTGAAATACGTCCACAGCAGCACATTGCTTTGCTCCCGTGCCGGTTCTCCTGTCCGTTTCTCCAAACTCCATCTCCACTAAAGGATGAAGTACCTCGTACAAATCATCCAAACCGTCCCTTTAAAAATAGTTGGACCGAGTTTGATCGCTTCCAAATAAACTAAACTGAAGTGACCAGATGAGAAGCAGAGCTGGATGTGAGCCAGACGGCGTTGTATCGCCCTCTCCGTCTCCAGCGTGAATAATTAACACGTCCACTGTCTCTCGCAGTGTTAGATGTCATGTCAAGACCGTCAGCCTGGTAGAAATGGGTCACCTCAGCCCTGACGCTGTCACAGAGAGTGTGTGTGTGTGTGGTGTGCGTGTGTGTGTGTGTGTGTGTGTGTGTGTGTGTGTGTGTGTGTGTGTGTGTGTCACGTTTCTGATGCTTACCTTTTACACACTCCCCACCGGACACGTAGTTTTCATTAACTGGAAGAAAGAGGCCACACACAGCCTTTACGTTGGGTAACTCTACAGCGTTGCAGTATTTATGGCACATGCCTGAACTGTAAAACGGCAAAGTGTCTGCAGGTGTCCTGAGCGCACTTTTATTTGTATTCTGCCGTACCTGCACGGCTGATCTTGTCCACCTCCTCCCTGCAGACCTCCTCCATGCGGCTGCGGAGGTGGCACAGCGCCTGCCTGGCGCCGCCGAATCCCTCCGTGGGCAGACTGAGGGCTCTGGAGTGCCGACCGGCGGTGAGAGGGACGCATAGCAGGGGAGCTGCCTGAGAGAGTGAGAGAGTGAGAGAGTGAGAGAGAGAGAGAGAGAGACAGACAGACAGACAGACAGACAGACAGACAGACAGACAGACAGACAGACAGAGCGAGAGAGAGAGAGAGAGAGAGAGAGAGTAAAATACTGCCTGTTGCACAGCATCCACAGCACTCCCCCTCCCTCCCTAATTCCTTGTACAATTGAATTTGAAAATAGATGTCGTCTTTTTTCCGCTGGTCACCGCTGACTCATTCTCTCCGGAGTACACTTTCGTGACTTCTCGCGGCCTCCGGGATGCATTAGATGGAATGGGTGAATATCATAACGTTGCTAATGTGGAAGGAAGGATCCTTTACTTTGTGTGAGGTATTGGAGGATTCAATCGGTTATTTATAATAAAAAACATCTGTGAAGTTTGGAGGGGAAATGTCTCTTAAGACGAGGGGTCCCAACCATAAACTGTCTAAAATATAGACGTACTTTTAGCCTTAATATAATTTAAACGGATGAGTTATGTAAAAATACCCCCGTACAGTCGTCATGAATGGGGATATTAGCTATAGAGACCAAAGCCGTGTATTTCGGCTGTAAAGCATTTTAACATGGTGTTTTTTGTTGTTGTTTCTTTTAAATGGGGATTGACTTGCTTTTGGAGTCAGCCTCAAGTGGCCATTTGAGGAAAAGCAGTTTTTTTTGGCACTTCCGTGTTGGCGTAATTTTTTAGCTCTGGTGGTTGCAACCTCCAATAATGAAGCCAAATGTTGAAGCGTCTTAAAACCTGCATTCTCTCTCCTGACCACCAGGGGGCGACTCCTCTGGTTGTATAGAAGTCAAAGCTTCATGTGTTAAAGCTGCATTCTCTCTCCTGACCACCAGGGGGCGACTCCTCTGGTTGTATAGAAGTCAAAGCTTCATGTGTTAAAGCTGCATTATCTCTCCTGACCACCAGGGGGCGACTCCTCTGGTTGTATAGAAGTCTATAGAAAATGACTCTACTTCTCTCTTGATTTATTCCCTCAGTAAACATTGTAAACATGAGTTTATGTCTCAATCTCTAGTTTCAAGTCTTCTTCAATACAGCATGATGTTCATTTAGTAAATTATGGTCCATTTAGAGTCAAACAGACCATAAAGCAGGGGATGCTTTAGGGGCGGGGCTACAAGCTGATTGACAGGTTGCTTCCAGAGCCTTATTAAGCGTTGGGTTTGTACTAAAATACACTCCAAGGAGTCGGCTGTTCATTTCTTCCGGTGACTATTTTTAGTTTTAAGCATGTTTTCTGCTAGCCAAAATTAGCATCCCATTTAATATTACAGTCACAGTGAATTATGGATGCACCTTGCTAACCAAGCTAGCTAGCTAGTGTTAGCTGCGAACGGTACCTGGCGGCAGTTTAATCTTTAACAATGCATATTTTATGAGCTTCTTTTATATATTTTTCACGTTAAATCTGAATTTTAAGTAACTGAAGCGGCCACTTGAAGTAAAAAGTACAACATATCCCTTTGAAATGTAGTGAAGTAGAAGAATAACGTAGCATCAAGAGGAAGTACTCAAGTAAAGTACCTCAAAATTGTTCCTTATTAAAAGTACTTGTTTTTTTTGCATTATGTTTTGATGCTTAATGGTTTTATGTGAAGCACTTTGAATTGCCTTGTTGTTGAAATGTGATATACAAATAAACTTGCCTTGCCCTGCCTAGTTACTTTCCACTGTTGCTGCTAGCTTGATGCGCTGTAGCTTCACCTGTTTAGACATGGAGCTTAATGTCCCCATTTCCTCTCCACCCTCTATTCTTTTTAGTCCCCCTGAAGTTCTCCTTCTCGTCCGCGGGTCTAACCCTCCACGTCCTCCCTCACCTGTAAGAAATGGGCGTTGTCCTCCGTTTGCAGGAGCCGGCTGATCTCCTCGTCTCTCCTCCTCAGCTCCTCCAGGTCTTTCTCCAGCACCTCCATGTCTCGCTCGGCCCTCCCGACCACCGCGCGCTCCTTCGCCTCCAGCCGCGCTCGAACCTACACATTTTAGCGTGTAAACGGTAGTGGATTGGACCCAAATGCAACTCAATCCAGTCATTTTAACAAAGCAGGACCACAGTTAGTGGAAACTATTTTAACTTCCACGGCTTCCAAGGCTGCTGCAGCGACTCGTCCGAGGACTACTGGTACGGCTGCCGCTTGCTTTGAGAATCGCTGCTTCTAATACCATCGCTCCTCACCTCTGCCTTGGTTTTCTCCAGACGGAGAGCCATGTCTGCAAACAAAGCTTCACTGTCCTCCAAGACAGTCGACGCCGACACCTGAAACACACGGAAACATGGAAAACAGAAGTAAAACGGTCTCTGTCTGAGGAAACCGGGAAGCTTTAAAGCCGTTTGCTTGAACTTTTCATTTTGCATTAATCATTATGAAGTAAATGTTGATTAACCCAGACAAGAGGATAGTACTTGAACTTCTCGTTACCAAAGGGCGTCATGGCAGTTACAAAATTAAACTTTAATGGCATCCTCATCTTCCAAAGTACTGCCAAATAAAAAAAATGTATGTACCACCCCCATCCTTGTCATCCTCCAACAGGAATCATATTAGATTTAAATGAGTAAAGTTGTCATTTCATTATAACTTTAACATGCATGTTTTTAGCTTTGTGACCACATTTCTTTTAAAAACCCAATGACGTTTAATATGGTTTGTTTAGTTAAGCGGCAGGAGAATTTGATCAGCCCACGAATAAATACTTATTTCATTAGTTTGTCGAAAAAAAAAGAAAATCAACATTTGACAATTTCATTGGACGGGGCTGGTGTATTCCTAGAAGTTCTGAAAACTTTCAGAAAAGGCACCTCGACCATCCAGGGACAATACACCTCTCGACAGAAAACAGTAAAGTCGGAAAATGTCGAATGCAGCTGTGGTCTGGAAATAAGCCTCCGCCATCCGAGCAGAGGACGAGACACCAAACCGCCGTCTGATAAGAGGCCGAAGATTCAGTCTGATGTTTTTGTGAGCTAATGAAGTGGTTTTCCAGGAAGACAGCAGCCGATGGCGACGGTGCTCAGGGAAGGGAGGAGAAAAAGGCTTTCCTGGAAGACTGATGGAGTGGCGTAGAAACTGGAAATTAAATTAGCTTTGCAGTGGAAACTGATACAACAGTGTGTGAGCCTGATGTTACAGGGGAGGGTGTGGGTGTGTGTGTGTGTGTGTGTGTGTGTGTGTGTGTGTGTGTGTGAGCCTGATGTTACAGGGGAGGGTGTGTGCGTGTGTGTGTGTGAGCCTGATGTTACAGGGGAGGGTGTGTGCGTGTGTGTGTGTGAGCCTGATGTTACAGGGGAGGGTGTGTGCGTGTGTGTGTGTGTGAGCCTGATGTTACAGGGGAGGGTGTGTGTGTGTGTGTGTGTGTGTGTGTGTGTGTGTGTGTGTGTGTGAGCCTGATGTTACAGGGCAGGGTGTGTGTGTGAGTGTGTGTGTGAGCCTGATGTTACAGGGGAGGGTGTGTGTGTGAGTGTGTGTGTGAGCCTGATGTTACAGGGGAGGGTGTGTGTGTGTGTGTGTGTGTGTGAGCCTGATGTTACAGGGGAGGGTGTGTGTGTGTGTGTGTGTGTGTCTGATGTTACAGGGGAGGGTGTGTGTGTGTGTGTGTGTGTGTGTGTGTGTGTGTGTGTGTGTGTGTGTGTGTGTGTGTGTGTGTGTGTGTGGTTTAAATGTCAAGTCTATTTATAAGCCTTTATCTCATGGGCTTTACATAGCACACACACCCGACTGTATGTACTTCATCATGTGAAGGCTGCGTGAATTACGTTGCTCTGTGTTCACGTCAGTCATCGATCGATCGCTGGGAGCAAAACACTCCTTTTGCGTTTGGAGAGAAAGCGGTTGCATTTACGTAATAAGTAATAACAGCAACGATAATGAGACACGGTCTGGAAGCTGAAGCAGGCTTTGCGTTTCCCTCCGTTACACGTGAACAAAACCAAGCCTCCATCCATATTAATTAACCGTCTGGATCCACTTTTTTTTTGCTCCATCTGATCAGCGTACACGACAGTTTTAGAACGAGCTATTTAAAATAAATAGAGGTGAAACCATAGTAATGATTTTGCCGTCGTCATCTTGGATTACGGCCGTCGCCATGTTGTTTTTTTTGCAACAGATGAAAGGAAGTTACCATATTTGCAATGTGGAGGAGTGACGTAGAGATGCTGTTTACGTCTCTGGTGTCGACCTGTCAATCACCTTGTAGCCCCGCCCTAAAGCATCCCCTGTCTGTTTAACTCTAAATGGACCATAATTTACTAAATGAACATCATGCTGTATTGAAGAAGACTTGAAACTAGAGATTGAGACATAAACTCATGTTTACAATGTTTACTGAGGGAATAAATCAAGAGAGAAGTAGAGTCATTTTCTATAGACTTCTATACAACCAGAGGAGTCGCCCCGTGGTGGTCAGGAGAGAGAATGCAGCTTTAAGACATGAAGCTTTGACTTCTATACAACCAGAGGAGTCGCCCCTTGGTGGTCAGGAGAGAGAATGCAGCTTTAACACATGAAGCTTTGACTTCTATACAACCAGAGGAGTCGCCCCCTGGTGGTCAGGAGAGAGAATGCAGCTTTAACACATGAAGCTTTGACTTCTATACAACCAGAGGAGTTGCCCCCTGGTGGTCAGGAGAGAGAATGCAAGTTTAAGACACTTCAGCATCGGTTTCACTCGGCAGAACCGGAGTTTACCGCCTGGTTTATACAAACACTAAAAGAGTAAAGACACTCCAAACAAGGACAGAAGCATGTTTACTGTTTCATGCCATCTTTAGGAGGTGAATTGTTGGACAGTAGTATATTCCAGGTATTCCAACACTTCGGACTCAAAACGTTGCTTTGTGTGTGTGTGTGTGTGTGTGTGTGTGTGTGTGTGTGTGTGTGTGTGTGTGTGTGTGTGTGTGTGTGTGTGTGTGTGAGTGAGTGGGTGAGTGTGTGTGTGTGTGAGAGAGTCAGTCAGTCACCTTGAGGGACTCCAGGCTTTGCTGAAACTCCTCCAACTCCCTCACTCCGCTCCGTGTTCTCCCTTGAACCCTCCTCTGAGACTCCTGGAGCTGAAGCTGACAGACAATCATCAGACAGTTAGAACATTCAGGTACATCTGAGGACCCTCTTTCTCTTAAGTTGATGTTTGTCCCTCCTTCTCTTAAGTTAATGTTTGTCCCTCCTTCTCTTAAGTTAATGTTTGTCCCTCCTTCTCCTAAGTTAATGTTTGTCCCTCCTTCTCTTAAGTTAATGTTTGTCCCTCCTTCTCTTAAGTTAATGTTTGTCCCTCAGGCGAAAGCCGTGTCGAGTTCTATTAAAAGTGGCTACTGTGGTTTACATTGAAAGTCCTTAAAAATAACTAATCTAGAACGTTAAAAGTTTAACTCAACGATTGTAGATTCAGTCTGAAACGTGAAAAAAAGTTCCACATAAAATGTTTATTAACATGATTTCGATCCGTTTTCCAATACAGGATCTGAGTAAATCAACGACTGGGTGGTTGGCTCTTGGTCTTCACTGTCAGGGTGCAAATACACCTCCTCCAATACGTTGTCTTCAAGCCAACGACAGTTAGATCATAGACTGTACACAACAAGTGGACGTAGTCACCGTGACCTCACCCACCGATTTGAGGGCTGCGGTTTTAAAGCCTTGAGTTCGGCATTTTGGCCGGAATGAGACGTTTTCAGGCAACCAAACATTTTACAGTTAACTTTCATGAAGTGAAAACTCACTTGTGAAAGGGTTTAAGTTGTAAGAAGAAAAACACAGACAACTATAACGCCGTGGTAACGACCTGTCAATCACCTTGTAGCCCCGCCCTAAAGCATCCCCTGCTTTATGGTCTGTTTGACTCTAAATGGACCATAATTTACTAAATGAACATCATGCTGTATTGAAGAAGACTTGAAACTAGAGATTGAGACATAAACTCATGTTTACAATGTTTACTGAGGAATAAATCAAGAGAGAAGTAGAGTCATTTTCTATAGACTTCTATACAACCAGAGGAGTCGCCCCTGGTGGTCAGGAGAGAGAATGCAGCTTTAACACATGAAGCTTTGACTTCTATACAACCAGAGGAGTCGCCCCCTGGTGGTCAGGAGAGAGAATGTAGTTTTTTTTATTTTACTTTTCAGAACCGAAGGTTGCCGCCTGCTTCACACACTGCCCAGTCACTATAAAAGAGCTTGTAAACAAAACGCCTCTGAAACAGCTCATTGAGAGAAGCGGATTTAGTCGGAATCAAAACAAATCTGAGTTTATATTTACTTGAACTGGTTCACAACATATGAAGAAAAAAAAAACGGAATATGAGTCAGTCCAGACTGGATTTTGCCATCATATTTGTCTGATTAACAATTTAGTCTTTTAGACTAAAGATGATTAACTTCAGTCTTTTCTGTTATTTGAAAACCGCTCATGAATAAAATACTTTGTATCGGGGAAAGTAAAAACTACCATCAGGCAAGTAGATTAAAAAAAAAAAAAAACATTAACTCTGAACCCTGGAACTTTATTTCTGATTTAACATGAAGGCAGATAGATTCAGTAAAACACTAAATCAGATGAGAAAAGATTTTTTAAATTAAATTAATTCAAATTAATTTCCTTAAAGTTTTAAATTCCTTAAAATAAACGAGTTTGGGTTGAAATGGTTTTATTAAAAACAGCCGGTTATCAGTGGGATTTTTTTCCAAACGTAAAGAGTTTGTGAACCTTTGCTCTAAATAACAACGACAGCGTGAGAACCAACAACTTGTCCAGAGACGTGTAATACATGATGCCGGTCTCCTACCCGTCTCCGGGCTCTCTGGCCGTCCACGCTGTGCACCTCCTCCCGGTCCGCCTCGCACAGCAGGCAGTCTCCGCTCCACTCCGCCGCCTCGCAGCCGCCCTCCCCGGCCGCGGGCTCCAGACCCAGGCGGTGCTGTGCGCACAGCCGCTCCGCCGGGGACTCCACCGCCTCCACCAGCCTGTGCCGGCGCAGCGTGCCGACCTCCCGGTGCGGCAGCACGTGGAGCTCGCAGAAGGACGCCAGGCAAACCAGACACGACTTGGCCGCCCGCAGCTTGCTCTCCGCCGGGCAGAAGTCGCACTGCACCTCGCCGGCTCCCCCGAGGTAGAGCTCCGGGAGCGCGTCGGAGAGCGCGTCGCTCCGCTTCAGCTTTCCGACGACCTCCGCGAGCACCGTGTTCCTGCGCAGCACCGGGCGCGGGCTGAACGCCTCGCGGCACTGGGGGCAGCTGAAGTGGGCCGCCTCCGCCTGGTCCCAGTAGTTGTTGATGCACGACATGCAGTAGGTGTGCCCGCAGGGGGTGGACACCGGGTCCTTGAGGAGGTCCAGGCACACGGGGCACCGGAACTGGCTCTCCGTCACCGAGATGTTGGCCTGGGCCATGATGTCCCCGGACCCTCCGGCGGCTCTCCGGGCTCCGACCTGTTGACGCCGCTGTTGGTGGTGGTTTCCCCCGACTCTTCACTTGTTGTGAAGGGGGAGAAGGGAGGGAGGGAGGAGGGGGAGCCGACAAGTACAGCCCTTCCGTAATGTCACCCAACCCCGCAGTGGAAGCTTTGCCCTCGGTGCTGTCTTACAGGCAGCACCGAGAGATTTAAAGGACCAGTTCGTCCAAATTGCAAAGAAATATATTTGTTTTGCAAGAGATCCTGCACACATCTGTCTCTGACATTTCTACCTCCACCCCAGTACAATGGAGGTGCATTTTATTTTATGGCATTTTGACATTTTAAGGCTTCACGTGACCCAAGTCCTTTTTTTTTTAGTTGGTAAACTCTGCATATAAGTAATAAAATAAATAAAATAAATCTGGACACATGTTGTTTGCAAATGTTTGATTGCCTAAATATTTTGATCTGAAAGCAAACAGAGTACACACCGTGTACAAATCATTAAATATTGTTCAGCGTCTCAGATCTGGATGCCCTTTGTGAATGTGGTCACGTCGACCCCTCGTGGCAACGAGCTGCAACTCCTACAAGCAACCGGGGTAAGGTGCAATACACTTTTGATATACGTATGTGTACATGTATATATGTATATATATATATGTGCATATATGTATATATATATAGATGTGTGTGTGTGTATTTATTTATTTGTATATATACACGGGTATATATAAATGTGTGTGTGTGTGTGTGTGTAGATATAAATATATATACGCGTATATATATATATATATATATATACATATATATATATATATATATATATATATATATACACATCCACTATCTCAGCAGAGGGACTCACTGACACAGAGGGAAGCTTTGGAGCATCTACAGGAGATGATTTTACACAATTTAATGATAATATTAGACACACGTTGCTAATAGGGAACAAAACGTCTCCATAACATGTACGGGAGGATTTATCTGATCTGAAAGTTTTCCCACGTTTTAATGCTGAACTTTTGTCTCCATCAAGGACCCCTCACACAGTTAGTTTGTGTGTCATTCGTATTGATCGACGCCCCTCCTCTTCTTGTTGACTGTAAAAGGCTACATTAGTTTTTATTTTACAAGTCAAAAGAAAGTTTCCAGGTTAGAATTAATCAAGTTTTAAGTTCTTTATCATCTGTGGTGTGACGAGAGCCCAGGGCAGCCCTGTAAGAGGTCACATCTTAATGTATAAAATCTCCTTTTGCTCTGTGAAACAGACTAATACCACTAATACAGACCTGGGAGCGGTGTTCAGACCCAACTCAAGCTTTGTTTACACCCTCACTTGGCGCCGTAGCATGAGCCTCCGCAGACGGTGTGCGAGCTCCGAGTACAAACTAAGTGAACTGTGAAGAATCAAAAAGACAACGAGTGTAACTCAGAGATATGAACATAGACTGAAGGTGTAACCAGCAAAAAGCCATAAACCAACCTCCACAATGACGAGGAGGGATTGTAGTTATCTATAATCTCATATTCATGGCCTACTTTATTGTCTTTATACAAACCCTGTCAAGAAACAAATGAAGTATTAAAAGCATTATAAAGAAACGAAGGTTGAATATCCTGTTAACTGTTTGATTTGGCTGCAACATATTTACTTAAATGAAGATTTTTAAGAGCTCCTGTTTCTAAAGCATTTAAAAGCGAATTGGTCTTTGTTTAATCTCTAGACATGTAAACAGTGCTTCTATCAGTAAACTATTAGTGACAGACATGTGATCATTTGCCAAGTTAAAAAAATTCAAAGGTGCGTGACCAAGCGCCATTTTCTGGTGCACGCGCCGGCTTCATGATGGAGAGTATAAACAAAGCTTCATTCCCTGGACTTGACAACGAATATAAACATCTTAGGTGCAGATAATTTATATGTCAATTGTCATTCCTGAGAAGCTAAGCCCAACCCACACCTTTTGTTTAAGTGGTATTTCCTTTGACCCCGTATATAATCATGGCCAGAACTCACAGCATTCCAAAGCTTTGTTATAATCTTCTGTCTCCACTGTGCAGTGAATAAAACTCATTTGAACCAGTCACAGAATTGGACTTGAAATAATTTCTTTTCTTCAACAACAATAGCCATTTAGAGGCAAAATATGGCCTACACAGTCTAAACTCCTCTCTTTTCCCTCCCTGCCTGCAGACCTAGCTACATGTTAGGAAAGGACACCTGGGTGGAGCGCTGGCCTTCATCCGAAGAGTGCTCCAGTAGTTCCAGCCTGCAAGCTAAATGCAAGAGCCTGGAAGATGCTGCAGATGAACTGTCCATCAACGGCTGCCGGCGCCTAAAACACCGTCGAAAAGATTCACGGTCGAATAACTTTACTTGTGAAGGTCGTAGAGACCTGGAAGTTGGCTCTGGGTAAAGTAAACCAGTGGTGCACTTTCCATTGGTGCCATCCAGGAGCTTCCAGGACCTTGGACAGTACTAGTTCCAGCATTTGTTGAATAAATCTGTCTGTGAAGGTGCTAGAGACTTGTACTTCTGCTCATGGTATTGTAAGCTGCGACCTTTCCAATGGTACCATCCACGAGTTTCTACGACCTTGGGAAGTACTAGTTTTTGCATTTATTCCATTATTTCAAAATGATTACTCTTTGAATAAATCAGTCTGTGAAGGTGCTAGAGACTTGGCGGTGTGCTCTACCCCCACTAAGTCGATGATTGCACTTCGATTTGACGTGGTTTGGGATTTCTAGCTCCATTGGTTGGCATAGCTGCCATAGACTCCCATTGTATATGACTCCCTTTGTCCACAGGAGGGCGCCTAAAACACCGTCGGCTGTCTGAGCTGCAACTGCATTCTGAAAAGCATGTTATACAAATTGGGTGTTCAATAAAAGGTCAATCTACATATTAATTAGAGCCAACATGTGCTGATTAAAAATAACAAGCTCTCATGTTATGTTCAAATTTTTTAATTTTTAATATTTACATGTGTGTATATATACATATATGTGTATATCTATTTGTGTGTGTGTATATATATATATATATATTAGTCAAGTAGAGTAGACATCCCAGAAGAGCTGCCCTGAGTGAAAAGCATATAAACTGGACTATAAGAACAGGCCAAGGAACATATACAAAAATAAGTATAACCTGAAAAGTAAATTTATGAATCTATGTCTTGTGCTATAATACAAAATGAGTTAAATAACCAAAAGTTGATTGTAATGCTGTAATGATTCTGTAGAGATGACTAAAAGCAATGGAAAGCTAAATAACTGGTGCATGAGTCCTCATATGACTTCATATTGTTTGAGTCATATGTGCAGACCAGAAGTGAAGTAATCCAGATCATTTTAGAACCATATAAGTAATATATATTATATATATGTGTGTTTTTTTTCAAGGAGGCATGGCTCGACTGGACATCGCGGGAGCCTCGACCAGCTTCCAGCCGGAATCTCCCGGATCTAACAATATGTATATCTATATACTGTATATGTGTGTATATATATATATATATATATATATATATATATATATATATATACACATCCACTATCTCAGCAGAGGGACTCACTGACACAGAGGGAAGCTTTGGAGCATCTATAGGAGATGATTTTACACAATTTAATGATAATATTAGACACACGTTGCTAATAGGGAACAAAATGTCTCCATAACATGTACGGGAGGATTTATCTGATCTGAAAGTTTTTCCACATTTTAATGCTGAACTTTTGTCTCCATCAAGGACCCCTCACACAGTTAGTTTGTGTGTCATTCATATTGATCGACGCCCCTCCTGTGGGGGTGGTGGGGGGGGGGGGGGTATAACAGTTCACCGTCTCTCCCGTGTTCACAGTCCACTGGGAAACCCAGACGGTCAACATGGGTTGGTGGACGCTGCACAACGTTTTATTTCTCATGCTTCTCTGCAGCTCCGATGGACAGTTTGATACCGTAAGAAGGTACTTCTCGTTTCTTTTGCAGACAGTTTGTATTTTTCAAGGATTGTGTACTTACTAACTAACTGATGACGCTGTCCTATTCGCAGACCCCACTGGAGTAACAGGTATGTGTGTTTGTGTGTGTGAGTGCGCGCAGAGGTCACGTTCACAGTTGCAACCTTTTCGTCTCTAACAGCTGAAGTTTATATTTCTGAATTTGATCCTCAGATTTTCACCAATAGGCAGATACTGGGACCTCCATGAGTAAGTAACCGAAGTGGGACTCCACAGAAAACCCAACACATATATATATGTATATATGTATATATATATATATGTATATATGTTTTGAGATTAAATGTGTTCAATTCGCCACTGCGTCAATGGAAATCTTGTTTGCAGTGCAACACAATGAAAAGTTGAAATGAAACATCCATGAACAATCATATAAACTTGGGGTTGAATCACAGGATTTTGACGATTGATACAGATCCCGTAATGTTTAGATTGAATTTAGTATTGGCTGATATGTTCCATCATCTAACATTTAAAAAAATCTCAACTCAATGCCTTTGATTTTCAGATATCTCTTATTTTTGTCTTTTTTAGGGTGAGCCTGTTCAGCCATAGGATAAATGACAGTAGACACTGTATTTGACAAGAACATGAAGAAAAACTGCATAGATTCCTGCTCCTCTTCTTTTTAGTGGACATATACTCTGTAATTTTATATGATTTATTAGATTTTTTGAGTTTGCAGTTCTTTGTCATGTCTTAAATTAAAGCTTGTTCTGTTTGTTTGCAGCCTACAAGAACCAAAGGTCACAGTTAGTTCTTCACCGAGGTACCGTTGCCACTAACACAGTTTGTTTTACAAGTTTTACTGTACACTGTTCTCTTTCATTTTAGGATTAACAGTTTCATTTGTATTCTCTTCTGACATCTCATCTTTCTTGACTTGTCAAAAAGTAAATTCTCATTTAACCGGCTAACGTACTTACTCACTGCCAAACTTCGCCTGGGAAACTGTAAACAGTCGAGTCTCCATGGTAACCACTCGATTTGCGAAACTTGCGAGATAATTGAGGTTAGGCACAGACCTCGAATGGTTAAGATTAGACATTGACCTCGAGCATTAATAACATAAGAATAACATAAAAGATAACAATGTTCTTGTTAATGGTCTCGTTTACTTATGTCGGTCACATCGAGGCATCAGTATTAAATTGAAACTCTTTCATAACCAGTTTACAACTCCTTGTATAAACTTTAAATGTACATGTCTCAACATAAAGACCTAATTTACATGCCTTCTCCACACTGCCGGGAATATTATTCTGTTGGGAAGTATACAAACTTTTTCTTTTAGTTTTTAAAAGTTTGAATAGTAGTGTAGCCATATTTGGAATGTGGAGGAGTGACTTATACTCTGCCGTATACTCTGGTAGCGGCAGTAACCTGTCAATCACCTTGTAGCCCCGCCCTAAAGCATTCTCTGCTTTATGGTCTACTTGACTCTAAATGGACCATAATTTAAGAGGCAGGGCAAGGCAAGTTTAGTTGTATGGCACATTTCAACAACAAGGCAATTCAAAGTGCTTCACATAAAACCATTAAAAGCATAAAAACATAATGCAAAAGAAAAGAAGATTTAAAAACAATTAAGAACATTTATTTTAAAATGAAAAACATTCAGTAAAACATTAAAAAGCTAAAAATAGA
The DNA here is from genome assembly GCA_016806645.1 of Ophiodon elongatus. NCBI lineage: Eukaryota > Metazoa > Chordata > Actinopteri > Perciformes > Hexagrammidae > Ophiodon > Ophiodon elongatus. The sequence continues at coordinate 32,336 of JACSYO010000484.1, read as the reverse complement.
ATACAAGTTGCAGTGCAGTTTAAGAAATAAAATACAATAGTGAGATGCACAAATTGATTAAGATCCTTGAATCTGATTCAATTAAAGGCAACAGCAAACAGGAAAGTCTTCAATCTGGATTTAAAGGAGTTTAGGGTCTCTGAGGGTCTCAGCAGACCTGCAGCTTTCAGGGACCTTGTTCCAGATATGTGGAGCAGAAAAACTGAACGCTGCTTCTCCATGTTTAGTTCTGACTCTTGGAACAGGAAGTAGACCCGTCCCAGACGACCTAAGGGGTCGGGATGGTTCATAAGGTAGCAGCATATCAGAAATGTCTTTAGGCCCTAAACCATTCTGTGCTTTATAAACCAACAGCAGGATTTTAAAGTCAATTCTTTGTTGGACAGGAAGCCAGTGCAAAGAACTAATTGAACATCATGCTGTATTGAAGACTTGAAACTAGAGATTGAGACCATAAACTCATGTTTACAAAGTTTACTGGGGTCATAAATCAAGTAATAAGCAGGGTCATTTTCCCATAGACTTCTATACAATCAGACTTCCTTTTGCAACCAGAGGAGAAGTTTTCAGACATATCAGCATCAGCTTCCATATCAGCTGAACCGGACGTTGCTGCCTGATTTAAACCAAAGAATATATTTATTAATTATTGGAAAGTTTATTCTCGATATAAGCTCTGTTTTTACATGTTCAGCTAACCTGCTGTGCTCTGACTACAAGTAGCAGTACTACTAGTTGTAGTGTCAGCAGTACTTGAAGTTCTGGCAGTACCTACCTGGTTACCTGCCTCATGTTGTGGCGTTTTTCCTGCAGGTTCACTCTGCTGGCTCCAGACCTGCTGAGGACAGACAGCCCGGAGAACATCTACCTCCAGGCAGACAGTGTGTCCAGCCCCTTCACCGTCTCCATTTCCATCCTGGACTTCAGTAAGAACATCATGCTCTTCCAGGACTCGGTCACACTCAGTCTGGAAAATGGATTTCACGCTCTCAAGACGATACAGGTGACTCATCAGGGTCAAAGGTTTTGGGTGCAACAGAGAAGCATGGTCGGAAAAGAAAAGTGGGAACTATTTATAATATTGTATTGATTTACTAGCGTAACACTCAAACATGAACATGAACATTGTAATCTGTCAGAGATTATGAGGTTGAGGTGAGTTTATATATATATGTTTCTATATATTTCTATGTATATATACTGTATGTATATATGTATTTGTATGTATGTATGCATATATATATATATATATATATATATATATATATATATATATATATATATATATATATATATATATATATGCATACATATATGAATACATATATGCTAAAGTGAAAACACCAGGTTATGCATTTTAATGTAGGTGTCTCATTCCTGCTCCACACCATGATGCTTTCCTTCCTTCTAAACATCTTCCTGTCTCTCAATCTCATTCAATCTCAGCTTCCCTCGGATCGTTTGAATCGCGAAGAGAAAAAGAACAAGTTTGTGCATCTGAAGGTGGACTTTGGGGGCTTCCACTCAGAGGAGAGGGTGCTGATGGTGTCCTTTCACTCTGGATACATCTTCATCCAGACAGACAAACCCATCTACAACCCCGGAGACACCGGTAAGAACCGAAGATGCCGATGAAGAAAAAAACAAGCACCAAACATAAACCACGAAATAACCACACGGATGAGAACGACCACAAGTGGACTTTGGGTTGGCACAGTGCAAGATGTTAAGATCATTAGTGATAATAGTTCTAATAGTATAGATGTAGTAGTCACAGAAACAGTACTAATCGAAGTAACAGTAGTATGGATAATGCGCCGTATAGGTGACACACACCTGCGTATATATTTATACCAATGTACAAATCATGAAAACATTATTTTGACAATTTTTCTGTCTGTCTTTTGTCCATTTTTCCTCTCCAGTTCGATTCAGAGTCTTCGCGTCCTCTTTGTCCTTCAAGGCCTTTGAAAGCTCTGTCACAATAGATATCCAGGTAAACAAATACATTAATTGGTAAGCCAATTATTCTCTTTTTCCAGAGGATTGTAAAATGTATATCTTTGGGTTTTGGGCTGTTCAGCTAAGAAAACAAGACATTTGAATAAATAACTTTGAGGTTTAAGAAATTAAAGTCTTTAAATTAATGAGGATGACCCTTTGTAGACATAATGGTTCATGCGTTTTGATCACATTTATAGATTATTCTCAAATGAAATTGTTTGTGTGTCTCAGAATACAGACGGCTTTGTGATGAAACAGATCTCCAGGATCAAACCTGCTGATGGCGTCTTTTCCGACACTTTTCCTCTCTCTGAATTTGTCAAGTAAGATCAACTCCTTCCACTGCCAAGAGACTGAGATGTGTCTACATACACATTTTATGGGACTTTGTTTCTCTGATGTGACTGTGTGTTTGTGACAGTGAAGGAAAATGGACGGTGACTGCAAAGTTTGACCACTGGCAGCAGAACACGTTCAGCTCTGAGTTCGAGGTGAAGAAATATGGTACGTCATGTTAAACCGTGCGTTTTGTGGGCATCACACTTTTGTTCTGAATGTAATATTTTAGCAAGGAGTGTAATATTAAATAAAAGTTATACTTTATTTTTCTGGTGTGTTGTGTTTCAGTGCTTCCTGCCTTCAATGTTACCCTGACGCCCAAGAAGTCCTTCCTCAACCTGGATGACAGCCAACTGGAGGTGGAGGTGGAGGCCAGGTCGGTCAAATACTCACACACGAACACATGCTTGTCATGCATCTTCATGTCCATAATTCACTTTTATATAATATGTAACTTTTGAGCATTAAAATGTCTAAAAACAACGACACCTTTGTTATACATGTCGTTGAGTTATGTCCTTGCATTATCCCAAATGTTTTCAACCATTTTAAAACCTGACAAATCTAATTTTAATCAAGGTGGTCAGTAGAGAGACTGCAAGTTTTATGATACTTCCGCATTGGCTTCACTCGGCAGAACCGGAGGTTGCGCCTATTCAGCATCGTGGTTGTCTACCAAAAGCTTTCATAAATATACTTTTTATCAGTTTCAAGCCACATTTTTACGATACACTCTAGGTCCTGGACGTTTTCAACTATATATCGGAGAGAAACAAGCTGAGCAAGCGTAAGCGGCAGGTCAGCTCCCATAATCCCACACTCCTTCACAATCTAACCAAACTCTTTCCGTTGCTATTGTTTTGATTGCTAGTGGTAGAAAATTCCATATTGTGCGTTTAAAGTGAACTTTAACGCACACGACTGCAGATTTCACTTCAGCTGTTGACCATAACTCCTGCCAATGTTGCTCTTAGTTTAACCTGAACCTCATTCTAACTTTAACTCTAAAGCCATGTCTCTACACAAAACCAGCCTCTGGAGAAAGACATTTGATCCTCATACTAAAACCACAGGGACGTACACATGAACACACAAGCCTCATTCATGAGGCCGTCTCGGATTTTCCTTCAGAATTTTAAAGTATTTATATGAAAATAATGAATGAAACTGGCTGATTGTTGATTTACCATAGTTGTGATTGTGTCTCAGGTACCTGTATGGGGAGCCGGTTCAGGGGACGGCCTACGTGGTGTTTGGGGTGAAGATCAACCAGGAGATGAGAAGGTTTCCTTCAGTGAAGCAAGTTTCAAATGTAAGTCAATTATTTTATGGGCGCTGTCATGAAATCTTCCCACCACATTTGTGAGCTACACACATATCATCATTGACCCCTTGTTAAGCCCCGCCCCTTGCTTACCCCTCCGTCAAGCTGTCAGAGCTATGTTACCATGGAGCCCATACTGTCACTAACCTCACTCCCTGAAGAAATATGATGTCATTTTTGGAGAAAAAAAATAGATATCAGCAGAGCAGGATAGTTGTCGGACCCTGGTCAAAGCTACCTGATGCTATGCTAGGATCTGCCAGTTTGGATTATTATTATTAGTTTAGGATATTCATATTTGGTGTTAAGCAAACGTTATTGTGGTTTTTTTGTTTCTTAGCGAGTGCAAAACAGAGGCATTTAGTTTAATTAATATAAAAAATAAACGTTTGTGAAAGTTCAATCTTGAACTTGAAAATAGCAGGTCCACTTACCAGCTTTTCTTCTAAAGCTTTCAACCACGTCTCACAGATGAAGTTTGCTCAGTATCAGTTGCTTATCGAGACTGCCGGGTTGCTGTTAAAAGCTTGTAATTGGAACATTAGCTAAGACTTTCATTGTATAAATTGTAAATATTGGTTAATAATTATTTAGTGTGTTATAACAGTGAAACAATACCTTTTATAACCGTCAGATGTTTTCTGTGGTCTTGTTCTCCTGCAGCTGGATGGAGGAGTCGTCAGTCTGAGCATGGAGGAGATCAAGAGAGCTTACCCCAACATCAGGACTCTGTTGGGCAAGTCTGTGTATGTGAAGGCCTCTGTGCTCACCACGTCAGGTAAGCCCTTCATGCGAGTGGGTAAACAGCCACAGATAAAAGAAAGTTTTTCTTTTATTTGATTTGATTTGTATTATACTTGACTCATTATTTTCACAGATAAATAAATAGTAATTCGGAAAATGTATACACAGACACGGGTGACATGAAAAGTATTTTCCTTGTGCATACAGAACATAGTCACAGAAACTGTCCCATGATTTCCAACAAACTGTGATTTGGGTCTGATTTGTTTTAAGACCAAAATGTCGTAAACAGAACAGAGATTTTTTTTAGCTGCACAGGACAGATCAATACCTCTGATCAAATTTGTATCAGCATGACCTTTAGCCGTCTGGACCAGGTGGCAACATCCGGTTCTGCCTTGAGGAAGTGTCTTAAAACCTGCATTCTCTCTACTGACCAGCAGGGTATTTAGAGTCAAACAGATCATAAAGCAGAAAATGCTTTAGGGCGGGGCTGCTGACATATGGCGTCTTCTAAATATGGTAACTTCAGTTTGGTTGCAAAAAACAACAAAATGGCGACGGCCACAATCCAAGATGGCAAACTCGAAGCTTCATAACGGTAGTCTACAAACCAATGGGTGACGTCAAAATCACTACGTCCACTTCTTATATAAAGTCTATGGTCTTGATATCTTAAAATGGTCCTGTACTTGTATAGCACTTTTCTAGTCTTCCGACCACTCAAAGCACTTCAACACTACATGACAACATTCACACTTATGGCAGTGGCTAAGGTGCCACCTGCACATCAGGAGTTGTTAACATTCATACACCATAGGCAGAAGACAGGTGTCTTTCCCAAGGACACATCGACATGGGGCTATTGGAGCCGGGGATCGTACCGCCAATCCTCTGATTAAAGGACGACCCTGCTCACCACTAAGCCACAGTCGCCCCTTAAGTCATCGAAAACTTTGACTCTCCCTCTTGGCTCAGCTTTTGGGAAATGTGGGGTATTTCACAAGTTGTTTTAGAGTCCAGGTCGTTTTCTGCATTAGATAACTGACCACTCAAGCAATTCCAAAACTTGGACGGACATTTAAGTGTAACACTCCATCAAACAATATTTATTTTGACCGTATGAAGTAAAATAGAATCTGCAGTTTGCCTTCAGGAGCTATAAGAAAGATGTTTATAGAGTGACTTGGCATAAGAAAGTCAAAATACCACAAGGAGGCTTGGTAGGACGGCGTTTTAGAGCCAATGTTGGTAAAACATTTTATTAATTATGGAGCCAGATTAATATTCCAGAACAAAAGTCTGAATTTAAGAGATTAAAGTTGTAAATTTATGTGAAAAAAACTTTGATATATTCTGCGATTAAAGTAGTAAATTAATGAGAAAAACCTTAAATTTACAAGCAATAAAACTCAAATTAGTATGTTTTCTTCTGAATGGGCCCAATTTAGAACAATGTCTCTTCAAAGTCCAGATGTTTCGATACTATGGTAATTCTGGGCTAATATCACTAGTATTTCCTCACTGCAGAATCTAATTGCAAAGCATGATTTGATTACATCACCTATTGTAGGGATAATACAGCAGTCTGTGGTGTGATGGGGTTGATCCAACCTTGCAAAGTGAAGTGATTCCTTTAAAAAATATACTTTTTGAGCATTCTGACCATTTCTGGGTTTTTTTCCTTCTCAAATTTATGACTTCATGATCTCAGAGAATATCCAGTTTTACAACTTTAATACTGGATTTATTTTTCTCTGAATATTACCCCCCTCCTCCTCCGGATACAATTTGTATTATTTATTTTCTTTACAATTACAGCTCTTACATGCCGTCGTACCTTTGAGTCAAGATTCCAGAAATGAATCAGGTTTTTGGTTTCTGTACAGTTTGACCCTCCAGTTTTTATTTTCCTGTACAGGCAGCGACCTGGTTGAAGCAGAGAAGACTGGAATTAAAATTGTGGACTCTCCGTATGTGGTAACCTTCAAAGACATACCAAAGTACTTCAAGCCGGGCCTCCCCTTGGACTTTGCAGTAAGGACCGTCTTCTGTGTTCATGATCATCGACTAAAACTGGATATTTGCTTTTGGTTTCTCCAGGAAAATTGTTTTGTCCAGTCTTGTGTTCATGTATCTTTCAGCTCAATCACAAGTTTATAAAATCACAGAGAAAAATGATCTCCTCCGACCCTGTCCAGATCCAGGTGAGCCACCATGACGGCTCCCCGGCCCGAAACGTTCTGGTCGACTTGAAGCTGCTGAACACGCCCGTGGTCGTCTCGATCGGCACCGGCAGAGTCACCATCAACATGCCCACTGAAGGACACCCACAAACCATCACGGTTAGTGTGACCGCGTTCACATTTTACTCACAGAGCCTCTGAGCCTTTTGATGCTTGTATTGAGTTTATCATCCAAACCCAAATCCCACCAAATAAAAATAATCTAGTTGTCCTGAGCATTGTTTTAGAGACGTTCCCCATGTTTGGTATCCTTGAAAACTTTGGGATCCAATCTAATATTACCTTATGATTCATTGAAAAGTGCTTTCTACAGTAGAGCTGAAATGATTACTAGATTCAGTTAAATTAGTTAATCAACTGAATTTTTTAAGAAACAGTTTTGCTGTTTTTCTTTGCTTTATATGACGGAAAATTCACTTGTACTCTTTTTTTTGGGTGGACAAAACAAGCTATATCACTCTGAGCTCTCAACATTTGTCATGGCCCTTTCTCACTATTTACTGCCTTTTCAATCGCAGCAAGTAATTGGCAGATTAATCGAAAATAAAGATAATCGTCATTTGCGGCCCCCGTTTTTTTCTGCACAGGTGGTTTTAAAAACCTAAAAAAGAGTGTCTTCGGAAGACAATATTATGTCATTGGTAATTATGGATAACCCTATCCTTATTCTTGAATTTTTATATCTTCCTTCGGGATTATAGAGACAAAACTGTCACAAACCTTAATTCTTTTATTGTGTGTTTTCCAGGCTGAGACCATAGAGGCTGACCTGAGACCAGAGCAGCAGGCCAAACAACAAGTCACTGTCCAGCCGTACGACCCCTTCAATCGGAACCAACAGAACTACCTGTACATCTCCACGGCAACCAATGCGGTGTCCTTGTCAGACCAACTGTCCCTGAAGCTGACCGTCGCTCCTTCAGACCCGACGCACAGAGAATTCATCACACACATCACCTACCTGGTGAGACGAGAACGCCGCACCACATTTACAAAACGCCAATACAATCAAATAAAACACAGACCTTAAAAACACTTTGTCCCCAAAACTCTCTCAGGTGCTGAGTAAAGGCAAAATCATTGTTGCCGAGCGCGTGGATGTGACGGGTCAGCTGGTCACCAGCGTCGGGCTGACGGTCACCCCGGAGATGATGCCATCATTCCGTTTCGTGGCGTTCTACGGTATTCCCTGGGAGGGGCGGGAGGAGGTGGTGTCGGACTCCATCTGGGTGGATGTGGAAGATTCCTGCGTTGGAGGGGTGAGTGATCAGTACGGAGGTATGAATGGAGCAAAGCACCTGTGACGGTGCAATTTGTAGTTGAAGGAAACAGTCACATGTGTGTATCAGTAGTATTAGATTTTTTTTGCACCTTCTCAAATTGTTCATTGTTTGGTGCAGTGTTTGTTGCAGAGCTGAAAGGGTTCAAAACGTGCAAAAAGTGTTCACGTAGCGAGGCTTAACTCTCTGGGGTCTATGGACGCGCTGGTGCATTTACGCGGTGTTACTCAATGTTTATATTATCTTCTCCGCGATAATACAGCACAGAAATATGGTTGAGATGTTGTCGGAATCTGTAGACTCTCCACTTCCGTGTCCTTGTTCCCACGAGATCATACGTGATTCACACAACGAGCTAGGATCATGGATGTGACGTGTGATGCGTGTGTGTCAAACTCCGCCTCTCACCGTCATCTGTGGATTTGTGTGTCCGTCAACATTTTCTATGAAACTAACCAATGGACACTCAGGAAATCACTAAGGACCTACCCACCACCTTACGCAACAGAAACACTGCAGTTTTCGTTCAGTCGGCATCCGAGAGCTCAGAGACAAGAGAGAAAGTGGCAAAGAGAAAGTTTACAGTTAGCTACGTACTTTCAGCGAGATAGTAAATATTTTGTTTGAAAACAAAAACTGTTGTAATGTTCATTTTTCATTTGCACACATCCTATGAAGCTTAATCTGTAGTATGAATTAATTACTCAGTCCCATTTGATCTCAGTCCCTCTAACAGTTGGTGAAAGTAAAGTGACAGACAACACTTCTACTCAAAAAACGATATTACAAAATTTGGTTTTAGACATTTATTATACATTTATCTACTATTTTATTAATTCGACTACTTTTGTGAACCTAAGACTTTGGTAAACCAATTTCAAGCACCAAAACAGTTTGTCCACATGAGTAAAGGTATGTTTTCTCAAGAGATTTGAAGAATTTCAAACATCTGACTTAAATTTTTCAGCTTTAGGGCCAAATTATCTCTTTACGCAGTGCCCTAGGACAATGGGTTCCTCGTTATATAGATTCCTGAGATTGTTCTGCAAATTATGATATACAACACATGGGTATGTCTCATATGCAAGTGCCTTTAAAGTTGAATTTAAGAAAATGTGTAAAAATCAGGAAAATGCCCTTAGACCTCAGAGGGTTAAAGGACAAAAGATGAAGGCCGGCGATGTTCTTTATTTCTTCTTAATTCCAAGAAATCCCATGAAAAGACCCAAACAACAATGAACTGATCTGATCATCAAGTATTGTGTGTACTATTATTAAAAACACATCAATGAGCCACACTGTTTGTTCCTTCATCACCATGAACACACACACTGTAGTTTATTTTGATTCAATCCCGCACACACTGTCCTGCAAATCCTCACTAGAGCACCAAATGTGGATTAATCTGCAGCTTTTTAATGCACTTTTACTTGTGTTTGAGTCATTAAAAAAAACTACAGTGTCCAGATGTTTTGGGAAATTATTTAGCCTTTTTAAAAAATATATATAAATATTTATAATTGTAAGAAGTTTTTTGTTATTTGTGTCTTTTGCAGGAATCAATGAGTTTAGGGAGTTTTAGGGGACCTTTGACGCAGATTTGTGATTTTGGCATATTCAAATAAATTAAATTGAGAAGGGAAGAATATAGAATAATGCCAGCCGTATTCTTGTATTCTTATTTAGTATTCTGATCTGGTCTGAAACACAAAACAACCAGTAAATTAGGATTTGTTCAGTTTTCCAGTCTTTTGTGTCGATCCATTTAAATTCCCGTTGTCTTCCAGCTGAAAGTCGGGCCGGTGGACGGCAGACATCGAGACTACACGCCCGGGAAGAGCTTTAGTTTTCAGGTCAGAGGTGATCCGGGGGCAAAGGTCAGCCTGGTGGCTGTGGACAACGCTGTGTATCTGCTCAACCGGGACAGACTTACACAGAGGAAGGTGGGTGTGATTGAAAAATTGAAAAATTCAGAATTTTTAAATGTCCTTCTTACCAATTAAACATAGTTTTTCCATTTTTTTTTTTTTTTTTTGCATTAAGATATTTTTAAATGATGTGGTGTTACAAGTCAACAGGTTATTTTTTGTTCCAAACCGACAAGCATCATGAGTGTTTTTAGTACCATACTGAAACTCAAAGGCCTCTCGTCACCTTGTCCTCAACGGGACCTTGTCCTCAGATTTGGGGCGCAGTGGAGCACGGAGACATCGGCTGCACCCGAGGGGGAGGCAGCGATGCCAGATCAGTGTTCTCAGACGCTGGACTGCTCTACGCGTCCAGCGCAGGGTTCCAAACCCAAACCAGACAAGGTAACCTATGAGCATGGAGCAGCTGCCCATATAGCATGTTTCCTGGTACTTCAATAGATAAATAGTCTATTTGAAATAACTGGCTGGTAATTCCTGTTTTTGTTTACTCCTCTGGGAATTAAATACTTGATGAAGGAAATTACTTTATCATTTAATTAAAAACTTTAATGCAAAAATGGACAGTTTCAAGGGAAATTATGGCGAAAGAAAATGTATATTTCCAGCTTTACACTCACTATGTTTACATGCATGTAAACGAATAAAGATTAATCGGATAAAGACAGTAGTTTGTTTGAACTGAGTCTGATCAGATTTTCTGAGTGTAAGTATATATTATCAATTGAGAGAATGTAACGATATTTAAATTTTTGCTTTCATCACGATACGATTCCATTGATAAATTCTCATATTTAATAATCGCCCGGCCCTAATTTGATATAATTTGATATGTGACTGATACGTTGAGCTGTTTTGGCGTCTCGCCTCAAGCTGTTGAGAAAAACTAGTTCACAGCATTACTTCATATGCTTTGATTGCTCTCTTCGTGTTTTCTTCATCTTAAATAAAGTTAATGCTGTGTTCTTTATTTATTAATTTATTCATTAGATAGGGGCAACGCCTGCTTTTAAAATACAGGCAGGTAAACTGGATAAACGAGTGAATTATACTCCAATTGTAAGCTGTTACTTATGAACTTTTTTCTTTAACTAAGAAAATTTGGATGAATGTTAACATACTTTACTGTTAGCTGTAAAAACATATTATATACCGTACATAGTCATATCAATAAAGACAACAAAAAGTAGTTAAAAAGTTCACCAAGTAGTGAAAAGTAGCTGTGTCAGCGGTTGGAGTCAGACTTTCTCCTTTGTAGAAGGCCATGTTTGCTCTGTGTGTTTGCTCAGAGTGAAGCAACAATGAAGCCACTATAGGTGGTGCACTGAGGCAAACAGTAAGTCATATCAAAGGCTGATAAAATGCCAATATTTAGTTATAAGGTTTAAACTATCATCAGACAATAAATGTCTTCATTGATACCACAAAATACTTAAAAAAACTGCTATTAGTAATACTTCTGCTACTGCAAATGAAAATAATCATAAGTAGACATTAAAACTGTTTTAGAATCGTCGTATCGTAGAATTGTGTCATTACATCCTTGACATCAGAGTGGCACCTTTTTTTTTCTTAAACACTGGTCATTAATGATCAGATATATATTTACCTTTTTAAATGATTTTCCATGATAGAGACACCCAGGTAAACAAAAACGGTCACATGATTTTGTCTCCTCAGCCCTGCAGTGTCCACGCAGTGCCAGAAGGAGGCGCTCTGCCGAACTGTTGCAGCGTAAAGCCCAGCTGGGTGAGGAAAATGAGCCAATGAACTAATTGGCCGCTTAGGGAAAAAAAAGATGACATTGTAAAATGATGACGTTCTTATTTACTCCGCCAAGAAAGTTATGTTTTTGGTTTGTTGGTTTTTATGTCTGTTTGTAAGCAGGATTACAGAAAAAACTACTGGCTCCATTTTCATGAAACTTGGTGGAAGGATGGAGCTTGGGCCGAGAAAGAACCCATGACATTTTGCAGTGGATCTGAATCACAAGGCCCATTGTTTTTCACTTTCCTTAACATCGCCTAACATCGAGTGCCCATCTAGTTGCCGATGTGTTAGCAAGAAGCTGCCTTTTATTCACATCTGGTAGACATAGAGAAGCATTACATCCAACTTGTTTTGTGTTTCTGTCTATCTGATGAATGCAAAGTCAATATTCTCATTTCTGGTTTGGTCTCCAACAACTTCTAAAGGAAAACATCTGGCTCTTTAGCTGCAAAAGTTTCTACTTTCTTCACCAGCTATTCTCTAACTTTAATCATTCTTTGTTCTCAGTTCCCATTAAAAAATATCAATTTTATATTATTAGAACTGATGACTGACTGCTGGTTCCTTCTGCCTCCAGAGAGTCATTACAAGGAGAAGCTGCAGCATCGCTGCTGTAAGGACGGCCTCAGGGAGATCCCCATGCCGTACTCCTGCATGCGACGCTCCCTCTACATCACGGAGGGCTGGGAGTGTATCAAGGCCTTCCGCTACTGCTGCGCCACCTTCAGGAACCAAGCATTTAACACGGAGATTCCCACCACCCCGCCACCCTTGACCACAGTTCCACCCACCACCTCCGCTCAAGCCACCGTTCCATCCCGTCATTTTGATACATTTTGGTCTATACCAGCGGGAAAGATAGACCTGTTCCAGGATAGATTTGGTAATTACTCTATTTCAACCTTTTTTTCCATTCTGTTGGATGTTTAGTTGACAAGAAACTTTTTCATTTGTATTTTGTGATATGATGCTTGGAGTGTTGTTTTAATGTGTTGGCATGCTTTCGTGTGCTAATTATCACCAAACACAAAGGACAGATGAGGCTGATGAGAATGCCATTAGATTTTGCAGCTGTTTAGTCAGAGACCAAATTATCTTTATAAACAGATATCTGTATATAAATGCAGAATCTGTAGACAGAGGGACAAGATTCATCCGGATATCCATTTTTAGACCGATCAAGTTTGAGCAGGCTTTAGTTGTATGCAGGTTAACGGTCCGTGTGGAGAGCAAAATGGGTGGAACGCATTGGACGAAATGCAACCTCGGAACCCACCGACAATTTAGCTTTTTATTTGCTAAAAATATATATTAATAATGGCCTGTGCGTTGTCTGACTTATTTGGTAACTTCATTACTGTGAATGCTCATAGAAATCAAAGGAAAATTCCCAAATATTGAATCCACCTCTGCAATTCCTCTTCATTATTTTATCCAGAAATTTCTCATGGTGTACTTAAACATGCAGTTTTTTGTTTTCTGTGGGTGATTTTATGCAAATGTAATTATTTTAGATTAATTTGAGGAATGACTACAGTTGACATGTTCCACATTTTATCCTCAACTATTTAAATGTGTTATGCAGTGTGGGACTCACACTAGTCTGGTCCGGACTGGGCCTTGATCTTGTTCTTGACTTGGTCTCAACCCCTCAAAGTCCTTGTCTTGTCTCGGTCTGGATAAACTCGGGTCTTGGTCATGACTTGGTCTCGGTTTGTCTCGACTACAACACTGCTGTTAACTCAGTGCAAAGTGGCTTCTTGTGAAACCATCTGGTCACAGACGTCGTCTCTCAACTCCGCCTCCATTCTTGCATCTGAAGTTGCTCATCGGACTGGAAACAATGATTTACGATATTCCGATATCCGCTGGCTTCACCGAAACCCCATGGATATTGTTCCTTCAAATAGCCGATAATTTTCGAACCAAACTATTGGAAAAATGACAAATTCGATCTGATGATGGCGCTTGATGAAAAATCAGAAGATAATCAAATAATCTTGATATGAACCGAATATCGTTGCAATCCATATTGTAGTTTTCACTAAAAACCAAGCAAGTTGAGAGGAAAAAGTGGTGGACCGATATCGCTGAAGAGCTGATAGAGTGGAATGAATCCGAATCATTCCTTCCACCTACCTCATCAAAGGCACCCTGCACTGTTTTTGACCTCTAATAGTGCTGCAGATGTCGGTGATGCAATTTTCACACTTTTCCGCTAATCTACAGGTATGCATTACCACGCCAAAAAACAAAGCCATGTGCCAGCAAAGAGAGGGAAGAAGAAGGCTGCAAGCTAGTAAACAATGATGTGAAATACTTTTTTCGGCAAAACAGCTTTAGATGCAGATGATTTATGAGGAAGGAAATGCATTCAACATGTTTGTCAGAAGGGAGAAACAATGAATGTTAACATACCTTACATGAAGTGTGTGTGCAGACATAATGAGATGTCAAGACCTGCTAATCATGTAAAAATATGTCCACATAGATTGGGGAGGTGAACGTGTAGTAGCTAGTCGTCAAAGTCCGCCTGGATTGCCTGTCCTATTTGGAGTGCCTGGTCCTAAACTGCACATGACCTATTCAAATGCAAACAAAATGGCAGAAGAAGAAGACGACGTGGAGGATGAGGAGGAGGATGAGTATCTGGATGAGACTCAAGTGTATCTGCGATCCAGGTTCTACGAGTCTTGGCTGTGGACGGATGTCAACCTGCCCAACCAGGCTGACACAGACGGGTGAGTGAAACATTAAAGTTACATCAGAGGCAGACAATTCTCATTCGGTTACTCAAACAGTGTCACCTGATTTGATTTGATTACATTTATAAGCAATACTGATGGAAATCAGCATGATAGTGTGCAAGCAATTAAATGACCACCATTGCATTGAGCCCTGTATGGAATCCCGTAGGGGACTTTATTAAAATGATAATGCAAAGTTGAAAATGAAAACGGCATTAGACATTCATTTTTTATTTAAATGCTGTTTCCATTTTCAAATGGTTAGAAAATTGCATTCTAACTTGTAATTGTGACTTAAATTATTCATGCACAAATGTAAAAGTAGGTTATTGTACTTATATTGCTTTTTAATTTGATTTGATGTTTGAATATTTCCCAATGCACAGCGGTAACGACTTTGACAATTTAATGTCAAATGCTGTTTTTGTATTTTCATTTTCAAATGGTTAGAAAATTGCATTTCAAAATTTTGTGACTTAAATAATGCTTGCAGAAATGGAAAATTAGGTTACATTGTTTGTATTGCATTTTAACTTTCAAATTTGAATTAACATTTGAATATTGTTCACTGCACAGTGGGGTACAACTTTAAAAATGTTATGAAAAACAGCTTTTCCATTTTAAATTTAATATGGTCATAGGACGCCCAATAGTATGAGAAAATGAAAACTTATTTTATTGCATTTTCATTTAAATTAGTACTCAAACAACACATACATATGTGGACATTTAAAATGCTATGGCGGAATTTCCTTTACATTTTCAAGTTTATATTTTAATTTTATTAAAGTCCCTTATGGACTTTCACAGCTTTGAGTAACAACTATGCAATCAACTTCTCAGATTTGTTTCTTGAACACTTTATCTGCAAAAAGATTTAATGTTAAGAAGAAACCACAAATGGCACTTATATTTTTAGACAGGAAAAATGAATCATCCTAAAATAAGATATAAGGACGTTTCTTATATTGTCATTTTATTGTAGTTTCAAGACCTATTGGTATCGCTAAAGATAAAACAGATTCTAAACGTATGGGTGTTTGTGAAGACACCTGAATTGAAGTTGAGCCGTTTCATTTGACTGCAGTGTCGTCGGAAAATATGTGACTCAGTTTGTTTGAGTTCATGAATTATCTCCACGGGAACAAGGTCATCCCTTATAAAGGACACAGAGATTAAGAGAGAGCAATAAGAACATAATATGTTGTCCACTCGTGTTAACCGACATGTTGTAATTGTAAAGATTTTGGTATTTAGTAATGGTATTGTTAGAGTGTCCGCTTGAACGACCCTCCGATGTGGTCATGTGTTGTGACGTTTGATGATGTTTCTTAAAACGTCGAAGCAAAAAGAAGGTTACTTTTAAATATCTATTATTGTGAATTCCATTTGAAAGCAGCATTCGATGCATCTCTCCCCCAAATGTTTCGTATCTTGTCTGTCCAGTTTCCGTTCAGTATATTTAAACCGTTCAGTATATTTAAACAAACACGGCACAGAAGCACCTCCCCTCTGCCTGTTGATAGGAATTTGAAAATGCTGTAATAGACCAGCAACTGGGTCCCCAAAAGTCCAAACCCAGTCAGTGATATTTGACGTAACATTATGTGTATGATTAAAAGACGGCTCGGGGATGATCCAAAGCCTCTCTGTTTCATCATGTGAGGAAAAACACGTAGCACGTGAACTTCCGGCATTACATCATGATTTGTTTGGTCAGTGATAAGTGCTGGATAAACAGCTCAGAATCAACAATACGGACTCTGTTTCCTCCGTTAAACAGACATCCATGTTCTTCACTAATGCATATTCCTGTCTGTGTGCAGTGTTTGTATTGAGAAATGCATCTGTCAACCCAAAACTACAAAGTTGCTGTTATTGTTTATCACCAAGTTAATATTGTACAAGTTAGCTGATGAAACGGTAGTCTATCTGTTGTAAATCTTACTCTTTCCCTTGCTTTCATACACTAAATTAACATTTATACAGCCTTGGATGGATTAAGTAATGGGGCTACTGCTTTTTAAAGATACTGTTAAAATTTAAAAAAGAGCCTGTGGCCCATCATTAATAAATCCTCATGCCAATGACTCAGACTCTTACATCCTGAGGACAATTACACATCCTTGCACAACTGTACACTTTAAATACAGACACTTAAACAACATACATATTTAACTTACTCTTCAGTATTTGTTTATTTATAATATTCTATTGTAAATGTCCATTTTTAAGTATGTCTTTATACTATTGTACTGTGTTTAACATTATCCACCAATCATCACCAAGTCAAATTCCTTGTATGTGCAAACATAGTTGGCAATAAACCATTTCTCATTCTGAAGAAATGCAAAACTACCACAGAGATGCGAATTGACTAAAACGAGACACAAAACGACCAAAAAGAGATGCGAAATGTATACAAAAACATGCAAAACCACCAGAAAGAGAAAAAAAAAGTACATAGAGATGCAAAACAGACAAAAAGACCAGGAAGAGATGCAAAATGACCATAAATGTGTCTTTGTATCTTTGGCTCTTGTTCCTATGGAGGGGTGGGGGTCCTTTACATGTCCATGCACAGGGACCCATTGTCTCATGATCCATCCATATATACAGCTATGCTATACTTTGTTTTTGTTACACCTACTAAAAAGATACATTTTGACCTTGGACCTCCTTGTGATAACACAGATATGAATCTTATCAACAGGATGGCGTTGAAGAACGTGAACCATGCCTTACCCGACAGCATCACAGAGTGGGGAATTCTGGCCGTCAGTGCATCACCTCACACAGGTACGAGAGGAGGAGGGTAGCCATCAGGAATTATGAGAAAAAAATCGTCCAAATTGGGTGCCTCATCCAGACCCTCTAGTTTTGTATGATACCAGTATCTTCACTCTAACTTTAAAACTGTTTTATTTAATAGTCTGCCTAAGTCATTTGAGTGAGCGAGGCCCACAGTTTTCCCATTCCTCCATGTTCACTCTCTTGTTCTCTCTCTTGTATCCTGACTTTTTTTTTTTAGCCAGTCAGGTTACTACTCTTTACATCTTTAAATTAGCTGCACGTCTGTTCTGCACATCTAACCCCCACATAGACTGTTTATAGGAGGTGGACGTTTTCATTGTGGCATCACCCATTGGTCTATGGACTGATGTTTTGAAGCCTTGAGTTTGGCGGTTTGAAAGATCTCTAAACTCAAATGAAGAAAATACGTGAAACACATTCATACATGTGCAGAAGCCCCATCACTAATGTGCTTCTGAATGTCTGTAGGTTTCTGTGTTGCGGAGCCTTACAACGTCAGAGCGTGGAAGCGTTTCTTCGTGGACTTGAAGCTGCCGTATTCAGTGGCGAGGAACGAACAGGTTCAGATTAAAGCGGTGGTGCATAACTACGGCTACGACGACCTGCATGTAAGAAAATCACCTCAGAACGATACACAGCACAGTCACTTCCTTTTTGTACATCCGGAGAATTTAGTAAATATAGAATAATTCTTTACGACAAGCGTAGCTTTTTAATGCACCGGCACCTTATTTACATTCAAAGTAGAGGTCTTAGTGATTGAAACATTTTAATATGTGTATGAATTGTTATATTAAGAATATTAGCAATTGTTTGTCATTAGTAGTATTATTGACTAGAAACGAAATACTTCACAACTTTATCACAGTTATTAAATGTATTTAAGTTAATGATGGAATGTAGATTTACTCAAGGTCACAATTATCAAGTGAACTTGAGTATTTCTATTTTATGCTTCGTTCTACTACACTACATCTCAGATGTAAATATTTTACTCCCTCCACTTAATTTATCTGACTGCTTTAGTAACTTTGCAGATTCTGATTATTAATACAAAATATAACCAACTAAAATTATGTATTATTATTGATTAAACTACCCAGCAGTAAGTAATTAAAATGAGTGTCACCCATAGCAACTGCAACATAAAAGTGATGAACATATGAATGCATTAATAATTATTATCCAGTGATATGTTTCATTTAGCATAATTACTACATTTATTACTTTAAGTATATGTTTTTGCTACTTTTACTTGAGTAATATTTTAAATGCAGTAGATGAAAGTAGAGATTTGACTACTTCTTCCACCACTGTGTGTTAACATAAGTTTATTAAAATATTAAAAGGGCTTCCTTTCACACACACAAATTTCAGATACAGTCTATGCAGTGTAGCGCTGTTTGCATCGTTAACCTCAGTGTCTGTCTTTCTCTCTCCAAAATGCATTTGCGAGTTTTCACCTGTAGTAAAACAAGTCGTTTACCGTTGTAGTTCAACATAACGTTAAGTAGCCTAATGTTATATATAATAAAATAAAATGGTTCCTTCTTATTTGGAAAAATACAAAAAGATAGATTTTTTTAAAACATTTTATTTGCTGTTCACAGACAGTTCATTTAGAGACCTGCAGTCACTTTGTTTTTGACAGTCGGTTCCATTACAAAGACTTTTTGTTGAGCTTCACGGCATTAAAAATATTCGGAGCTACTAACTTTCAGGGCTTAGCCCAGGCAAAATGACCTGGCGACATCGACATTGAAGAGCGTATTTTCCAGCCAGGGCTGAGCCCCCGTATAGATGACATACACTGTATATCAGAAGTGTACGTAGTCATGGTGACGTCAACCATCGTTTTTCGGACTGCTATTTTGAAGCCTAAAATTCTATGTTTTTTGCTGACGCCATCTTGGATTATGGTCGTCGCCATGTTGGTTTTTTTGCAACCAATAAACTGAAATTACCATATTTGGAATGCGGAGGAGTGACGTAAAGATGGCGTATACGTCTCTGGTAGCAGCAGCGACCTCAATCACAGTAGCCCTGCCCTAAAGCATACCCTACTTTATGGTCGTTTCCGGAGGATTCGCCCCCTGCTGGTCAGTAGATAGAATGCAAGTTTTAAGACACTTGGTCTACCAGGGGTGCAGTTAACTAAAATGATGATTTGACAAGTTAGCAAGATGTTAGTGTTGTATATTTCAAGCGACAGTGATGTTGGAGTGATGATGAAGGAATCTCCGCGGACACTGTTCTTGCTGGTATAATGAAGTTTATTACAAACAAGCAACATATGTCAAGACGGGCGTCATGACAACCCGGAGAGTCCCAAAGTCGAACAGAACTCTAACCGTCGGGGATCTCCCGATCACTTATATATGGTTGTTGTTTACGCCCCAGACTTGAGTATATAATGACGTCATAAAGAGGGCCCCCAATAAAAGACATGTTTCGGACATAGGCACAGCTACTCCTCCATCCTCCAGGTCAAGGAGCATTTCCCAGCGGGGGTACCTAATGATTATCCCATGTGCAACAAACATCAATGGATCCGACATACCACAGTCACAGGCCCCTTCACATATGTTATCTTCATGCATTACAGAGCAAAATATACTACATTAGCTACATAATCCACAGTAATCCCTCCAATAGCTGTCCAGCTATTTCACTTATTGAAGAACCACAAACACTAGCCTCATCGTGGCGCTGGTGGAAAAGTCAGGTGCTCAGCATAGTCAGCAGGATTTATGACTAAAAATAAAATTCTGGGTTTACTCTGTTTCCACTCAAAGTTAATTCAATAACATATGTATTGAATAAATTAATACTGTGCCTGGTTTCCCCTTCAGGTGAGGGTGGTGCTGATGAAGACAGAAGGCATCTGCAGCATTGCCTTCAAGGACAAACACACGCAGGAAGTGATGCTGCCGGCCGGCTCTTCTGTCGTGGTGCCGTACACCATCGTGCCACTAGTGGTGGGGAAACTTCCTCTGGAGGTGATGGTGGTAGGCAGAGACATGATGGGAGGAGACCGCATCCAGAAACAACTTCGGGTGGTGGTGAGTCACTCTTGATGATGTAGGTGTCTTTGTTCTTCTAAAAACAGGGCCAGCTGCTAAAACAGGAAAGTTGATGTTCTGCATTGTAAAAAAAAGTATGTCCTTCATTGATTGTAAAAGTAGAATATATATGTTAAGAAGGTAAATAAAAGATAACAGACTGACTTGAATACAGATAACTCTTTTTCTGACCCCAAACAGCTGGATGGAGTGCAGAAGACTAATGTTTGGAGTACGGTGTTGAACCCGTCTGCTGAGCGAGGTAAGAAGATCGCAGTGATGCATAATTTCCTGTTATCGCCTTTAAATACGATGCAAGGCATTTTTATTTATAGAGCACATTTCAAAGTTCTTACTTAAAAAAACACAGCAGCGAGATAAAGTGCAAGAAACAAAAACGCCACAAAAGGACATTCAAATACAACAGTCATGAGCCAAAAGAATAGAAAATACAAACACCTTGAATAGAATAGGACACTGTAACAAGTTGCTGTTACCCTGTGAGTTTCCCTTGGCACAAATGATACTCGCACAGTCCAGATAGCGTTTCTCAACATTCTTTATTATTGCTTTACTGTTTCAAGCTTGCCTCGGCTGTGCGCTGTCGGCCGTGCCCCCGAGCGCACCTGCTTTGTCTGGCTTGTCCGTCTGGGCCGATTGTGGTGCCGTTTTGGCAGACTGTGTCCCTGCTATCCTTCCTCACTCCTCCTTCCCTACTGGAGTTTATATAGGAGAGAGACACAATCACACGATCGAGTTCAGCTGAGGCCAATTAAGCCTCTTCCCGGCACCGTTCTCTGAACCACTCCCCCACTCTTTGCCTCCTGCAGCTGAGCCCAACCACACCCCGCCACCACAGACAGGCATAATGTAGGAGCCATTGGTTAGGTCTGTGTATTATATGTGTGTGTGTGGAGCCTATCTCAGGTTGACCACGGGTGGCAGTGTGTATTAGTGTGGGAGGTATTTTATATATGGGGCACAGGTGCAACTGACAGGGGTAATGATGCATGGGTGACGGGGAGATCGCACGGTTTTTACCGCAAAACACACCAGAGGGAAAACAATAGATGAACTATAATTAAACGGGAACCTCACCCAAAAATACGAACGGCCTGGAATCTCTTTTGTAACAGCGAGTAAAGAACAGGATCTTCTCCCGCACCCAGCCGAGTGGCTCGTCACGGAAATCAGTCACTATACATAAGATTAAAGAATTGTCAGCCTTGATTTAAAAGAACAGAGTTACAGCTGACCTGCAGTTTTCTATGAGTTTGTTCCAGATACATAGTGAATAAAAACTGAACGCTGCTTCTACGTATTTAGTTTTAGATCCGGGGACAGAAAACAGATCTGCATGGACAACTTTTTCTCAATCATGTTGAGACATAAACCCTTTAATCCATGATATATTCCTAAAATTATTGTAGGCTGGCTTTGTAATTGTCTTATTGTGGCTGTTAAGGTCATGACTTTCCCAAGATATCCACCACATGTACTCTACAAACAAGTATCAACCAGTTCAGGACGTCTTTTCTCAGAAAAACAACTGAAGGCCCTATTCTGAAAATCTTTCAATTTTTAATGTGGTGACATTACGTTGTAATGAATGGATCCTCTTCAGTTCTGGGATTGAAAAGTGTAACTTTATGGCTCTTTGCTTCTGTCCACTACAGGAACGCAAACTGTTCTTGTGGGCAAGATCGAACTGGAGTCAGTTGTGCCGAACTCAGTGCCGGAGACATTCATCAATGTCAGAGGTCAGTCACTGACCGAGTGGTGAAAAGGATTAAAAATTAACCTTGGTAGAGAGCTCTGATTCCTGATTCCTCCTCTCTCCTCCAGGCAATGTGTTGGCAGACAGCATTGATAACTCCATCAGTGAGGACTCCCTGGCCTCCCTGATCCAGATGCCCGGCGGCTGTGTGGAGCAGAACTTGGCCAGAATCACTCTGCCGCTCATCGCCACGCTCTACCTGGAGCGAACCAACAACTGGGAGAGTATAGGTGTTGAGCGCAGGGCTGAGGCTCTCCGCTACATCAGGAGAGGTGAGAATGAAGGAAAGAGTGCGTTGATAGATGGATGAAGGATATCCCAAAAAAGTAAAGAGAAACTGTACACTGGTAAATGGTAAATGGACTGTACTTGTATAGCACTTTCCTAGTCTTCCGACCACTCAAAGCGCTTTAACACTACTTGTCATCATTCACCCATTCATACACTGATGCAAGGTGCCCCTGCCATCAGTGTATGAATGGGTGGCCAGCACCAATGGGCGATTGATGTCTGTTCAACTTGGATGGACTGATGGATGGATGAATGAAAGACTTGATTCATTTGAATTGCTAGTGTAGCTGAGTAGATGGACTGATCTCAATGTCTGGGGATAGATGGATGGATGGATGGATATATTGCCAGTCAGACACATGGATAAGTAATTGAATGGAAATAGCAACAAATGAATGTTAACATTTTGGAAGCTCTGCTTACTTTATGAGTAAATTAAGATGTATCTCTCTTTCCTTCATATGCCATCTTTTAATTATTTCTTGTTCTTTTCAGGCTATGAGAACCAGCTGGCATATAGAAAGAGTGATGGCTCTTACCCCCCCTATAGGAGTGAAGGTGCAAGTACATGGTACTCACAACATGTTACGTTTTACATATTTAATTAACACCTATGTGCCGATTTCCAATAAAAAAAACATGAAAATTTAAGAGAACCAATGTAACATCTGGGAGGTTTAAATTTGTGCATTCAAACATTTTTCCTATGCCACATTCTGAAATTAAACACTGGAGAAAAGCAATTCAAAAGTCAACATGTGATGTGTTGATGTCAGTGTTCAAGTCTTCATCACTTAACCTGTTATATATGTTGTGTAATGTGTTTGAATGTGACCAGATGTAGTTCTAATCACAGTCCGCTTGATTGTCAGGATAACGGCGTACGTGGTGAAAGTTTTCTCCATGGCTCACTCCATCATCGGCATTGACGAGCAGCACGTGTGCAACTCTCTGATCTACCTGGTGAAGAACAAACATCAGCTTAACAGGGGCAACTTTGTGGAGAGCAACCCGGTTTACAGCACTACCATGACGGTGAGACTTAAAAAAACACCCTGCTGATAACTCATGTAATCCTTCCTCTTTCGTTTCCTTTCAATTCACTTAAATCAATGAAATCACTTAAAACATGAATTTTAAGCCCAGTTTTGGTTTGACAGCAGACGTCTTTTGTGCAAACTTTTAAAAAAAACAGTGCGAGAACTTCTTTCTAGAGCTGCCTTTTTGCATCAACAGGAAGAAATCAGTCCTTGAAGAGACAGAGAGACACATTTCTCATTCTGTTTTAAATGCCCAGAATGCCGTGCAGCCACAAGGCCAGTCTTTTAGTTATCTTTTGTAAGACTCTTTGGGAAACTTGGGAAATCAAAGAAAGGTTGAACAAATATTATGCAGAAATGGGAAGGAACTGGTTCTCTGTTCCCAAAGGTGGATTTTTTTTCTATTCAAGACTTTAACACAAACCTCTTGTTGGAGCCATAATGTATTTTTGTTGCTTTGTTTTGTCTTTGAGGGAAACACGGGGTGAGTTGGGACATGTAGTTCCTACATTGGACACAGGGTGGCGCATTGACCGGAAAGGGCATATATGTGGGTGCCGGGTAATGAGTCAGGTGTGTGTGGGAACGGAAGCAAACAGTTTTTGAACGTGGTTGCACCAACGTGGTTGTGTCAACCTGGCTGTGGAGGTCGTCTCTTGTCATGTGTTGTGGGATTAATGTGTTGAAGCGGAATAAATGGATCGAAAGAGACACAGAGCCAGCCAGATTTGTTTGTGCCTAACGCGCGTCCGAACAACTTCCTCCGTTCGCCCCCCAGTGGCTTTTAATATAAAATGGATATATGGTAAAGTCATTACACCTCTTGTTTGTGTCTCCAGGGCGGTCTCCGTGGTGACGACCCCGAGACAACCCTGACAGCCTTCGTCCTCATAGCGCTCGCTGAGGCCAAGCAGGCCGGGATCAGCTGCCCTGGTCCAAACGTAGAGGTACATTTCATATCAGTTAACGGGTGTCTGTTGCCTGGAGAGACTTTTCTTTTTTACACCTCATTGTTATCATGATCAGGTTTACTATCAGTAGTTGTACTTCAAACATTTTTCTACCACATGTGCCTGCTACAGATGGTTATCCGTAAGACAGCTGAATACCTTAAGAGAGCGCTGGTGATGACGAGGAGGAGACCGTACACCGTGGCCATCGCCTCCTACGCGCTGGCTCTGCTGGGGAATGCTCAACCCTACGACCCGACACCATCTTTACTCACAGCTGCAGCTCCAGGTTCCTCATACACTCAGCCCTGTTTCATTTGTACCTCCAGTTACTGCCTCAGTCAATTGATTTTAATTTCTCAATCAAATGTGACCTCTTGTAATTCACCCCAAAAAATCGGAGGAATGGTTGTATGAGGTGGAAGTGTGGTTATATGAGGTTATTCTCCATAGTCAGTGTATTAACTATAGTAGATGGAGAAACAGAACAAAATACCAGCAAAGTAATGTACCGCTGTTGACGTATTTAAGACCTTAAACCAATATCAGTTAAATCATTTTTATGCTATATTTGGAATGTTTTCACTGATTAACCATATCGTCAGACTGCCCTTTCCAATGGGGAGCTGACCCGTTATCTCTGCTTTCTTTAAAGCCACGAGACTCCATTTACAAAACCAGTAATTTTATCTCACAGAACAAAGGAGTTAATGGTGAATCTGAACTATGTCTTTAAAACACCAAAGTCACACAAAAAAAAACTAACAAACTAACCGATTGAGGCCGTGGAAGACCAGCAACTATTTTGTTCTGCGAGATAAAATTACTGCTTTTGTCAGATACGTTTTGCGGCTGCCTCCTTCCACAGCACTACATTGATTTGGTCCCGTGCTGGTTCTCCTGTCTGTTTCTCCAAACTCCATCTGCTGTAGAAATACACTTACTATGGAGAAGAACCTCATACAACCACACTTCAAAACATCCATACTATGCCTTTAAAGCAGACGTATCAGTGGTTCTATTTCACCTTCCTCCTTTACTGTTTCCTCTCTCCTCCAGGTGGCAGCCACTGGCCCGACACACAGAACACCTTGTTCAACTTGGAGGCGACCGGCTACGCCCTGCTGGCTCTGGTCAAGTTGGGGCGCATGGAGGAAGCCGCGGCGCCCTTTAAATGGCTGAACAGCCAGCGGAGGAGAGGAGGTGGCTTCGGCTCCACTCAGGTAATGGCAGGACGAGTCTAGTGACTGATCCAGGCTCTGATTAGTGCAACCACTGACAGGTGTTTTATTTAGCCCAACCCATTTATGTCAATGAGGCTAAGCTAAAACACAGAAACACCACCATAACAACACCAAACTACATCTTACTAAATGACCACACAGTTGAATCAACCCCTCTCTAAAAGAACAAAACCTAATAAAGGTCCACTTACTACTTTCTGACCTTTCAACTGCATCTTCCAAGTTTATCACTGACTTCAGTATGTTTTGATGCTGTTAACCAGAATCTAGGATTTGTAATCTTTTTTTAACAGCAATGTATCTTGCAGTTGAAGCCACAATAGTTCACCCAAGATGAATCTTTTCAAAATGTTTTGGCTAAATTCAGTGAATTCAATATTTAAAAAATCTGAATCAGGACAAATCCACAATTGCCATAAAGCCGTGCTGCCCATTGGTTTGCACCATTGCCCAAAATGTACAAAAAGTATTAATGTGATAGATACCCTGGTCCAAACTGTGAAGCAACGTATCAAACCGTTGACACATTTCTTGAGAGCCTTGAATATGTCTTGTAATAATATGACTTGCAGTTTATTCAGATTGTATTTAAAAGTAAAAATCATTCATTAAATGAAATGTTCTTCAATCTTTCTTATCGGTGCTCCGTTTCCCTCCTCAGTCCACCATGGTTGTGCTCCAGGCGTTGTCAGAGTACCTAATGAACAAACCTCCTCCTAATGACCTCAGTCTGGATGTGGACGTCAGGATGCCGGGACGCAAGGACATCCGCTACCATTTCAACCCCCAGACCGCCTACGAGGCTCGCTCCTCCAGGGTGAGACACGTGAAACTGAACGTAACAACCAGGATGTATGTAAAATCATCAGTAAGAGACACTGGGAGTTGATTATGATGATTCTCACTTGATGTTCAGAAACTCAGCACGACTCTCAGTTGAGTCTCCTAACATAAAACAGTGAGTTTGGAGGACATTTCTGCAACATCAGGAAGCATATTTTTGGTGTATTTAACCGATAAAGATAAAATAGGAGTAGAACGGACATTGAATTGTTTGTTGTGGTCATTTGACCAGTACAAATTAACTATCTGGGGTCTACGGACGTGCCGGTGCGTTTACGCGGTGTTTATTCAATGTTTATATTATTTTCTCTGCGATAATACAGCACAAAATATAATTGAGATGTTGTCGGAATCTGTAGACTCTCCACTTCCGTGTCCTTGTTCTCACAAGATCATACGTGATTCCCACAGCGAGCTAGGAGCATGGATGTGACGTGTGATACGTGTGTGTCGAGCTCCGCCTCTCACCATCATCTGTGGATTTGTGTGTCCGTCTACATTTTCTATGAAACTAACCAATGGACACTCAGGAAATCACTAAGGACCTACCCACCACCATAAGCTACAGAAAATCACTGCACTTTCATTCAGTCGAATGAGAGGGAGAGGATGAATAGAGAGAAGAGAGAAAGTGGCGAAGAGAAAGTTTACAGTTAGCGACGTACTTTCAGCGATATAGTAAATATTTCGTTAGAAAACAAAAACTGCTGTAATGTTCATTTTTCATTTGCACACATTCCATGAAGCTTGATCTGTAGTATGAAGCAATTACTCAGTCCCATTTGATCTCAGTCCCTCTAACATTTGGTGAAAGTAGAGTGACAGACAACACTTCTACAAAAAAAACGATATTACAAAATATGGTTTTATACATTTATTATACATTTATCTACTATGTTATCCATATATTCCATTAATTTTGTGAGCCTAAGACTTTGGTAAACCAATTTCAAGCACCAAAACAGTTCGTCCACATGAGTAAAAAAAACATTTTTCACAAAAGATTTGAAGAAGTTCAGAAATCAGACTTACATTTTTCAGCTTTAGGGCCAAGTTATCTCTTTACACAGTGCCTTAAGACAATTGTTGCGTCATTACATAGAGAGCTGAGATTGAGCTGAGATTTTTCTGCAAATTATGATATACAACACATGGGTATATCTCATATGCAAGTGCCTTTAAAGGTGAATTTAAGAAAAAATTAAAAAATCGAGAAAATGCCCTTAGACCCCAGAGGGTTAAAGACTGTGTGTAAAAAGTTTATGTAGTCACCATTTGATTTGTGGGCTGCCATTTTTAAGCCTTGCATCCGGTATTTTGCTAATAGCCATCTTGGTTAAAAAAGTGAGCTAAGAACAACTAAATTACATTTTATGTGCTAACGCAATGTCACAGTTAACTTTCATGAAGTGAAAACACACGGACAACGCCATTGTGACAACTTGTCAATCACCTTGTAGCCCTGCCCTAAAGCATCCCCTGCTTTATGGTCTAATTGACTCTAAATGGACCATAATTTACTAAATAAACATCATGCTGTATTGAACAATACTTGAAACTAGAGATTGAGACTGTTTACTGAGGGAATAAATCAAGAGAGAAGTAAAGTCATTTTCTCGAGTCGACCACTGATGGCCAGTAGAGAGAATGCATGTTTTGGTCACTTCTGCTTTGGCTTCACTTTCAGACCCAGAGGTTACCGGCTGGTACAAAAGAAAATGGTGATTCTAGTTAGTTGTCACGGTGACAACACACGTCAGTGGCTGTAAAGTGTGTTGCTCAGCGGCTAAGCTGGCAGAGAAGGTTGTCACAGAGCCGACGTTTGTCAGAGGCCAATTCATAATTAGTTTCTTACTTACTTCTACGCACACAAGAACCCAGAGCTGTTGTTTTACACGTCCCGCCCGCTACAACGCTTGCAGTGGCAACCATACACATAGAATTTGACCGCCACTCTGACCACCTTGCTACATTGACTTGAATTTTAATTCAAGTTTTACTCCTGATCTGTTTCTATAATTTTACCCCAAAATGTATTTTTCTCTGGTGCTTTTGCTCTGTAGTTGCCTGCTAATGTTGACCTGGAAGTGGTGGCTCGAGGGAACGGACAGGGAATACTGGAGGTATGATGACACTTTTAGTTCAGCAACATTTTTCTTTTCTGTTTTTCACACATAAAATATAAACACATGCATGAATTGAATCAATGATAGTATCACATGACTGACTCTGTCACTGAAGATTGGTATCATTCACCATGGTGAAACCCATTTAAAATATACACAGAAATATAGCAGGAAGTTGTTTCTAAGTGGTTTATTTATTCAGTTTAAGGCTTTTATTTTGACTAAATTGTTTCTTGTCTCTTCTTTTTTGGATGCGGTGTCACTTCCTGTTACTTGAACTTTGACCCAAGGTTGTGACCCATTACAACCAGCTGCATGAGGTGGATGAGAAAATGCCCTGCAAGGACTTTAAGCTCAACATCACTATTGAAGAATCCAGCGGTAACTCAAGTTCTTACACTGTCTCAGAATGTATGAATGATGTTTCTCTCTCTGTTTTCTGTCGGTCGAGTCACTTTTAGTATCACAAAGGGATGAAATACATTTGAAAATAATCTTTGACTGTTCCAATTCCTTTATATATTGGAAACAAACGGCATCAAACATTACATAATTAGAACATGACATCATAACATAACACAGAGAAAAGCTAAAAACACCTACCATGACATACAGATAACGTAGAATAAAATAATTGACATTTTATTGATATTTATAATGTTTAATGATTTAATGTCACTATCAAACATAACTTAACGCACAATATTTAAAATATTTACAAATAAATAAAGTGAACAATATTTATAAAGCACTTCTTACAACAATGGTGAAATATATTTAAAGAAGCTGAAGAAAAAAAATATATATATATAAACCATACCATGTACCAAACCTGTTTTTTTTATAGATCACAAAACATACTCCACATCTTCAATTAATTTCTATAAATTATTATATTATCATTAATACAATAAAATAACATACTGTGGCACAACTGAATATAATGTAGTACTATATACATTTAAGGCCACAGCCAAAGGAACCGAACCTCAGTACATTAGGAAATTCTTTGTTTCTGTCCCATAACAGAAAAGCCTCCAGCTGATGTAGTAAAATCCTACCAGATCACTATCAAAGTGAGGTGAGTTATTGTCAATTTTCACTTTAATAAAAAATAGAGCCTGACTTGTAGTCTTTGAATAAAAAGCTACAGTATGTTTTGTCAGTACTGGTCTCTTTCCTCCCCACAGGGCTTTAGGACCCAGAGATGTCCGGATGGTGATTCTGGACATCAGTCTGCCCACCGGCTTCACCCCAGAAAACTCGGACCTGGAGAAGGTAATCGGCCTCTACTACGAGATTAACATTATCCAGTTTGAAGTTTAGTGCTTGTGTAGAGTATATCTCAACTCATTTAACATTCATAGAAAAGTATTTTTGAATCAATCTCAAAGATTTTCATTTACATAAGTGTCTGTTAAGTTACTATCAATCGCAGAAGGAAGTAACACAATGGTAAATTATGAAAGTATTGCAATATTTATATATTTTCAGTGCTACAAACTGGAACTATGAACACAATTCTGTAAATGTTAAGGTTATGAACTAACAAAAATACTTTAGACTGCTAAACTCTGAGCATGACTCAGCATTGTTTTCACTCAAATAGAAAATCTAAATCCACCATGACTGAAATCTTAAGGATTGCCATTTTAAAGCCACAAGAGAATGCATTTTACTGCATAAAATATTTTTTCCTCTTATTTTGAAAAAGTAATGAATCTGATTAAATTTTCAAAGCAGATTGGTGTACAGGAGTTAAATGCATGAAAGTTCCGATCAAATTGATGATATAGATTCGATAAAAAAAAAAATGTTTTGTAATACTGGTCAGCCACTCTATCTATCGCTATCTGTATAAGTAAGTAATACTTATAAACTTTATTCATGAAGCACTGATTAAAACAGAGTTACAAAGTTATTTACATGTGAAAAAGGAATATAAACCATTTCATGACTGTAATGAGATAAAATCAGACAATTACCAGAATGCAGGTTAAAATGGAAATAAAATACACAAAAGTAATATAAGGAAATTAAAAAGAGTTTGGGAATAAAATGATGTCCTTGAATTTATATAAAGCTCTTCTCTTAAAAATTACTTCTAAGAAGGGATTTAAAACATGTTAGTGAATCTGCAACTCTCAGATCATCAGACAGGGGGTTACAAAGCTGAGGGGTCCTGACTGTAAAATCTGGGTCCCCTTAAGTCCTGAATAGGGAGTCAGGAGCATTCAGCAAAGCCCTGATTGAGGTTTTGAGCCTGCACTTTGGCTCATAGAGGAGCAGCAATGTAACTGGGAGCTGAACCGTGACGGGCTTCAAAAATAAGCTGTAAAAAAATCTTAAAATCAAATCAAACCACTGGTAACCAGTGAAGGGAGGCTCAAACAGGGCAGATGATATCTTGTCTTCCTTTATTTGTCTAAAAAATCAAACCAAGATTAAATAAAAACATGAATGATCTGATCGACATCAAGTTGACTGAGAAAAGACCTGATTTATTGTTTATGTGTGTGTTTGTCCAGCTGTCGAACTCAGTGGACAGTTACATCAGTAACTTCCAGATTGTTGATAACCTGAGTGACAGAGGCTCTCTGATCATCCACCTGTTCAAGGTAAAACATTGACGTGCTGCTTTGTGTCAGTGAGTTGCACAAATCCCCAAAAAGTTTCCTTCCCTCAAAAAAATGTCTAAGTGAGTTTGCATGTCAGTTGTTGTCTCCATTTCTGTGCCTTTTCCAAGAAGCAGGTTCACTCAATCATCTGGATCTTTGCACAGTAAAACCCAGTGCTTGCTACTTGTAATGTTTGTTCCTCTTCTCTGTTGCTAGAATAAATTGTCCTCCCGTGTCCTCCTCCCAGGTGTCTCACAAAGAGCCGGAGATCCTGATCTTCAGGCTGCAGCAGAGCTTCAAAGTCGGCCTCCTCCAACCGTCCTCGGTCACTGTCTATGAGTATTATAACCCAGGTAGGACAAACACATTCTGACCACCACATGTAAGAAATAGCTCTCTGACAAAACATCAGTGAAAACCCGACCTGAGACCAAAATAAATGGCAGGTTTGGTCCTTCTGGTCAATATAATTTTAAAAAACAACTTTCAGTGAAAGGTGTCGTACACTTGCTCTCACAGATCACCGCTGCAGTCACACCTACTCTCCCACGGAGGACAAAGAGGAGCTCACTCAGATCTGCAGGGACAACGTCTGCCGCTGCACGCAAGGTAAAAGCACGCCCATGTCAGCAACAATGCATAAGTGGAGATGTTTGTACGTATAGTTATTTTCAGTTTCTGTTGTTATTTTTTGTTTTATTCGCTCACGATCTCCAGGTGACTGCTGCGTCTCCAGAAGTGACAGTGAAAACGTCCCCAACAAAGAAAGAGAGACGTTTGCATGCACGACTTTACATCACGGTACGATACAGTGTCACACACTTGCAGATTTAACGCACGCACGCACGCACGCGCGCACGCACGCACGCGCGCACGCGCGCGCGCACGCACGCGCACACGCATCTGAGTTTAAAGTTAGTCAGAACAAGTCTCATAGTCTTCATTGAGTTATTTCCAGTGAAATACCATTACAATATTCCAGTATGACTGGACGAAACATCCCCAAATTTTTTATAAAATTACCATAGATTTTTACCATAGGTTAAGCTCCATTGTCATGCTATATATATATATATATATATATATATACATATACATGTATATGTATATGTATATGTATATGTATGTATATATATATATATATATATGTATATATATATACATATATATATATATATATATATATATA
>JACSYO010000483.1:0-35547 GCA_016806645.1 Ophiodon elongatus | reverse complement strand
ACGAGTTTTCTACCAGCTGCCAGTAGGACAAGCAGCTGGTAGAAAACTCTAATCCTACCCTCTATTTAACGCTTTTCAAAACTTTCCAGGCCCATGAAAAACGCAAGAAAATTGCCTGGAACTACGTTTTACCGTGAAATTGGGTTGAGGCAATCTTTGATATACTTTGTGGAGTCCATTGAGAACCAATGAAGATAGGGTAGGCCAGCGGCCCTTCTAACAGGATGCTCCCTGATCCCTCAGGACTACCGCAGGACACTTTAAACAATTGTATAGTAATGGTAATGGTAATGAGGAAATGGTGGGTTGAATCAGACCTTAAGCAGTGGTAAAACTAAAGGGTGAAAAAGCTAGATGACAGGCAGATATTGCAGGGAATCAACTTGCCCTGTCAGACATGTTATGAACCCTTTCAACCAAAGAGCCATGTAACGAAGAGAGCAAAGTAACTAAGTCAACCCCGAGTACTTCACTCTTTCCATCCAACGAATCTCTTCCATCCGACTGGTTTTCTCTTATTATTCTGTGCCAGCGTGTCCCCGATGGTCTAGTGGCTAGGATTCGGCGCAATCACCGCCGCGGCCTGCGTTTGATTCCCGGTCAGGGAATTCCAATTTGAACTTACATGATGTTACGTAACTTCAAGCTTTGGGATATCGTGTTCTTTTCGCAACACAATTTTGGGTCACTGTGAGGGTTTATAGATGTCATTTCACGTTGTTCTTTTCTGTGCCAGCGTGTACCTGATGATCTAGTGACTATTATTCGGCAATCTCACCGATTCCCGGTCAGGGAAATCCAATTTGAAACGAATCAACTTGCCCTGTCAGACATGTTATGAACCCTTTCAACCACAGAGCAATGTAACAAAGAGAGCAAAGTAACTAAGTAAACCCCAGGTACGTCACTCTTTCCATCCAACTTTTTTTCTGTCAATATATCATCAGAAATTAAAGTCTTTCAAACCTGTGGAGAATGCGGGCATTGATCCCGCTACTTCTCGCATGCTAAGCGAGCACTCTACCATTTGAGCTAATTCCCCTGTACAGAAGCTATTAGGGTAGAGCCGTATAGATCGCCTCCTCTACTCCCTAAATTCCACGCTTTTCCAAACTTTCTAGATCTAGATCAAACTTTCTAGATCAATGTTAGGAAGGTGACCTGGATCGGAGTTTTGATATAAAGCAATCCTACGGATGATGAGGTGGCCGAGTGGTAAAGGCGATGGACTGCTAATCCATTGTGCTCTGCACGATCTCAGAAGGGCTTCTCTCAAATGATGTTGATGTGTTTGTTTCATCAGAGAGCGGCTTTCAGCACACACCGTGGGAGTTCTACTTATTATCCAGTTTACTGAAGATTCTACTCAGTAGAGTTTTATTGTGTGGAGGAAGCAAGAACAAAGATCAGTGTTTCAGCTGCCAGTAGGACAAGCAGCTGGTAGAAAACTCTAATCCTACCCTCTATTTAACGCTTTTCAAAACTTTCCAGGCCCATGAAAAACGCAAGAAAATTGCCTGGAACTACGTTTTACCGTGAAATTGGGTTGAGGCAATCTTTGATATACTTTGTGGAGTCCATTGAGAACCAATGAAGATAGGGTAGGCCAGCGGCCCTTCTAACAGGATGCTCCCTGATCCCTCAGGACTACCGCAGGACACTTTAAACAATTGTATAGTAATGGTAATGGTAATGAGGAAATGGTGGGTTGAATCAGACCTTAAGCAGTGGTAAAACTAAAGGGTGAAAAAGCTAGATGACAGGCAGATATTGCAGGGAATCAACTTGCCCTGTCAGACATGTTATGAACCCTTTCAACCAAAGAGCCATGTAACGAAGAGAGCAAAGTAACTAAGTCAACCCCGAGTACTTCACTCTTTCCATCCAACGAATCTCTTCCATCCGACTGGTTTTCTCTTATTATTCTGTGCCAGCGTGTCCCCGATGGTCTAGTGGCTAGGATTCGGCGCAATCACCGCCGCGGCCTGCGTTTGATTCCCGGTCAGGGAATTCCAATTTGAACTTACATGATGTTACGTAACTTCAAGCTTTGGGATATCGTGTTCTTTTCGCAACACAATTTTGGGTCACTGTGAGGGTTTATAGATGTCATTTCACGTTGTTCTTTTCTGTGCCAGCGTGTACCTGATGATCTAGTGACTATTATTCGGCAATCTCACCGATTCCCGGTCAGGGAAATCCAATTTGAAACGAATCAACTTGCCCTGTCAGACATGTTATGAACCCTTTCAACCACAGAGCAATGTAACAAAGAGAGCAAAGTAACTAAGTAAACCCCAGGTACGTCACTCTTTCCATCCAACTTTTTTTCTGTCAATATATCATCAGAAATTAAAGTCTTTCAAACCTGTGGAGAATGCGGGCATTGATCCCGCTACTTCTCGCATGCTAAGCGAGCACTCTACCATTTGAGCTAATTCCCCTGTACAGAAGCTATTAGGGTAGAGCCGTATAGATCGCCTCCTCTACTCCCTAAATTCCACGCTTTTCCAAACTTTCTAGATCTAGATCAAACTTTCTAGATCAATGTTAGGAAGGTGACCTGGATCGGAGTTTTGATATAAAGCAATCCTACGGATGATGAGGTGGCCGAGTGGTTAAGGCGATGGACTGCTAATCCATTGTGCTCTGCACGCGTGGGTTCAAATCCCATCCTCGTCGCTGTCCACTTTCCTTTGGTCTGCCATGTCATCGGCATAACAAATCTCCATTGAGCTCAGATCTTCAAGACCGAAGCAAAATGCAGTATACATGTGAAAACAACAAGTGTCTACACCAAACATTACAGATCGTTGCATTAAATCCATGAAAAACAGGAAAATTGTTGAATATCTTCTTTGTCCACTATTCAGTTGGTAAACAACAGTGATCCATTTCAATAAGTCTTATGGGGAAAAAAACTACGGTTGCTGTCTTCCATTCAACCGGTACAAGAAGTCCTATTGCGTTCTTTAATAAAACATTCTGTTTCCACTAATCACGTACACAGAAGAAACAAAAAGACACTTGGAGAATGTGGGTGTAAATCCCACTATCTCTGGCATGCGAAGCAAGCACTCTACCATTTGAGCTCATTCCCATCTGCGGAAAGCAGGTGGGTAGGCTCGGCGCAAGTTGTCTAATCCTACCCTCTATTTAACGCTTTTCAAAACTTTCCAGGCCCATGAAAAACGCAAGAAAATTGCCTGGAACTACGTTTTACCGTGAAATTTGGTTGAGGCAATCTTTGCTATACTTTGTGGACTCCATTGGGAACCAATGAAGATAGGGTAGGCCAGCGGCCATTCTAACAGGATGCTCCCTGATCCCTCAGGACTACCGCAGGACACTTTAAACAATTGGATAGTAATGAGGAAAACCTGCCTGCAGTTGGTGGGTTGAATCAGACCTTAAGCAGTGGTTCTACCAGCTGCTAGAAGGACAAGAGCCCAAATCCCCAGGGTTGTCATTGCACAGCATAAGGAAATGACTGCTTATTTTCTTAGACAATGGAAAGCGCAACTCCTGAACTCAAACAATGCAAATCAAGGAGCAGCCGGTGGTTGGGGGAGTGTCCGGTACGGGATCTCAGAAGGGCTTCTCTCAAATGATGTTGATGTGTTTGTTTCATCAGAGAGCGGCTTTCAGCACACACCGTGGGAGTTCTACTTATTATCCAGTTTACTGAAGATTCTACTCAGTAGAGTTTTATTGTGTGGAGGAAGCAAGAACAAAGATCAGTGTTTCCGCCCAGTTTCGAACGGGGGACCTTTCGCGTGTTAGGCGAACGTGATAACCACTACACTACGGAAACTGCTGAAGACGGTCTTTTACGCAAGTGACCGGCTTAATGCAACATTTTCACTTAACTGCAAACATTTGGGATGGCAGACAACATGATTTCCAACTGGATACAGTCAAAGTTGCTTTGGCATTGAGTGACAGTAAATGTGTAGTAAACTTAAAGGCTCCCCTGTGTAACTGCAAATTCTCTGTAAACTCCGAAAAACTAGCCAAAAACGTCACTAGGGCAGTCCTCGTTAGTATAGTGGACAGTATCTCCGCTTGTCACGCGGAAGACCAGGGTTCGATTCCCTGACGGGGAGTTTTCTACCAGCTGCTAGAAGGACAAGAGCCCAAATCCCCAGGGTTGTCATTGCACAGCATAAGGAAATGACTGCTTATTTTCTTAGACAATGGAAAGCGCAACTCCTGAACTCAAACAATGCAAATCAAGGAGCAGCCGGTGGTTGGGGGAGCGTCCGGTACGGGATCTCAGAAGGGCTTCTCTCAAATGATGTTGATGTGTTTGTTTCATCAGAGAGCGGCTTTCAGCACACACCGTGGGAGTTCTACTTATTATCCAGTTTACTGAAGATTCTACTCAGTAGAGTTTTATTGTGTGGAGGAAGCAAGAACAAAGATCAGTGTTTCCACCCAGTTTGAACGGGGGACCTTTCGCGTGTTAGGCGAACGTGATAACCACTACACTACGGAAACTGCTGAAGACGGTCTTTTACGCAAGTGACCGGCTTAATGCAACATTTTCACTTAACTGCAAACATTTGGGATGGCAGACAACATGATTTCAACTGGATACAGTCAAAGTTGCTTTGGCATTGAGTGACAGTAAATGTGTAGTAAACTTAAAGGCTCCCCTGTGTAACTGCAAATTCTCTGTAAACTCCGAAAAACTAGCCAAAAACGTCACTAGGGCAGTCCTCGTTAGTATAGTGGACAGTATCTCCGCTTGTCACGCGGAAGACGAGTTTTCTACCAGCTGCCAGTAGGACAAGCAGCTGGTAGAAAACTCTAATCCTACCCTCTATTTAACGCTTTTCAAAACTTTCCAGGCCCATGAAAAACGCAAGAAAATTGCCTGGAACTACGTTTTACCGTGAAATTGGGTTGAGGCAATCTTTGATATACTTTGTGGAGTCCATTGAGAACCAATGAAGATAGGGTAGGCCAGCGGCCCTTCTAACAGGATGCTCCCTGATCCCTCAGGACTACCGCAGGACACTTTAAACAATTGTATAGTAATGGTAATGGTAATGAGGAAATGGTGGGTTGAATCAGACCTTAAGCAGTGGTAAAACTAAAGGGTGAAAAAGCTAGATGACAGGCAGATATTGCAGGGAATCAACTTGCCCTGTCAGACATGTTATGAACCCTTTCAACCAAAGAGCCATGTAACGAAGAGAGCAAAGTAACTAAGTCAACCCCGAGTACTTCACTCTTTCCATCCAACGAATCTCTTCCATCCGACTGGTTTTCTCTTATTATTCTGTGCCAGCGTGTCCCCGATGGTCTAGTGGCTAGGATTCGGCGCAATCACCGCCGCGGCCTGCGTTTGATTCCCGGTCAGGGAATTCCAATTTGAACTTACATGATGTTACGTAACTTCAAGCTTTGGGATATCGTGTTCTTTTCGCAACACAATTTTGGGTCACTGTGAGGGTTTATAGATGTCATTTCACGTTGTTCTTTTCTGTGCCAGCGTGTACCTGATGATCTAGTGACTATTATTCGGCAATCTCACCGATTCCCGGTCAGGGAAATCCAATTTGAAAGGAATCAACTTGCCCTGTCTGACATGTTATGATCACTTGTTATTTCCACTGCCTTTTGGAGATAGAAGTTAAAGAGCTTACAGCACCTGGTATTCCCATCAAAGTACTAATCAGGCTCGACTCTGCTTCGCTTCCGAGATCAGACGAGATCGGGCTTGATTAGAGTGGTGTGGCCGTAAGCAACATTTCTTCCCACACATAATTCTTTAAAATCTATCAAACATTGCAGTCATTTATAATACATTTACAATACAAGTATTATTTTACACATAATACAAGTATTATTTTACACATAATACACATCCTACACACTTTAACCTGTTTGTCATAAATGACTCTGAAGTACTCCGCACCCAGAGCTGTATTGAAACGAGCAGAGTAAGGCAAGGACTGGACCTGGTCATTAAATTTTACCTTTAGGAATCTCGTTCCGTCCGCGATCTTGGTCCCCGGCCACATACGTCGTTTTATCTGGGAAACAGGACACCACCAGCTCATCGTTGTTTAGCTCCCTGAAGTGGACCCTCGTCTGTCCGATCTTGAATCCCTCCAGCAGCCTCTCCTTCCCTTTCCGATGGCTCATCGTCATCTCGTACCGGCCCGCTCCGACGAAGCGGCACGCCACCAGTCCACCACACAGCTCACGCACACACTTCATTAACTCCATCGCAGTTATTGCATTCTGTCCTTCCAGCTCCACACTAACTGTGAGCTTTTTATTATATTCACCACTCTCTTTATTGCTTTCAAATTTTCTCATTGCAGTTCTTTGTCCGTTTTCCTGCTTGTTAATCTCTGTGCCGTTCCGTGTCATTTCACCAGTAAAAGCCGTCATAGTCTCCATTCTTTCACCCAAAAGAGAGGGAAACACAGTGAAACACTGTTGGGGGAAAAAAATGATAAACTAAAAAAATTTAGTCCTTTTCTCGTGGAAAAAAAAAGAAATAGGAGAAAAAAAGGAGTGGAGGGAAAGAACCCTCCACCATGTGCTCTGTCTCACTTCCTGCTTTGGAGTTCAGCTGCAAATCCCACGTGATCTTGATTTGGTCTCGCGTGATTAGAGTGGTGTGTCTGTAAGCAACATTTCCTCCCACACATGGTTCTTTAAAATCTGTCAAACATTGCAGTATTTTATCGTACATTTAGAATACAGGTATTATTTTATTTTTCCGAAGGAGCCCAATTTGAAAATCGAAGCAGTTCTCTGACGAAACAAGAGAATAGCGTAAATGTTGAGTTCATTTTTACCTTCCTTCACAGAGAAATCTGACACATTGGGTTGTAACCGGCTTGCCAAGACTCAAATACGAACAACAGTAGGTCAATTGCAAATTGTCAACGAACCTAAACCAGGTCATTGATTAACTTTTAAAGAAAATGAAAACGATAATATGATACTGATTGAATCTATTTTACCTTTAGCCACCTTTTTGGATCCATCTCCTTAATCTGGCCTTTTTCTCATATTTTTCTCAACAGAAAAAGTAGCAATGTCCACTGCCTTTTGGAGATAGAAGTTAAAGAGCTTACAGCAACTGGTATTCCCAGGCAGTCTCCCATCCAAGTACTAATCAGGAACTACTCTGCTTAGCTTCCCTGACTACATGTTTGGGCTTGCTGGGTATTTCCAGCCGATTCCACTACCATCTGATCCAACTCACCACCAGGTGGTGATCAGTTGACAGCTCTGCTCCTCTCTTCACCTGAGTGTCCAAGACATACGGCCGCAGATCAGATGAAATGATTACAAAGTCGATCATTGATCTACGGCCTAAGGTGTTCTGGTACCAGGTACACTTATGAGCCACCCTATGTTCGAACATGGTGTTCGTTATGGACAAACCGTGGCTAGCACAGAAGTCCAACAGCGAGACACCACTCGGGTTCAGATCAGGCAAGCCGTTCCTCCCAATCACCCCCCGCCAGGTTTCTCTGTCGTTGCCCACGTGAGCGTTGAAGTCTCCCAGGAGAACTATGGAGTCAGCAGGAGGCGCCCTTTCCAGGACCCCTCCCACCGACTCCAAGAAGGCCGGATACTCTGAACTGCTGTTCGGTGCATAGGCACAAACAACAGTCAGAGCCTTACTCCCCGCAACCCGCAGGCGCAGGGAGACGACCCTCTCGCTCCCCGGGTAGAACTCCAACACGGCGGCGCTCAGCCGGGGGCTCGTGAGTATCCCCACTCCCGCCCGGCGCCTCTCACCCTGGGCAACTCCAGAAAAGGACAAAGTCCAACCTTTCTCCAGGAGCTTGGTTCCAGAGCCAGTGCTGTGCGTGGAGGTGAGGCCAACTATATCTAGCTGGTACCGCTCCACCTCCCGCACCAGCTCCGGCTCTTTCCCCGCTAGCGAGGTGACGTTCCACGTCCCTAGAGCTAGTCTATGCCGCCGGCGATCAGCTCGCCCAGGCCCCCTGCCCGGCCTGCCGCCCGGTCCACATAGCACCCGACCCCGATGCTTATCCCTGCGGGTGGTGGGTCCACAGGGTGGCTGCTCCATGATGTTTCTTCGGGCTGAGCCCGACCGGGCCCCATGGGCGAAGGCCCGGCCACCAGACGCTCGCCTACGAGCTCCCCTACCGGGTCTGGCTCCGGGAGGGTTCCCCGGTTTCCCTGGTCCGGGCGAGGTGGCCTTAGTCCGTGTGCTGCTGTTCATCGGGGTTTTTGAACCGCTCTTAGTCTGGACTCTCCCCTGCAACCTGTTTGTCTTGGGAGACCCTACCAGGGGCTGATGCCCCGGACAACATAGCTCCCAGGATCACTGAGCCACTCAAACTCCTCCACCACGTTAAGGTAGCGATTCACGGCGAATATCTAAGTTAATTATGATAATTCAACCATCTTTGTTTGCATACATGTTAACATGGCTCACGGTATTTCAATCAGGAGAGACTTGTTTAGAATTTAACAATAATTTATTACATATCCAAACATTTGAATAATGCAAAGTCTATGCCGATAATCATGGGGTAGTGATGCTGAAGTCTGATAAGGTAGACTCCCCCCCGAGTCCAGACACTGGTGGTGAAAAATGGTTTTGCTGCAATCCGATGAATGAGGAGCATGACTGCTGCTGATTGAAGGTGACTGGGGTGGAGGACGGTTGCAACTGGTTTCGAGCTGAAATCACAACTGACAGCAGCAGAGGGAACCTATTTTAAAGTTTGACAGCAACGACATGATTGGCTTAAGGAAACTGTGCCGCATCTGGTTGGGTAATTTAAAGAGACTGCCCACAATCAGCTGCTGCAGTTATAGAGACTGAGATTATGAATGATGAGGAGTGTAAAGAGTCTTCCTGACCTACCACTTAAGCTTCATTAGCATCTTTCTTTGGTGCAAACAAAGTACTTTGTTGCTCTTCGATGGATTCAGCTGTGAGTGAGGTCCTCCACATTGTTTAATCCATATCTGGGATCGCTCCTCGCGATCCTCTCCCCTAAACTTTGAGGATATCTGCGGTCGGACATGCAGGTTCCATACCCGCCACTGTAAGCTTGACAGGCTCCTAGGTTGCTAATGACGGTTTGGACAGTGGCTGCTCTAGGGAGGAGCTTAGTGAAGAATTGTGATGTAATAAATGTTAGTAGTTGTTAGAATTATATTGAGTAGAAACAATACTCATCTGCTATCATATTTATAAACTAGAATTGGGAAAATGGTAAATACATTCATGTAACATTATGTGGAATGTAACAAATACAATTCCTTCTTGGTTTTGAAGAGGTTGGTTTGTGGCATTAAGTGAGCAAATGTACTCAAGTGGAAACCAATATCTCAGTGATGGACTTCATTATTGCCTTTATACAAGCAGTGTAAAGAAAGAAGTCAGTTGTAAATGCATCATAAAGGAAAATGTAATACCCTGTCAACAATTTGGCTGGCAAAATATATACTCAAATGTAGTTTTTTTTTTCAAAAAATCCTCAGACATGTTCATAGTGCTTTTATCAGTGTATTTTGAGTCATGATTAAATCTGAGAAGCGCTGAACTATCACGGGGACCACTTGCATGTCGTGACTACATCTTTTTCTGGCACACGCACACCTCGCGCCGGCTTTACTAAGATTTAGCCTACCGCTGCTTCTTTCCACCTGGACTTGTACACTCTGCCATTCCTAAGGAGAACTGCATTGACTTTGACATTCTGTGGTGTTACAAAGACTACCGTGCATTCACACACAATACATTTTTGGTTGATCTTCACAGATTTACATTTAAAATCATACACAGAAAACGCAACCTAATGGCATTTCATCTTCATGGTGCTACGGATACATTTTAATTCATCAGTCTAGCTAAATACTTCCAGCAGAATGTATTCTATAAAGGGCTTTCACCAGCCAGTTGGCATGCTTGTCTAGCACAATGTACTTAGATGATGATCTAGATTTCTAAATGGTTTAATATCAACTATTTAAGATTGTCCAATCTGTGTGGACATTTGTACTCTTTGGATACTTGCGTATATTATGTTCTATTAAATATTATGGGTTAAATGTGTATTTACAACTAATGCATGTTGAATTGTATTTGTTTTGACTTTATTTTTAACCCTCATTTCAAGACAGGGACTTACAGCCTGAACACCAATTTGTCTTTGGGGAAACTTCTGCTGGTGAAGGTGGAGAAAGATCCTTTTTGCCATCTACAAGAAGAGTGGTACCTCCAAAATAGTGGTCACAACTCCTGAAGGAGAAGCCATTCTTTTCCCCTGTTACAGATGGATCTCAAGAGGAGAACTGGTGGAGCTGAGAGGAGGGAGAGGTCTGTTTCAAGTTCCCCAAATAGTTGATGAAAGATCATAAATATTGAGCTTTATATATGCCACTTTTCACACGTTTGTTTTGTTGACAGTTTGTCAATTTTGTCTTTTAAAGTTGTATTGATTGTATGTTCTTTTCATACATCAGCCTTGAAGGATTTTGAAGAGGACCATCCCCTGTTGATTGACCACCGTGAAAAAGAACCTATACTTAGAAAGAGCTTTTACCAGTAAGTTTTTATGAGTACAGTATGTACCAGGAGCTGCGGTTATGGTCTCAGAAGTTAATCCGGAGACACTCTTGCGTGCCTTTTGGTAACTTTTTATTTTTCTCGGGTTGTTTTTAGATGGAAAATTTTGGCTGAAGGACTACCCTACATCAACCATTTCAATAATACGCTTGAGCTCCCAGCTGAAGTCTGCTTCTCGAAGTCCATATCAACTGAAGTAGATTATGTGAAAATGAAAACGTAGGTCTACATGGATAATGTATGCAATGGACACAACCGGAATCCATTGTAGTCATAGTTTCTATGTTTTGAGGCAAAGTAAATTTGAAACATTAATATCAGTATGCGGTTTATGTATTCTGTATAACTACCTTTTTTTTTTTTTTTTTTTAACACTGTCTTACTTCAGTGGTATTGAACTCAAACTCAAGGGACTGCTTGGATCTACTGAAAAATGGGAAAGCATTGAAGACTTGAAAAAGATCTTCCAGTGGAAAAAGACAACCATGTCAGGTAGTTTTTCCTCTTATCTGCAGCGCAACTCACAACAATAGTCATTGCCATTTCATAACAAGTGACTGAATATGAGCATTTGGCAGATTCTATCATTAGTTCCAAGCAACTGTTCTTTCTACAATACTGCCTGATATTAATAAAATATGAAAGCACTTTTAAGAAAAGTTAATATACTGCATCTTAAATTAATTAAATGGACTCGGCACTAATATCTCTAAACTATCTAGGATTTACAAAAATGTAAAATCATCCCAAAATGAAAACCCAAGGAACACTTCTAGCTAGAAAGGTGCAACCAGCAGTGTAGATATCAGCCAGGTGTCTATACAACTGAATACAACCCATGATTGGCTAACCCCACACAAAGACGCACTGAGCCACCACTGCCATAACTGGGCATCCAAAATGTTATGCTGTTTCTGGCAACAGAATATGAGATTAGCCATGGAAAGACTCAGAGGTCACTCACGGATGCACTCGCCAACAAATGCACGCACACACACAGATGATAGAATATTTTCCTAAAATATGTATTTGGTATAACATTTCTTGTATAACTATGAATTAACTTTGAAATATGGTTAAAGGCTCAATAATTTAAAGAAACAGAGGCCCTGTGTGACGGCACCATTCCAACATCTATTGTCATTTTTGACAAATTCTACTGTATCCTAAATATTATTTCCACAACGTCAAATTAGATGTTCCTTTTGGATTAAAATTTTTTTATACAAAGTAAAAATCTCTTGGTAACAAACCAGCAATGACTATAAT
Source organism: Ophiodon elongatus (assembly GCA_016806645.1). Taxonomy (NCBI): domain Eukaryota; kingdom Metazoa; phylum Chordata; class Actinopteri; order Perciformes; family Hexagrammidae; genus Ophiodon; species Ophiodon elongatus. Next base: position 23,690 of record JACSYO010000483.1, on the reverse strand, counting down.
CAATATGTTGTACTTGGAAAATTAGAAATTGGATATAAAATGGATGTATAGGTTATATATCATATTTGCAATTCTTCCAGAGTACATTACAGAGCACTGGAAGGAAGATGACCTTTATGGATTCCAGTTTCTGAACGGAGTCAATCCCAATGTGATCAAACGCTGCTCAGAGCTTCCCCCAAACTTTCCAGTCACAGTGGAGATGGTGAAGCTGTTCCTGAAAGAGGGAAGCTCTCTGCAGGTGGAAATGAAGGTATGAAAGAAGAGTGGCTTTAGTTTGGAGATAATCTCTGCTTGCTTTCTGTGAAACCTATTGATGTTTTAAACACTTCCCTCTGTCTTTCTTTCCCATCCAGAAAGGCAATATATTCTTCTATGACCAGAAGATGGATGGAATACCCCCTAGAGCCGACAATCTGCATGTGACTGCTGGTCTCTGTTTGGTCTACTTGAACCCAGAAAACAAACTGATGCCTATTGCAATACAGGTCTAGTCACATGATCATATTACATTCCAGTCCATTACTATGTTTTCAAAAGTCCAGTTGCACCATTTTAACTTACAAAAACTAAATATGTTTCACTCAAATTCCAGTTGCATCAACAACCTTCTGAGCAGGACCCCATCTTTCTGCCCAGTGACTCAGAGACTGACTGGCTACTTGCCAAGATGTTTATTAAAAATGCTGATTCCATGGATCATCAAGCAGTCCAACACCTCTTGAACTCACTTTCTGGCAGAGGTCTATACTGTTGCCCTTCTCCGCAGCTTCTCTGTGATTCATCCCCTCTATAAGGTAAATTGTTGGTGCACTTTTTTTTAATCTATTCCCTGTATCTGAGCGGATCTGACTTTTTTCAGGTATAATTTTGGGTGTTGTATGTCGTTACTAGAGAGTCGATAGAGCAGAGACAGGAGATGAAGAATAAATGCAATAAAGATTTACCGGGGCAAACGCAAAGACTTTATATGTTAACTTATATTTCACGTTGATCTCAAGATAGTCACATTACAAAAAATATCTTTTTATTGACTGATTCACAGAATTTATTAAATATTGCCAGAAAGCAAAGAAAAAAAGATGGAAGGATTTTATGCATATGTAGTGTAGAGGCCCAGGACAAGACTCACATCTCAGCCTTCGCCTATAGTGCATGTTTTATTCCTTCTCATGCCCCTACTTTTCTAACTCAAATATGGTATCGGTTTTCAGTAAACTTAATGGTCAGCCCCCTCAAATCCTCAGGGATGTAGCGGGAAACAAATTATTCCTTCTGGGGAGTCAGCTTGGTTGGGGTCATCTCTTTATGTTCAAAGAAAAATTAAGCAGTAAAACAATGGCTTGCACGGTTTCCTTAAAATATGGCTTGAGGCTCTTGAACGGGATAAACCTCGTCATGTGTAATCTGTCACTAGAAGCCTGTCAGTTTAATGAGGGTTGAGGCAGCCCCCAGTATGTTACAGTAGGATCATCCTCCATGACATGCAGCAGTCAGTCAATCATACCGGGCTCCAGTCCTGGGTGAGAAGAGTACAGAAGCACGTTGGGCCACCATAATCCCACCGTGGGTCATGTGGCCCTGAGGCATATAAATACTGCGGTGACACTTGTAACGTGTAATGCGGCACAATTAGAAATGGAAGAATTGGGGTAGAATAACTGTTCAGGGTTGCCGCATCCACAAGTCAAAAATCCTTTTCTTGGTCTTTCTCTCAGTAGTTGCTGTGATTCACCGTAAAGAACCACAGATGAGCAGGCCCATTTCATTCATTCTGTGTTTTGTGTTGAACTTGGGTGTGTAGAGGATGTGATCTAAGGCTGATCCAGAGGTGTACATTTACAGGTTGCTTTGGGATTTATAAAAGTAAATTGCACACTGGTGAGCAAGAGTTTATAAATCTAAATATTTTTAGGTGTACGAACATTTCCTCATTTTTACTTCGCACGCAAACAATTGGTGTATAAATGAGACCCCAGAACAACTTCCGGTTCAAGCGAGGAAATATTGACTAGGAAACTTGGCATGTCCCCAGTGTCTTGTCAATTCCCTCTGTCTTGTCTCGTGTTTCCTGTCGCAGTGTGCTGTTAAAGTTCTTTGTGGATCATTAAACATGAAGTTACATGTATCTGAGAGTCTGCCCATGGAAGCATGAAAACATTTCTCACTTCAGATGACTTGAGTTTTCCAATGATTGTTAGTCCAGTCTGACTACTTTTTCGTTGACCACATCTACTGTATATGGGATGTTGCCCTTCTGACAGTCATTCAGTCTATAAAAAATTTGGGTGGTTCTCCAGATATTTTTCAGGGAACCGTTCCCTCCATTTGAGTATATTTTATAGACTTGTCTGGCAAAAGCACATTTATAAGCACATCATGCAGAGGCTCGTTTCCCTAGTAAACAAATTATGGAAATGTTCATTCTTGTAAGCAACGTTCTTAATAGTGCAGCCCAAAGATGTATTGATCTTTCCAAAGAATGGTTTTATTTTCCATTGATGGTGAACCCCCTCTGAGTGTCTTTTCTTTTGCTTTTTACTCAGTATTACATTTTCTAGCTTTTTGAAGTGACTGTTAACTTGTTAGAGATCAAGAACTTTGCATCTATCAAGGTTTACTCTTGTTAAAGAAAAAAATACACTTGAATAAAAGCCTGTTTTCAGTTGTTTGCTTATGGATTCCTTTTGTGATCAACACAAACGAGATGCGCTGCCTTTTAAAATTAATTCATTTGTCTGTACAGCTACTGTTTCCACACTTCCGGTACACTCTGCACATAAACATTGAAGGCCGCGCAACCCTTTTTGGACCGGACGGGGCTTTAAGTATACTATGGCTCTGTAAAATGAATATTTCTGAATATTCAAACTACTCCAATTATTTTTACACCTTTGCAAGCCTTTGATTTTTTTTTTAACAATGATAATTATTTTACTTTAAGAAGTTTGATTGTAAGTATTTGTGCATGAATGATTTATTAGAGTTCACTTGGATATGACAGACTGACAGAGCTCCAGAGAAGGGCTCTCTCTGAAACGACCTACAGCTCCCTCTGTCTGCCAGACGACATCACTGCACGAGGAGTGGAATCCATCCCTAACTTCTACTACAGAGATGATGGCCTGAAGCTGTGGAACATCATCAACAGGTTCTTTCAATAATTATCACAACTGTCCACACCAATTTATACAAGCAACAGATTAATCTTTCTGTCCTATTCCCATAACAAATTTAAATCAAATTTTGTGTCCACTAGCTTTGTGAAGGCAGTAGTGGAGTACTACTATCCCTCACAGTGAAGTGCATAAAGACACTGAGCTGCAGGAATGGATCAGTGAGATATTTGCACATGGCTTCTTAGGAAACAGCCTCAGGTATTTAACAGTAAGCCTATAATATTGCAATGAAGATGGTGATTGACAATAATTAACTGATAGTAATTGTGCTACCAATAAAACAGGGTTTCCAGCAAGCTTTCATACTGTTGAGGTTATCAAATGCATCACCATGGTGATCTTCACAGTGATGGGTCAACATGCTGCGGTAATTGGTTGGAATATATATTTTTGAGTGATTTTTGTTTTAACACTTCAAATCTATGAACCTTTGGAAAGTCTGCTTTTTATTCATTCCATTTTTTATTTAGCTGAGCATTACAATGGTGCAAAGGTTGAATTCCATTCCAACATTTTCTGCAATGTTTGATATTCAAATAAAGTTGTTACATATTGACATTTCTTTCATAATTTAGTTTGACTACTACTCCCGGGTGCCAAAGTCTCACTCCTGCTGCACAACCCTCCTCCAACCACTAAGGGGCAGTCAAGCATGCAGACAATTGTGGAGAGCTTCCCAAACGTTGGCGATACAGTCTTGATTGTAGCACTGGTTTGCGTACTTTCAGAGACTTACTCTGACGTGGTAGGTTTGGTGATCACGAACATTCATAACACGTCCACATTTTAAAAAGCATGTACCAAACACAATACTGTCAATCTGATTTACTGGTTTGTCCTTTTGGCAGGTTCCTTTGGGTACATACCCCAATGACCGATTCCATGAGCCCGCTCCTAAGCGGATGAAGGAATTTCAAGCAGAGTTGTCGGACCTCAGTGAAGCAATTTCAAAAAGAAACCTGCATCTTGAAATACCCTACAGCTACCTTGACCCTACTCAGATCGAGAACAGTATTACTATTTAACTCAAGCCATTATCTCTCTGCATTAGGCAACACTATAATACCCTTTTAACACCTGTATTGTATGCAGGGTTTTGGGTTAAACACTGGACGACTATACTCTATGCTGTATCATGTTAAGTCAGCCTTTGATGAGGTACCTGTATCTTTGTGTGAATTGATTTGCATAGACATATGCTGAGGAATAACTTAATTGTCCTGTTCAGGTAGCAAATGTTTATGTTCTCTTCAAAAAATAGTTGCAGCAAATTGCACGTGTTAGGATAACTTGACCACATATTGGCAATCTACAGGGTTACTTTCTAGCATGAGAATGTATTGAACCTTAAAATAAAGTAACATATCAGCTTTTCTCCTGGCTCAAAATCTTGCAGGACTTATGGCAGGTCTCAAGGCCTAACGCAATGCACTGTGGTGCACTTAATTGTTACCTCTTTATTGGCAAACATCCTGTCCCGGGACCTCACATCGCACAGGATTCCCCCCCACCCCTCCAAAAAAAAAAAACGAAACCATAGGGAGAGCAATAGAGGATCCTTCTCCCAGGATGGACAGAAGTGCGTACAGAATGAACAGCATAACTGAGTTACAACAGTTAATTAGTAAGCATGGAAAAAGGTATGACTACCAAAAATAACAGCAGCAGTGGATGTAGAACATAAAGCATAAATATAAAAGCAGTAATGGTAGCAGTAGGTGTCAGGCAGGACCACGGTCCAGATATAACCACGATCATTAAAAATCTGAGGTGAGAAATCAGACTCCCATTAAGAAGCAGTTAGTAATTTACATTAACCCTCTGGGGTCTAAGGGCATTTTCCTGAGTTTTACATATTTTCTTAAATTCACCTTTTAAAGGTACTTGCATATGAGACATACCCATGTGTTGTATGATAATTTGCAGAACAAACTCGGCTTTCTATATAATGAGACACCAATTGTCCTAAGGCACTGTGTACAGGGATAATTTGGCCTTAAGCAAAAAAATTGAAGTCAGTTTTTTAATTCAAGTCTCTTGTGAAAACATAACTTTACTCATGTGGACGAACTGTTTTGGTGCTTGAAATTGGTTTACTGAAGTCTTAGGTTCACAACAGTGGTGGAATACAGATAAAATAGATAAATGTATAATGTCAAGATTTTATTTTTGTAATATCGTTTTTTGAGTGATGTATGTCACTCCACTTCCAACTAGAGGGACTGAGATCACATGGGACTGAGTAATTGCTTCATACTACAGATCAAGCTTCATGGGATGTGTGCAAATGAAAAATGTACATTACAACTGTTTTTGTTTCCAAACAAAATATGAACTATATCGCTGAAAGTACGTCGCTAACTGTAAACTTTCTCTTCGTACTTTCTCTCTTCTCTCTGTCCTCTCGGGTGCCGACTGAATGAAAACTGCAGTGTTTCTGTAGCGTAAGGTGGTGGGTAGGTCCTTAGGGATTTACTGAGTGTCCATTGGTTAGTTTCATACAAAAATGTTGACGGACACATGAATCCACAAATGACGGTGAGAGGCGGAGCTCGACACCCACGAATCACACGACACGTCCAAGGTCCTGGCGCGCTGTGTGAGTCACGCACTATCTCGTGAGAACTAGGACACGGAAGTGGAGTGTATACGGTTCCGTAGACATCTAAACCATATCTCTGTGCCGTATTATCGCGGAGCAATTAATTTAAACAGCGAGTAAACACAGTGAAAATGCGCCGGCGCGTGCGTCGACCCCAGAGAGTTAATAGACATGAATTCATACAGAAGGAGAGCGGAGAGAGGAGCTCAGTGTATCCTAAGATGTCCCCCAGCAGTCTAGGCCTATAGCAGTACATCTAGGACCAGGGCAAACCTGGAAAAGCATGAAAAAAAGGCAGTCCTTGAGATTTGTTTTATGTGGGAATTAAAGGACAAATCCTGATCAAAGATAACTCTGATATTCTTTATGGTGCTGGATGCCAGGGCATTGCCATCAAGAGAAACTCTTTCATTATATTGTAACCAAGTGGAACTGTTGGGGAGGAATGATTGGGTCCGCCGGACCGGTAATGGGGTGCACGGGCCCTGATTAGGTGATAAAGGTGCACCTGCTGGGAAATCGGGTTTTTGTCTGTGTCTCGGCCGTCACAAGCGAGGGTGCCGAAACTCCGGTCTGTGTCTCCGCCGTCACGAGCGAGTGTGCCGAGACTCCGCCCACTTTCTCTCTCGAAACAAGCCGAGACGTAGCGGGGGGGCGCATTATACGGTGGTCGGCGTAATACTGTTTAATATTACGGTGGGAGTTCAGTGTCTGGGAGGCATCCTGTACGGAGGGGACCGCGTGTGTTTAGGGATGGCTGTTTTCAGGTATTTATTTATAGTTGAATTGTTTTTCATTATGTATTTGTGTGCTGGAGGAATTGGATACAATGAAATATGTAATGTTGCATTTGTGTTTTATAGAGCTTCCTGAGCAGTGCACCCAATCGTAGCTGGGGGGGAATCCAAGTGGGGTGGCTGGGTTGCTGGACAGCCGGTGGGTTGAGGTAGCTTCTTCTCGGGTTAGTCTTCTCTTTGTTGGCAGTTATTTGTGATTAATTCTGTTTTCGTTTTATTTCTTTTCTAGTTAGTGGGATGCTGCCTTGGTCTTTTGTTTGTTCTTTTCCTTTAAGTTGTTTGTGGTGCCTATCATGGCCCACCGTCTGTGAACTCCTCCTGCCCGCCAAACCAGCTGTCACTGGTTAAAATATTTATACTGTCCCAATAAAGGGTGATATTTTAATAAGAACGCTGCCTCTTACGTGTACTTGCCTTGTGTTCGAACCGGGTCTCTGTGGCACCGGGGGGGGCTACAATATCATTGATTTCAGAGGTGTTCTGGGCCTAATAAAATAATTTCAGTTTTGTCTGAGTTTAACATCAGGAAGTTGCAGGTCATCCATGTTTTTATGTCTTTAAGACATGCTTGAAGTTTAGCGACCTGGTTGGTTTCATCTGGCTTGATCGATAGATATAATTGAGTATCATCTGAATAACAATGAAAGTTTATAGAGTGACTCATCGTGCACTGGGTTGTATTCCTTCCCATCGTCTTTGTCTCCTTCGTCTCCTTCTTTGTCGTCTCCTTCTTCGTCGTCTACTTTATCATCATCGTTGTCTACTCTTTCTTGTTCTTCTTCTGACACATCTTTCACGTCAACATTTTGGGAGAACAGCTGGTCGAGAACCTGTTGGGTGGTGAAACATTCATTCAGCATTCATGATGACGACTTAAGCACCTCGGAGAGGACCACGGCCACAACGAGTACCAGCATCACAGACACAACCAGCACCACCGCCACAACCAGCACAACTAGCACAACCAGCAGCTCCACCACCGCCGACAGCACATGGCACATGGACGTGGACCGCAGATGCTATTAATAATAGTTTTCCCCGTGGAGATATGACTATATACGGAATTGGCCATTTGTGTGTTTCTTCCGTTTCTGGGGCTTTGGGTAGCACAATGATTCAAATACAGTTTTAGTTACACCACTTTATTTTTATTTCAAATTCCCTGTAAACGCCAAAAAACTAGCCAAAAACATCACTAGCGCAGTCCTCGTTAGTGTAGTGGACAGTATCTCTGCTTGTCACGCGGAAGACCAAGGGTTTCGAATCCCTGACGGTGAGTTTTCTACCAGCTGCTAGTAGGACAAGAGCCCAAATCCCCAGGGTTGTCACTGCACAAGTTATTTTTTTAGTGACTTAATTTAGTTGAGATATTCTTTTATTTAAATTATGTAGAGGCATTTTCTACGTTTTTTTCTTAATGTTTGAACTGCATTTCTGTATTGATTGTTTTTTACAGTTTTGATTTATTTTAACACATATTTGAATTTCCAAAGAAACAAGCGATAAAGCAAATATGTGTGAAATGTTTTTAACAGATTCAAATATGGTTGAATCCCCCTCAACTTCATCAGACTTTGGTCTCTAATCTTAAAGGGAGTGAAACCAATTACAGGCTGATTAGTAGATGATTAGACTCAGGTGTGCAGTGCTGCTTTGCTGAGGATGATTGTCTGAATATAAAGTAAAAATTGCTTCACTACTCAGATTGGTGTGCTTACTAGTGGGTTAGATAGGAGGACGGATTGCAGCCTGAACCGGATTGCAGGGTTTTGTTTTGTGCTATGAAGACCTTGTGTTTTTCTGTTAGCCTCCTGGTTGGACTGTGTTTCAGGTTATGTTTTGCTTTTCCTCCCCAACATTACACTCAACATGCTTCAATTCGAAGTCCTCAGATCACAGGGAGCTACCAACACATTCAGCAAGAAAAGGCTCCAGCCGAGGAACGAGAGCTGGTGAACACGGTGAGAGTGACCTGCCGTCCAGACTCTGTGGAGATTATTATTAAAGCTGACATGTTTAGAGTTGGAGCTCCTGTTAATAGTGACGAATTACGCCTTGGAGTGGAGGACAATGACTACTGTAGAGCTACCACGTCTTCAGAAGATGAGTACAGAATCCTTGTTGGACTCATGGACTGCGGCACCAAACAAAGGGTAATGATGAATATTTTTTAATTAATTTATAATACGCTATACTAGTTTTTTAAACGCATCTACTCCCCACAGATGACTGAAGACACTCTGGTCTACGCAAACCTGCTCATATACTCTCCTGTAGCCTCTTCAGATGGGGTGGTTCGAATGGATGAGGCTGTAATTCCAATCGAGTGTCATTATGAAAGGTCTGTCTTTTAAAAGTCATCTCTTTAAAGCTCTCTAGACACGGTTTCACTATTTTGAAAATGCTTTTTCTGTTTCTTAGGAAGTACAGTTTGTCCAGTTCTTCTCTCATGCCCACCTGGATCCCCTTCATGTCTACCCAAGCTCCAGTGGCAACTTTGGAGTTTGCCTTGAGAATTATGACAAGTAGGTTTTGTTCATTTCACATGTTTTTTTTGTTATTTGTAGTCAATATTTTATGTAATTTATGTTTAATTTTCATGCAGATGACTGGCTTTATCGAAGAAGCTCTAATGTGTTTTACCTCGGCGAGCCCATCGACATCGAAGCCTCAGTCAGAGTTGGACATCATATGGGGCTCCGAGTGTTTGTGCGCAGCTGTGTGGCTACACTTAACCCAGATGTCTACTCTGAGCCGAGATACGTCTTTGTTGAAAATGGGTAAGCACTTGGAAGGTGGCAAGTTGATGGATAAATCAAAGGGGAACCTAGAAAACATAATATTACATGTTAGTTTGCTTCCAGGGCTTAAGGATTTCTGCATTGTGTTAAATCTTTTATGGCTCCAAAGGACGCTGTGTGAAGTCTGATAAATTGCCCCGCTCCCCTTCACAGGTGCTTGGTTGACTCTGAGCTTCCAGGTTCTAGGTCTCACTTCTTATCCAGGACAGAGGATGACAAGCTCCACTTGACCATTGATGCCTTTAAATTCCATAATGAGGACAGAGGAGAAGTGAGGCTCTACTTTAATTGGCTGAAGTCATTATTACCCATGTAGATTGTTTTCCCACACTTACATTTTTTCCTCCAACAGCTCTACATCACATGTCACCTGAATGCTATACCAGCAAATGATGCAGAGGCACTAAATAAGGCATGCAGTTTTGTAAATGGAAGGTAAGTGAGATCCAGTCTGAAATGTGTCTCATTGCACAAATGCAGAGTGAATGAGGAAGTGCGTGACTATTTTAATTGCTTTTCAGATGGAGGTCAGCTGATGGTAATGACTATTTATGTGGGTATTGTCAAAGTCACGATAAGCCCAGCAGCAAGTTTGGTCCTCGTGGGTTTGAAAAGCCAGATGAACCGTTCTGGAGGCGTGAACGGGGGACCAATACAGGTTGGGTTCCTTATAGAAACTTGTATAATGGGGAAACTGCGATGTCAGCCTTCACACGTGTGTTTTTTTTCTCTTTTTTTTTTTTTTTTTTAACTTTTAATTCTTTAGTGTGGGAACAGGAGGCAAGAGTGGGTCCGGTGATTGTCTTGCCAGCCCAGCAGAACAGTGGGCCAATACCTGTGGAGGAGCTTCCTCCTGGTCTGAATAAAATCAGCAGACCTTCACTGTTTGGCAGCCAGTGGACAAGTGGAATAAACGACGAAGTTGGTAAGTTGAACTCAAAATTGCATGTTAATCTTTATTTTTTCAGGCCCATATGTTGCTGTACTTTCTGCTCTACAAAGAAATATCTTAATTAGACATATTTCTATTCTAGATGAGATGGGACTGCTTCTTGGTTCACAATCTACACCAGAAGAGGTGGCAGTTCAGACTTTAGATTCTAAGAATGAAGATGAAAGAAGTGGAACAGATCTAGAAGGTAAAATATGGAAAGATTAAACAAATCTATATATTTTTTTTTTTTATTTTAATAAATTTCACTGTGGCATGGCAATTAAACCCCCCTCTAATTACTGATGGAGATGGTGCGACAGTCTCTGCCCTTCTAGAAAAGGAATCTCCCGAGGTTGACTTGGCATCAAAGGGAGCGTCACTGGACAGAAACGGAACGGCAACCCTCGGCGACGTCAACCCAACTGTTCAGTTTACTGTGGATGTGACCAAAATGTCAAATGAAACTGCAACAGAAAACACCCTTTCAGATACAAATGACTCCAAAATATAATAAATTATTGCTTTTAAATGGAGTACTTTTTATGCGCGCTGTTAGTTTTCCTGCTAAAAGGACAGTGTGTAGGCTTTAGTGGCATCCAATAAGTTTCCAGATTTGCAACCAGCTAAATACCCCTGCTTTCTAAAGGTTTAAAGTTGTGGTTTTGCCACCCATTGTTGTCTTTTCCTCCTGGTACAAAAGGTGAGCATTGTATACTGGCCACTAAGCGTGGGTGAATTTGGGACAAGTGTCAGTAGTCAAACCAACTTTAACTTTAAAATGCCACAATCCAAACTTCAGAGGAGGCAACCTATGAGATTAAAAACTGTTTTCCGAGATCTGTTTCGCTACTTTTTCCCAGTTTCCACACCTAATAAGTCCATATTTAGTATGCATGCTGTCGGCTTCGAGTATCTAATACCTTTTCCAGTGTGAATGCACCATATACTGTACCTACTTAAAAATAGTTTGGGACACTTGTTTTTTCACTGTTATGGAAGCGGCCACAGAAGGGTTCAAATGTAGCGACCAGAGAACAACTGCAAAAATTAATATGGTTCAGTGCAGAACTGTCGTGATATAAAGATGTGTATTGTTTGGTCTGAATATTAATGAAACCATGTAATTATGCAAACTTTAAAGCTGTCAAATTAGACTTTTTGAAAGTGCAGAATGATGGTGGAAACTTGACTACGTTGTATAAAGGAATGTATATTGAGACCATTCTGGTTCAAAGGTAGGGTAAAATAACATTTCTTTTTACAATCAACACTTGAAATGATGAAGGCATTACCTTTGACTCAAAGTTGTGTTTAAAAAAGTTAAGGAGTCCTGAGCTTTAGTTCAAAACATTTCACTCCTGTTTTGAATATCTATCAAAATGTGAATTATCAGGTATGATTGTTCCATAATTTTTGAAGCATTTGGAAATGACTAAAGCCAGATGGCATCTGGAAAATGTTGTTTAGCTGCCATGTACCAATACTGTCTTTAAAAATATAAAAACATGTCTCAGACATGAATGTTGCCAACAAGATCAAATTGGACATTTTCAGTGATTTATTAACAATAGGATTCTGTATGAATTAAGCTATATAATGATGGCTGCAGTGGCATTAGCAGGGGGTGGGGTCTTTGACCCGCAAGTTGCTTAACTACACCAGGGATGCAATTAAAGGCCTACTAGAACAGTTAGACAAAACGTCCCTCATGACCTGGCAAAATAGAATGGTACTAGACATGCTACTTGCCGAGAAGGGCGGAGTGTGCAAAATGTGCAATGTGTTGCACGTTCATCACAAACCATGACCAGGGCACGAGCAGGACTCACCTCGCTTAGTGAAGAATTAGCTGAAAACGCAGGAGTGGAGGACCCATTCTCAGGCCTTCTAGAAAGGTGGTTCAGAAGGTATAAACAGCTATTCATCTCAGACATTACCGCAGTGGCCATTATGGTGTCAATCTTAGTACTCTGTGGGTGTTGCTGCATCTCATGCCTCAGGACCCTGATAACCTGCTTGATCTCGACCGCACTGGCTAAAGAGGACCAACCATTGATGATGCCCCTGCTAGCCCCCAACGCAGCAATAGATGAGCATGACCCAGACAGGGATTTGCTCTTTGCAGCCCCGCCCCCAGACTATTTTGACATATTGATATGAATGGGTACACTACAAAACAGTTTTAAAGGAGATGTTAAAAGTACGAAGTGAATGTGAAGAAGTTTAAAAATAGAGAAAATGACAAAGAAATTTGAAAATGAAAGAACAAATAACCTGCATTAAATCACTGAATTCTTTGTACAATTCTGCCGATAATCCATCCGAACCCGGACTTTTATTTTTATTTAGGCTTTTTATTGCTTGTTCAATTTCTGCTAAATTAATGGGCATATCACACCATAGTTCATCCTCTTTTTTTAACTTATTTTCAATATAATTTGTTATTCTTTCAATCCTCAGGGGTTTCATTTGTGAAGAGCTTTTGATAAAAATCCTGTATTTCCGATAGGATATCCTCTTGTCCTGTGAGTAATTCTCCTCTTGTATTTTCTATTTGTGCTATATATGCTCTGTTTTGTACTGTTTTTTTCCAGTCCTAAAAAGAAAGCTGTACATCTTTCTCCCTCAGTCACAAATCTTGCTCTGCTTCTTATTGCAGCTCCCATGCATCTTTTCTTCTCTAATTTATTTATTTTTGTTTTATATATTCCATATTTCTCACAATTATGATTCACATTCTTTTCAATCAGATCCAACTCCTTCTCTTCCTTTTCCTCCTCCCATTTTTTACTCTTACTGTAATTTATACTAAGCTTCTTGATTCTTATTTTGATATCCTCCCAATATTCTATTTTGTTCTCCACATAATTTAATTCGTTAGAGGAATTCATTAATAGTTTCCTCATCTTTGCTTTAAATATGTCATCTTCAAAGAGACTATTATTAAGGCACCATACACCGCCTCCCCTCTTATTTTTGACTCCACCCAGAGATATATTCATTTGGGCATGATCGCTCCAATGTATTAAATATATATTTAAATTCTGTTATTTTTGATATTACGCCGGAAGCATCCAGACATAGGTCTATTCTGGATTGTTTCAGTTTTCCATTAACTACCTGCCTCCTGGAGAACCCTCTTTTCCTATCATTAAACACCTTCCAAATATCGATTAAATTCCCTTCATGAATTACTTGTTTAAGTGCACCTCTGCTAGCATCATTTTTGAATACATTGTTATGTGATACATCACTCACTGATAACGCTACATTAAAATCAGCAATGATTATTGTGTTAAGATGACACCATTTTGAAAAAATATTTTCCTCTCACCCTCCTTATTTGGCGCATACACAATAATTCTATAGCATACATCACCATAACAGCACTCAGAGACCAACACCCTTCCTTCTAAATCTCTGTACACTTCTTTTATGTCACTTAATTTGTTTGTTTTGAAGAGAATTGCCACTCCACATGATGTTGCCGTCCCTTCATTAGATAAACCTATTCCTCCCCACTGTTTCATTGCATAATTGAAAATGGTTTTGTCCCACCTAGTTTCTTGAAGACAGAAAATGTCAGTCTGACAGTTTTTAAGAATTGAGTCTATTTTTAAAGTGTTGCGAAGTCCGTTGGCATTAAGCAACGCTATGTTTATTGTAGCACAAGTGTACATTATCAAAAGAAAGATGATCATGGCTTATTCTTTGCTTTGCTCTTCTTTGTTTTCCCCTTTGTTTGCCCTTCATTCTGTCTCTTCCACCTGGTTTAGTATATCCAATTATTCAGATCCTACAACTACAGGAGTAGGAGCAGTTGAGGTTTGCATGGGTATATTTTCTGCTCTTATGGAGGACGCAGTGACCGTCACGGTCTCAGGACTTATGAGCGTCTGCTTGTTAGGAGTCCGAGGTCCGGGCCTCTGTACAGGCTCCTTCCCTCCACTGTTCTCTCTCTCCACACTAGCAGACCGGCTTTCCTCTTTACCTTTTACGCTGGTGCTTTCACCCAGCAGCCCTTTGCATCCACCTGAGCCGTCTTTGATCACTTCGGCAGTAGACTGGCTCTCAGTCCCCGCATCACACTCTCCCTCACTCTCATGCGCCAGCATACTCCCCTCACTCTCTTCTCCCTCTTCCTCCATAGATTCCTCTCCTTCTTGATGTTTTCCAGTCCGGCTTTCGACAGCACCACAGTACTGAAACTGCTCTTGTTAAGGTTTTCAACGACATCAACTTAAACACAGACAGTGGCAGAATCTCAGTCTTAGTATTACTGGATCTCAGTGCTGCATTCGACACGGTCGACCATGACATACTACTAGACAGACTAAAAGTCTGGGTAGGACTCTCTGGCGCAGCACTTAACTGGTTTGAATCCTACTTGAAGGACCGAGAATACTTTGTGTCTGTAGCTAATTACACATCAGAGCTGACTAGGGTGACGTGGTGTTCCCCAAGGTTCAATACTGGGGCCTCTTCTGTTCAAGATCTACATGCTTCCACTGGCTCAGATTATGGAAAACAACAAAGCGTGTTATCATAATTATGCAGACGACACACAAATCTACATAACTATATCACCAGGGGACTATAATCCCATACAAGGGCTGAGGAAATGCATTGAACAAATCAACAACTGGATGTGCCATAATTTCCTTCAATTAAATAAAGATAAAACAGAAGTAATTGTTTTTGGTAGCAAGGATGAACGATTGAAAGTCAGCGCTCAGCTTCAATCACTGATGTTAAAAACCACAAACCAAGCCAGAAATCTAGGTGTAGTTATGGATTCAGACCTCAACCTGGACAGCCATATCAAGACAATTACAAAATCAGCCTACTATCACCTGAAGAATATAGCAAGAATTAGAGGACTTGTGTCTCAACAGGATTTGGAAAAACTTGTCCACGTTTTTATCTTCAGTAGACTGGACTACTGTAACGGTGAGTTTACAGGTCTCTGTAAAAAGTCAGTCAGAAAGCTGCAGCTGATTCAGAACGTTGCAGCTCGAGTCCTCACTAACACCAAGAAAGTGGATCACATCACTCCAGTTCTGAGGTCTTTGCACTGGCTTCCTGTCCAACAAAGAATTGACTTTAAAATCCTGCTGTTGGTTTATAAAGCACTGAATGGTTTAGGGCCTAAATACATTTCTGATATGCTGCTACCTTATGAACCATGCCGACCCCTTAGGTGGTCTGGGACTGGTCTACTTTCTGTTCCAAGAGTCAGAACTAAACATGGAGAAGCAGCGTTCAGTTTTTCTGCTCCACATATTTAGAACAAAGTCCCTGAAAGCTGCAGGTCTGCGGAGACCCTAAACTCCTTTAAATCCAGATTGACGACTCTTCTTTGCTGTTGCCTTTAATTGAACCAGATTCAAGGATGTTAATCAATTTCTGCATCTCACTACTGTATTTTATTTCTTAAACTGCACTGCAACTTTTATTCTATTTTTCAGCTTTTTCATGTTTTACTAGCTGTTTTTAAAGTTGTTTTCAACGTTTAAATGAATGTTCTTAATTGTTTTTAAATCTTCTTTTTTTTTGCATTATGTTTTGATGCTTAATGGTTTTATGTGAAGCACTTTGAATTGCCTTGTTGAAATGTGCTATACAAATAAACTTGCCTTGCCTTGTTCTGCCTCAGACACTTCTACATTGCTTTCCTCTTTTTCACTCTTGTTACAGACACAGTCATCCAGTTTAAATTGACATAGGCTGCATTTTATTTTGTAACCACATTCACGTGTGTAATGCCCTTGGACTCCGCATTTATGGCACATGAATTCAGGGCATTCCCTAAGGATATGTCCCGCCTGTATACACATCCGACACACCTTTACCTGTTTATCGTGTATTGCCCTAAAATACTCTGCACACAGGGCTGTGTTAAATTTTGTGGAATACGGGAGGGACTGGACCTGATCATTAAATTTCACTTCTAAAAACCTGGTTCCGTCGGCGACTTTCGACCCGGGCCAAATCCTCCTCTTTATCGGGGAAGTCGCTGTCACTCCCCAGCTCTGCAGCTTTGCCAGGATCTCCCGGTCCTCGATGTAGTAGGGCAGGTTCAGAAAAGAGACCACCAGCTCATCGTTGTTCAATTCCCTGGCGTGTACTTTCGTCTCTCCGATTTTGAAACCCTTCAGCAGCCTCTCCTTCCCTCTCGGATGGCTCATCGTCATTTCGTATCTGTCCTTTCCAACAAGCCGGCACGCCACGAGCCCACCGCACACTTGCCGCACACACTTCATAATCTCCATAGCACTTATTGCATTTACCCCTTCCAGCTCAACACTCACTGTAAGCTTCTTATGACAGATATTTGTCTCCATATCATCGTTGATATCCTTCTCGTTCGTTTTAAATCCGTTTTCTATTTGGTTTGACGTTTTCCCGTTCCGTGTTTGATCCATATTAAGGTCCGTCATCTTCAATTAACAAAAAAACCCCCAAAGAATTAACAATGAACTAACACAATTATAGTCTTTTTTCTCGTGGAAAAACACAAAGGGGGAGAAAAAAAGCGAGGAGGGGACAACCTCCACCATGTGCTCTGCTCTACTTCCTGCTTGTCAGCTTACTCTCACATGTGATTTCGTCTTACTCTCGCGTGATTAGAGTGGTGTGGCTGTAAGCAACATTTCCTCCCACACATGGTTCATTAAAATCTGTCAAACATTGCAGTATTTTATCGTACAGTTTAGAATACAGGTATTATTATATTTTTCCGAAGGAGCCCAATTTGAAAATCGAAGCAGTTCTCTGAAGAAACAAGAATAACAAGAATAGCGTAAATGTTGAGTTAATTTTTACCTTCCTTCACAGAGAAATCTGACACATTGGGTTGTAACCGGCTTGCCAAGACTCAAATACGAACAACAGTATGTCAATTGCAAATTGTCAACGAACCTAAACCAGGTCATTGATTAACTTTTAAAGAAAAAGAAAAAAATTGTATGATATTGATTGAATCTATTTTACCTTTTCACCTTTTCACCTTTACGGATCCATCTCTTCTTTAATTTGGCCTTTTTCTCATATTTTTCTCAACAGAAAAAGTAGCAATGTCCACTGCCTTTTGGAGATAGAAGTTAAAGAGCTTACAGCACCTGGTATTCACAGGCAGTCTTCCATCCAAGTACTAATCAGGCCCTACTCCGCTTAGCTTCCGAGATCAGACGTCATTGGGCTTAATTAGAGTGGTGTGGCTGTAAGTAACATTTCCTCATACACATGGTTCTTTAAAATCTGTCAAACATTGCAGTATTTTATCGTACATTGAGAATACAGATATTATTTTATTTTTCCGAAGGAGCCCAATTTGAAAATCGAAGCAGTTCTCTGAAGAACGACGAGGGCCCAGACCCCGGCAGCAGCCCCCATCCCCCCACACGCCAACGCACCGGGAACACCGCACACACCCCCCAAATCAAAACATGAAGAAAAAGAAACCCGAAACCCGCCGCCACTCCACAGAAAGTGAGGGAAAAGGACCCCTAGGCCGCCCAAAGAAACCAGCAGCACCCGCACTCGCCCCGACAAGCCCAAACATCCACTGCACCAACCGAAAAAATGCCCGAAGACCCAGACCCCCCCGCGAACCCTCGACCCAACATCCACACAACCACTGCCCCAGAGAACCGCTCTACATCCGCACCACACGGAACCCGGCCCACCCCCGGCACCACCGAACAGGCACCCCCGCCCCGAACGACCGGACCAAACCTCGCAATCCCCCCGCATCTCCCAGACCCCCCGAGACAGCACCCCTGATGCCACCCCACAAAGCCTCCACCGGACCAAAGGTCCGGGGACCGGACCGGCCACCCCACACCGCCAATCCCGCCAGTCCAGAACCAAGATGCCCCCCACTTCCCACAGGGCCGCCGCCCCGCTGAAAACACCCACCCCAATGGCACTCCCCCCCCGGCCCAAGGCCACACAACCCCCCCCCAAGCACCCCGATGTATCCAAACCAATCCATGATCCCGGGCACGTGACAAACAGACCACGGACCAACCCGAACACACCAAAACACACCCGAAGAGGATCATGCAGCACCACACCGAAGAGGAAATACCACCGAAACTGGTGCCCCAACAAGACAACGACCCCCAACACACCAGCAAGCGAGCAGCACCCCAGCTCCAGACCACCAAAACCAACAACACAGAGCAGCCCGCCCAATCCCCAGACCCCAGCCCAACAGAACACCCGCGGGTCGACACCAAAAGAGCCGCCCCCAAGGCGAAACCAGGAAACGCAGAGGAGAACCGGAATGCAGCCCAACCATCCCAGGCCGGAGCAACCGTCCACAAGCCCCAGAAGCCGGCCGATCCCATGCAACACAGATGCAAAACGGCCCCCAGAAACAGCGGCCACACAACTAGACAGCAGCCCAGAGACCCAAGGAAAGCCAAGTCCCCCGGCACTCCCCAGTCCACACACCAGATGCCAGAGCCCGCCAAAGCGAATGCAGGCACCACCACTCCCCCAAACAGCCCTGCGCCTGAAGCTCTCTCATATACACTTAATATCTTGATTATTTTCTCTATATTTTCTTCCGTTTTAACAAAGATATTTATGTCATCCGCAAATTGAACAATTTTTATTTCCTTTCTTGTTGGTGTCAATATCCCTTTTATTGTTCTATCATTTAATATCATATTTGCAATCGGTTCCGCTATTAGGCTGTAGAGTAGAGCTGACAGCGGGCAGCCCTGCCTTACTGATCTTTCGATCTTAATGCTTCCTGTCAGACCTCCATTACATTTTATTTTGCGTTCTGCCCCTTTAGTCAACAGTTTTATCCATTTTATAAAAACTTCTCCGAATCCAAACTTTTCCATAGAAAATTATGATCCACTCTGTCAAAGGCCTTCTCCAGGTCCACTGCGAGCATTATCCCTCCTTCGCTCCTCATGGTGCTAACCGTGTCCCTTACTGTATTTATTGAGTCTGCAATATCCCTACCTGGTATACTATATGTTTGTGTTGGTCCTATTATTGTGCTGATTACCTGTTTCAATCTGTTTGCAAGTGCTTTTGTCAATATTTTATAATCCGTGTTTAATAAACTGATTGGTCTGTAATTACTTAATTTTGTCTTACTTCCTTTATTTTTGAAAATTATTGTTATTATTCCCTGAGCAAAAGAGGTTGGTGCTTTTTGTTCTTTTTCCATAATTTGAAAAAGTGTTTGATAGAAACTTTGTATTTCCATCTTTATTTCTCCCTGTTCTTCAAACATTTCTCCTTCCCCATTTTCAATTTTATCTTTCTGACAGCTGCTAGAAGGACAAGATCCCAATCCCCAGGGTTGTCACTGCACAGCATAAGGAAATGAATGGTTATTTTCTTAGATATTGGAAAGAGCGCAACTCCTGAACTCAAAATACGCAAATCAAGGAGCAGCTGGTTGTGGGAGTGTGTCCGGTACGGAATCTCAGAAGGGCTTCTCTCAAATGATGTTGATGTGTTTGTTTCATCAGAGAGTGGCTTTCAGCACACACCGTGGGAGTTCTACTTATTATCCAGTTTACTGAAGATTCTACTGAGTAGAGTTTTATTGTGTGGAGGAAGCAAGAACAAAGATCAGTGTTTCCACCCAGTTTCGAACGGGGGACCTTTCGCGCGGGAGCCGGGTATAGAAAGACTTAACTTTCTTAACTTTTACCATTCATTTCCTACGGTAGTTCTTATCACTACAAGTGTCATATATGTTTGGCCACAAGTGAGATTTTGGGGGCGCTGTTTCCCCCCTTGGAAACAAGGTGAGAGACCCCGTTTTCCCCTTTGAGTGACAGACGTCCAGCAGCAGGAGAATACAGTAAACAATCTGCGTCTCTTTACGGCTCTTTCTCCGGAGAAACAGTCAGACAGTCAAACGTAAGTACGGCTCATTTCTCAAGTCCTTAATGAACGGTTCTCAGTTGTATTTGTGGGTAAACTGTTTCTGTAGTTTACTTTAGTTTTGTTGTTTAGCATTGGTTTTAACTCGGTGTGTGTTAGCGACGTGACGTCAGTACATTAAGGTTACGAATGTAACGTGATGTTTGTGTGTTGTTGTGTGTGTAAAGTTCTATGTCAGCATTAACAGGAACTCATGTGCTTGTCTTTATGAATCATATTCTTATTGGCCTTCTGTACTATAGTGTTGGTTCGTCAATTGTCATAGTGAATATTTGTTTACAGTCTTTTACAGTATTTTGTACCAGCTCAGTGTACATTTTGAATGGGTAAATACTACAGTATATGAATGGTAAATACTACAGTATAAGAATGTGTAAATACTACAGTATAAGAATGGTAAATACTACAGTATATGTCTCTCATAGCCCACATTTAAGATGGGTTCAAGTGCTATGACAAACAGAATATAGAATAATTATGGTGAAAGGTGAAAAACAGTCTGTCTGTCTGTCTGTATAATAACAAATGCTGTTACCTAGTTATTACACATGCTGATCAACGTTAACGTGAGGGACTCTGTGTATAAAATGCATTGTGTTTTGCACAGGAGATAATGAAGAAGACCATCAACTTCTTCCCAGGAAGGAAGGCGGTCTCGTTCAGGAAGGGTCCATCGGGCCGTCTGAAGGCCATGAGGATTAAAGATCCATGGCTTCAGGACAAGTCTCCTGCTCAGAGACAGGATCTTGTGAGCTGCTGTACCTATTTGGACTACGTGGAGCCGGGCTGTCGTCCTGTTCCTCTGAACTGGGAGAAGCACAAGACACAGCCAGACATGGCAGCTGCTGTCACCATGGATTCTCCTGCAGCTGTAGAGGCCACATGCTGTCAGGTAATCCAGATGAATCACTCAGTCAATCATCAACAGTTATTATCAATTTGTCAATAATTATTGTCATCTCCATGTGATGCTTTATTTCAGGAGACCAGTTCCACTGTCAGGGAAGTTCCACTTGTAGCTGGTCCCATCCGGTTCAACCAGCAGCGGTCTGAAGTCAAGTTCCAGCCGCCCTTGATGCCATCGTCTGCCACAGATAGCTTTCAAATGACCCCCTATGACCTCTCATTTAGACCTCACAGTTAAAACCAGCCGTGGACATAAAATACATAATATCAAGACAATCGTCTCCATATATTGTTCATTAACAATAAAATCATGGCAATATACAAACAAATCACCATATAACTGTATTCTAACATTAAACACTATAATAAACATGTGCTTTATACATTGTATTTGTTTACAGCACCGCTGCCCGTATCCTCCTCTCCTCGAGCCACTCGCACCGGACCCATTAAAACATGATGCATCATCCAAGTCCTGGACCACGACCGGTGGACAGGAGCCATGAGAGCTGCCATCTCTTCTGGTTCAGCACCACGGAGCTCCACGCATGCTGAAGCGGGTGGATGACGACTACGCTGCCGTAGTGCATTCTAGTGCAATATAATTATTGCACTAGAATAATATTTTTTAACAATCATGACATTTGAGAAGCTGAAACCAAATAATATTGATGATTATTGTTTCAGAACTTATATTGTAAATATGTTTATGGATACGCGATCTACTGTATATGTATATATATATTTCATTTACTGCTCATTTGTTTTATATTTGATGTTTTAGAAGCATTTTGTTTTTGTGCATTTCAGAATTCTGCTGTGTTTTTTCAATAAAATATCTTGAAAGTATCACTTTGACTGTCTTCACTTTAGGGGTATCAGTACATAGAAAATTAAGTATTAATACATAGCAAATTAAATAATAAAACATTTAGATATGATCAGCTGTACACTTACACACCTGTACAATAAACATCTGTTGTCCCTTAATATAAGTGCAACTGCAGCAGGATATTTGGAGATTAGGATCTTATTTGCATAATTACTTCAAGATAAATTAGTTTATCTTGATTCTTTGATGTGAATCAATTGTGTTTATGCATGCTATAAATATAAAGCATCATTATTATTGAGGTTATGTAGTTGTTTTGTGTTCTGCCCACATTCTGTAGCTCATCACTTGAACCAGAAACTGAACTTTTAGTTTGGGTAAGGTGGGAGTCGACCCACCTCATTTTGGACACCCTTCTGTTCATGAAAAAGTCCTCTATGGGTATACACGGCTGGCCTTCACGTGTGAGGCGAACGTGATAACCACTACATAACCGAAACTGCTGCAGATGGTCTTTTACGCAAGTGACCGGCTTAATGCAACATTTTCACTTAACTGCAAACATTTGGGATGGCAGACAACATGATTTCCAACTGGATTCAGTCAAGTTGCTATGGCATTGAATGACAGTAAATGTGTAGTAAACTTAAAGGCAGGGTTATCCTCGACAGGTTACCACAGGTACAAGGCTGTACCAGCGAAAATGCCAAAGGGTTGAGCGGTTTGTGATAAGTCATGATTCCTTGTGATTTGAGAAAGAGGTTGTATTCTAGACATCCCGGCCGAGTAAAGCAGTCACACACTGCTGGTGGTCGAGGTTGAGCCAAGATTGTTGATTTTAGGCTGGTATCGGGTTTTCATCTCTAGCCTTAATTTACGAGTTCAAGTTTGGGATTATGTTTTGTTAGATCTTTTGAGATTAATTAATTTCTTCGTTTGCCCTTCCAAGCTAAGGGCACCATCACGACGGAACAATAGGAGACAAATAGGGGCAAAATTGATGACAGGGAAAATGGCTGAATGGTGTATGGAAAGATGAATAAAATCGACGTCACGCTGACCACATGCAGCCATTTGGATTCGTCCTTCTCGCCTTGGTGTTATGTAGGCATTAGTGGTTCAATGGTAGAATTCTCGCCTGCCACGTGGGAGATCGGGGTCCGATTCCCGGCCAATGCAGCAGGTTTTTACTGTCGTGATCGTATGGTTTCCCCTCAATCATCGACAGGTTACCACAAGTACAAGGCTGTACCAGCGAAAATGCCAAAGGGTTGAACCATTTGAGCTCATTCCCTTCTGCGGAATGCAGGTCGGTAGTTGTCTAATCCTACCCTCTATTTAACGCTTTTCAAAACTTTCCAGGCCCATGAAAAACGCAAGACAATTGCCTGGAACTACGTTTTACCGTGAAATTTGGTTGAGGCAATCTTTGCTATACTTTGTGGACTCCATTGGGAACCAATGAAGATAGGGTAGGCCAGCGGCCATTCTAACAGGATGCTCTCTGATCCCTCAGGACTACCGCAGGACACTTTAAACAATTGGATAGTAATGGTAATGGTAATGAGGAAATGGTGGGTTGAATCAGACCTTAAGCAGTGGTAAAACTAAAGGGTTAAAAAGCTAGATGACAGTCAGATATTGCAGGGAATCAACTTGCCCTGTCAGACATGTTATGAACCCTTTCAACCAAAGAGCCATGTAACGAAGAGAGC
>JACSYO010000482.1:37500-45000 GCA_016806645.1 Ophiodon elongatus | reverse complement strand
TAGAGAACAGAGTACCTGAACAGGTAGAGAACAGAGTACGTGAACAGGGTACATGAACAGAGTACCTGAACAGGTAGTGAACAGAGTACCTGAATAGGTAGAGAAGAGAGTACGAGAACAGAGTACATGAACAGGGTACATGAACAGAGTACCTGAACAGGTAGTGAACAGAGTACCTGAACAGGTAGAGAAGAGAGTACGAGAACAGAGTACATGAACAGAGTACCTGAACAGGTAGTGAACAGAGTACCTGAACAGGTAGAGAAGAGAGTACGAGAACAGAGTACATGAACAGGTAGAGAACAGAGTACCTGAACAGGTAGAGAAGAGAGTACGAGAACAGAGTACCTGAACAGGTAGAGAAGAGAGTACGAGAACAGAGTACATGAACAGGTAGAGAACAGAGAACAGAGTACCTGAACAGGTAGTGAACAGAGTACCTGAATAGGTAGAGAAGAGAGTACGAGAACAGAGTACATGAACAGAGTACCTGAACAGGTAGTGAACAGAGTACCTGAACAGGTAGAGAAGAGAGTACGAGAACAGAGTACATGAACAGAGTACCTGAACAGGTAGTGAACAGAGTACCTGAACAGGTAGAGAAGAGAGTACGAGAACAGAGTACATGAACAGGTAGAGAAGAGAGTACGAGAACAGAGTACCTGAACAGGTAGAGAACAGAGTACCTGAACAGGTAGAGAAGAGAGTACGAGAACAGAGTACATGAACAGGTAGAGAACAGAGTACCTGAACAGGTAGAGAACAGAGTACCTGAACAGGTAGAGAACAGAGTACCTGAACAGGTAGAGAAGAGAGTACGAGAACAGAGTACCTGAACAGGTAGAGAACAGAGTACCTGAACAGGTAGAGAACAGAGTACCTGAGCAGGTAGAGAACAGAGTACCTGAGCAGGTAGAGAACAGAGTACCTGAGCAGGTAGTGAACAGAGTACCTGAACAGGTAGAGAACAGAGTACCTGAACAGGTAGAGAAGAGAGTACGAGAACAGAGTACATGAACAGGTAGAGAAGAGAGTACGAGAACAGAGTACCTGAACAGGTAGAGAACAGAGTACCTGAGCAGGTAGAGAACAGAGTACCTGAGCAGGTAGAGAACAGAGTACCTGAACAGGTAGAGAACAGAGTACCTGAACAGGTAGAGAACAGAGTACATGAACAGGTAGAGAACAGAGTACCTGAACAGGTAGAGAACAGAGTACCTGAACAGGTAGAGAACAGAGTACCTGAACAGGTAGAGAACAGAGTACATGAACAGGTAGAGAACAGAGTACATGAACAGGTAGAGAACAGAGTACATGAACAGGTAGTGAACAGAGTACCTGAACAGGTAGAGAACAGAGTACCTGAACAGGTAGAGAACAGAGTACCTGAACAGAAAGAGAAAAAGACAAACAGAAGATGTTTCTCTCTTCTCACTCGTCAGTAATAATTAAAGGAGTGAAAGCTGAGAGCAAAGCTACTAAGCACTTTGAGTTTACACACACACACATACGTACACATACATACATACATACACACACACACACATACGTACACATACATACATACATACACACACACACACATACGTACACATACATACATACATACACACACACACACATACGTACACATACATACATACATACACACACACACACATACGTACACATACATACATACATACACACACACACACATACGTACACATACATACATACATACACACACACACACATACGTACACATACATACATACATACACACACACACACATACGTACACATACATACATACATACACACACACACACATACGTACACATACATACATACATACACACACACACACATACGTACACATACATACATACATACACACACACACACATACGTACACATACATACATACATACACACACACACACATACGTACACACACACACATAGTGTCATGGTGGCTCATGATTCAGGAACATGTCTGTGATAATTAACCTTCAGGAGGATCAGAGAGTTTCTCATTAACCGAATGAATGAGCAGAACATTTAGATGAGAACATTCTGGGATGAGGATGAAGAGGAGGAGGAGGATGAGGAGGATGAGGAGGAGGAGGAGGAGGAGGAGGATAGTGATGGTGATGATGATGATGATGATGGTGATGGGTGAAGAAGAGCTTCATAGAGTCTCAGGGTGAAGAAGAGCTTCATAGAGTCTCAGAGTGAAGAAGAGCTTCATAGAGTCTCAGGGTGAAGAAGAGCTTCATAGAGTCTCAGGGTGAAGAAGAGCTTCATAGAGTCTCAGGGTGAAGAAGAGCTTCATAGAGTCTCATGGTGAAGAAGAGCTTCATAGAGTCTCAGGGTGAAGAAGAGCTTCATAGAGTCTCAGGGTGAAGAAGAGCTTCATAGAGTCTCAGAGTGAAGAAGAGCTTCATAGAGTCTCAGAGTGAAGAAGAGCTTCATAGAGTCTCAGAGTGAAGAAGAGCTTCATAGAGTCTCAGAGTGAAGAAGAGCTTCATAGAGTCTCAGGGTGAAGAAGAGCTTCATAGAGTCTCAGGGTGAAGAAGAGCTTCATAGAGTCTCAGGGTGAAGAAGAGCTTCATAGAGTCTCATGGTGAAGAAGAGCTTCATAGAGTCTCATGG
This sequence comes from Ophiodon elongatus, assembly GCA_016806645.1. Taxonomy (NCBI): domain Eukaryota; kingdom Metazoa; phylum Chordata; class Actinopteri; order Perciformes; family Hexagrammidae; genus Ophiodon; species Ophiodon elongatus. The sequence continues at coordinate 42,363 of JACSYO010000482.1, read as the reverse complement.
TGAAGAAGAGCTTCATAGAGTCTCATGGTGAAGAAGAGCTTCATAGAGTCTCAGGGTGAAGAAGAGCTTCATAGAGTCTCAGAGTGAAGAAGAGCTTCATAGAGTCTCATGGTGAAGAAGAGCTTCATAGAGTCTCAGGGTGAAGAAGAGCTTCATAGAGTCTCAGGGTGAAGAAGAGCTTCAGAGTCTCTGGTGAAGAAGAGCTTCATAGAGTTAAAGCCAAAGAGAAACTAGAGTCTCATGGTGAAGAAGAGCTTCATAGAGTCTCCTGGTGAAGAAGAGCTTCATAGAGTCTCATGGTGAAGAAGAGCTTCATAGAGTCTCAGGGTGAAGAAGAGCTTCATAGAGTCTCCTGTGAAGAAGGCTTCATAGAGTCTCAGTGAAGAAGAGCTTCATAGAGTCTCATGGTGAAGAAGAGCTTCATAGAGTCTCAGGGTGAAGAAGAGCTTCATAGAGTCTCAGAGTGAAGAAGAGCTTCATAGAGTCTCAGGGTGAAGAAGAGCTTCATAGAGTCTCAGGGTGAAGAAGAGCTTCATAGAGTCTCAGGGTGAAGAAGAGCTTCATAGAGTCTCAGAGTGAAGAAGAGCTTCATAGAGTCTCAGAGTGAAGAAGAGCTTCATAGAGTCTCAGAGTGAAGAAGAGCTTCATAGAGTCTCAGGGTGAAGAAGAGCTTCATAGAGTCTCAGAGTGAAGAAGAGCTTCATAGAGTCTCAGTGTGAAGAAGAGCTTCATAGAGTCTCAGAGTGAAGAAGAGCTTCATAGAGTCTCAGGGTGAAGAAGAGCTTCATGGAGTCTCAGTTTATTTGTTTATCACATTTCAACAACAAGGTAATTCAAAGAGCTTCACATAAAACTATTAAAATTATCAAAACATACTGCAAAAGAAAAGAAGATTTAAAAACAATTAAAAACATTCATTTAAACATTAAAAAGCTAAAAAAAATAGAATAAAAGTTGCAGTTTAAGAAATAAAATACAGAAGTGAGATGCAGAAATGTATTAAGATCCTTGAATCTGGTTCAATTAAAGACAACAAACAGAAGAGTCTTCAATCTGGATTTAAAGGAGCTGAGGGTCTCTTAGGGTTTCTGATGGTCTCTGAGGGTCTCTTATGGTCTCTGGGGGTCTCTGAGGGTCTCTGATGGCCTCTGAGGGTCTCTGGAGGTCTCTGGGGGTCTCTGAGGGTCTCTGAGGTTCTCTGAGGGTCTATAAAAGGGTCTCAGCAGACCTGCAGCTTTCAGGGACCTTGTTCCAGATATGTGGAGCAGAAAAACAGAACGCTGCTTCTCCGTGTTTAGTTCTGACTCTTGGAACAGAAAGTAGACCGGTCCCAGACGACCTCAGGGGTCAGGATGGTTCATAAGGTCAGTCCCAGACGACCTCAGGGGTCAGGATGGTTCATAAGGTCAGTCCCTCACGACCTCAGGGGTCAGGATGGTTCATAAGGTCAGTCCCAGACGACCTCAGGGGTCAGGATGGTTCATAAGGTCAGTCCCAGACGACCTCAGGGGTCAGGATGGTTCATAAGGTCAGTCCCTCAGGGGTCAGGATGGTTCATAAGGTCAGTCCCTCACGACCTCAGGGGTCAGGATGGTTCATAAGGTCAGTCCCACAGGGGTCGGGATGGTTCATAAGGTCAGTCCCTCACGACCTCAGGGGTCAGGATGGTTCATAAGGTCAGTCCCTCAGGGGTCGGGATGGTTCATAAGGTCAGTCCCAGACGACCTCAGGGGTCGGGATGGTTCATAAGGTCAGTCCCAGACGACCTCAGGGGTCAGGATGGTTCATAAGGTCAGTCCCTCAGGGGTCGGGATGGTTCATAAGGTCAGTCCCAGACGACCTCAGGGGTCGGGATGGTTCATAAGGTCAGTCCCTCAGGGGTCAGGATGGTTCATAAGGTCAGTCCCTCAGGGGTCAGGATGGTTCATAAGGTCAGTCCCTCAGGGGTCAGGATGGTTCATAAGGTAGCAGCATATCAGAAATATTATTTAGTATTCAGGCCCTAAACCATTCTGTGCTTTATAAACCAACAGCAGGATTTTAAAGTCAATTCTTTGTTGGACAGGAAGCCAGTGCAAAGACCTCAGAACTGGAGTGATGTGATCCACTTTCTTGATCTTAGTGAGGACTCGAGCTGCAGCGTTCTGAAGGACTCTACAGAGACCTGAACACACCGTTACAGTAGTCCAGTCTACTGAAGATAAAAGAGTCCTCTAATCCTTGCTATATTCTTCAGGTGATAGTAGGCTGATTTTGTAATAGTCTTGATATGGCTGTTCAGGTTGAGGTCTGAATCCATAACTACACCTAGATTTCTGGCTTGGTTTGTGGTTTTTAACATCAGTGATTGAAGCTGAGCGCTGACTTTCAATCGTTCATCTTTGGTACCAAAAACAATTACTTCTGTTTTATCTTTATTTAATTGAAGGAAATTCTGGCACATCTAATTGTTTTGTAGAATGCATTTACCCAGCCTTTTTATGGATTATAGTCCCTGGTGATATAGTTATGTCACCCAGCCTTTTTATAGATTATAGTCCCTGGTGATATAGTTATGTTACCCAGCCTTTTTATGGATTATAGGCCCTGGTGATATAGTTATGTTACCCAGCCTTTTTATGGATTATAGTCCCTGGTGATATAGTTATGTTACTCAGCCCTTGTATGGATTATAGTCCCTGGTGATATAGTTATGTTACTCAGCCCTTGTATGGATTATAGTCCCTGGTGATATAGTTATGTTACCCAGCCCTTGTATGGATTATAGTCCCCTGGTGATATAGTTATGTTACTCAGCCCTTGTATGGATTATAGTCCCTGGTGATATAGTTATGTAGATTTGTGTGTCGTCTGCATAATTATGATAACACACTTTGTTGTTTTCCATAATCTGAGCCAGTGGAAGCATGTAGATGTTGAACAGAAGAGGCCCCAGTACTGAACCTTGTCTAGTAGTAAGGTACTGACCTACCCAGACCTGTAGTCTGTCTAGTAGTAAGGTACTGACCTACCCAGACCTGTAGTCTGTCTAGTAGTAAGGTACTGACCTACCCAGACCTGTAGTCTGTCATGGAGACTGAGGTCCAGTACTACTAAGACTGAGGTCCAGTAGTACTAAGACTGAGGTCCAGTAGTACTAAGACTGAGGTCCAGTAGTACTAAGACTGAGGTCCAGTACTACTAAGACTGAGGTCCAGTAGTACTAAGACTGAGGTCCAGTAGTACTAAGACTGAGGTCCAGTAGTACTAAGACTGAGGTCCAGTACTACTAAGACTGAGGTCCAGTAGTACTAAGACTGAGCTGTTTGATGAAAACATGAAAACACTTATTTACAGCTAAGAAGTTGTTCAACTGTTGAAAAAACACTTTTTCAATTTACTTAAAAATGGAGGTTTGATATTGTTCTATAATGGTTCATTATGATCTAAACTAGCTTCTTTAGGAGCGGTTTAATAACTGCAGTTTTTAGGGCTGGTGGGGAAACACCTGAGAGAAAAGAGGTGTTTGCACTTTGTAAAGTTCATGGTCATGCTGCGTGAAATATTTTTCAAAAAGTGTGTTGTTATAATATTTAAGCAGAAGGTCTATATATATCTATAGAGCTATATATAGATCTATAGATATATATATATAGATCTATATATATATATCTATATCTATCTATATATATATATATATATGCAGGTAAACACTCGTTAGGGAATAAGATGCTCTCTGCTGAGTGTTTACCTTCAGGATGAAGAAACATAATCCAGATTCACTTCCTGTGAAGAAACTCTTTGATCAGCTGAGCTCAGCAGTCGGCTTATGTATGTATATATATATCTATATATATATACATATATATATAGATATATATATACTTGGAGTATCGCGCTACAAGTAGCGCGATACTGCAAGTATAGAGTAGCGCCTCAACTTGGAGTTGAGGCGCTACTCCTTCGTGTCTAAAGGAGTCAGCTGAGGTGGTTCGGGCATCTAATCAGGATGCCTCCTGGTTTCCTCCCGTTAGAGGTTTTCCAGGCACGCCCAACTGGCAGGAGGCCCCGGGGAAGACCCAGGACACGCTGGAGGGATTATATCTCCAGCTGGCCTGGGAACGCCTCGGGATCCCAGAACGAGCTGGAACGTGTTGCTGGTGAGAGGGAAGCCTGGGTCGGCCTGCTGCCACCGAGACCCGACCCCGGATAAGCGGAGGAAAATGGATGGATGGATGGATATATATATATACATATATATATATATATATATATATAGTTATATATATATATATATATATATATATATATATATATATATATATATATTTGTATATATATATATATATATACATATATATATATATATATATACATATATATATATATATATATATATATATATATTTGTATATATATATATATATATATATATGACACATATATATATATATATATATATACAAATATATATAAATATATACATGTGTGTATATATATATATGTATATATATATATATATATGTGGATACATATATACATATATATATATATATATATATATATATATATATATATATATACACACACATAAGCCGACTGCTGAGCATATGTGTACACATATACATGTGTCAGACAGACAAGTATATGTGTGTGTGTGTGCGTGTGTGTGTGTGTGTGTGTGTGTGTGTGTGTGTGTGTGTGTGTGTTCTCCAGCTGAACTCCGTTTTCTGATGTTTTTCAGGAGAAGAGTTTTACGAGACGTCTCCCTACGAGCCGATCCATTTCTCTGAGGAGTTCCGACATGCCTCCATCATCTCAGGTACGTGTGTGTGTGTGTGTGTGTGTGTGTGTGTGTGTGTGTGTGTGTGTGTGTGTGTGTGT
>JACSYO010000482.1:30000-32500 GCA_016806645.1 Ophiodon elongatus | reverse complement strand
GTATCAAAACAAAAACAAACAAATCCGACAGGGAGTAGGCGAGGCTCAAAAACAGAGTAAAACCATAAAGCTGACACGGCGATGCGCACACTCGGGACCGGGGACCGGGGACCGGGAAAGCAGGGGACCGGGGAGCAGGGGACCGGGAACCGGGAAAGCAGGGGACCGGGGAGCAGGGGACCGGGGAGCAGGGGACCGGGGACCGGGGACCAGGAAGCAGGGGACCGGGAAAGCAGGGGACCGAGGACCGGGGACCGGGGAAGCAGGGGACCGGGGAAGCAAGGGACCGGGGACCGGGGAAGCAGGGGACCGGGGACCGGGGAAGCAGGGGACCGGGGACCGGGGACCGGGGATCAGGGGAGGATACATGTGGGCTGGCAGAGGGAAACCAGGGCAGGTTAGGAAATGTCAAATCAGTAGACACACATGGAACTAACGGGATGTTACTCTCCTGTATTGTTTTTGGTTTTTACACCAACTGTCTTTTTCAAGATTTAACCGACGCTTCAGTTCCTCTCGTACTCGGATGATTTCACCTCCTTTTAGTGCTCGAACTTCAACTGACATTTCAACTAAATTCACTGCTTAATCTGCCATTTCCACTTCGCTGTCATTTTATTTTGTCACTTTAACTTCTTTCATCTGCTTTCTCTTCACGTGACCTGGATCCTGTCGGCCTTCAGTGATCACGTTCCTCCTCCTCATTAACCGACTCTTCAAACCCTTTCAGGTCTCAGGTCTCCACCTTTCAACTAAAAAAGAAAACTTCAGCTCTTTCAGCATTTCTTTAACTGACATTTCAACCTCTTTAATACTATTAATGTTATTTTGACTTCCACTTTAACTTTTTTCAGTAGTTCAACTTTTCCAATCATTTCTTTTCTTTTCTTCAGATATTTTCTCGTCCCTTATATTCCTTCAGCTTTAGGGTTTGTACATTCGGCTGCTCTCTTCTTCAAAGTCAGGATGAATTCAGAACATTACTTTTAATCTTGTTAATTGTGAGAATTCACTCACTTTATGGATTAATGGTGATAAATTCAGAAGTCAGTGCTAAAGTTTCCTGGCAGCTTGTGAAGTCCTCCAGCAGCTGGCTGGTGGAGACAAAGACAGCGTGATGGACAGGAGGACAGTCAGAGGACAGTCAGAGGACAGTCAGAGGACAGTCAGAGGACAGTCAGAGGACAGTCAGAGGACAGTCAGAGGACAGTTAGAGGACAGTCAGAGGACAGTTAGAGGACAGTCAGAGGACAGTCAGAGGACAGTTAGAGGACAGTCAGAGGACAGTTAGAGGACAGTCAGAGGACAGTCAGGATAGAGGACAGTCAGAGGACAGTTAGAGGACAGTCAGAGGACAGTGTGGTCAGAGGACAGTTAGAGGACAGTCAGAGGACAGTTAGAGGACAGTCAGAGGACAGTCGGAGGACAGTCGGGGGACAGTCAGTCAAAGGACAGGCGGAGGATAGTCGGAGGACAGTCGGGGGACAGTCAGTCAAAGGACAGGCGGAGGATAGTCGGAGGACAGTCCGTCAGAGGACAGTCGGAGGACAGTCGGGGGACAGTCGGAGGACAGTCGGGGGACAGTCAGTCAAAGGACAGGCGGAGGATAGTCGGAGGACAGTCCGTCAGAGGACAGTCGGAGGACAGTCGGAGGACAGTCGGGGGACAGTCGGAGGACAGTCATTCAGAGGACAGTCAGAGGACAGTCAGTCCGAGGACAGTCGGGGGACAGTCAGGGGACAGTCGGAGGACAGTCAGTCAGAGGACAGTCGGAGGACAGTCAGTCAGAGGACAGTCGGGGGACAGTCGGAGGACAGTCAGTCAGGGGACAGTCGGAGGACAGTCGGGGGACAGTCGGAGGACAGTCAGTCAGAGGACAGTCGGAGGACAGTCGGAGGACAGTCGGGGGACAGTCGGAGGACAGTCAGTCAGAGGACAGTCGGAGGACAGTCGGGGGACAGTCGGAGGACAGTCAGTCAGAGGACAGTCGGAGGACAGTCATTCAGAGGACAGTCGGAGGACAGTCAGTCAGAGGACAGTCGGGGGACAGTCGGAGGACAGTCAGTCAGAGGACAGTCGGAGGACAGTCAGTCAGAGGACAGTCGGGGGACAGTCGGAGGACAGTCAGTCAGAGGACAGTCGGAGGACAGTCGGGGTACAGTCAGAGGACAGTCGGAGGAGGACAGTCAGTCCGAGGACAGTCGGAGGACAGTCGGGGGACAGTCAGTCAAAGGACAGTCCGAGGATAGTCGGAGGACAGTCAGTCAGAAGACAGTCGGAGGACAGTCGGGGGACAGTCGGAGGACAGTCGGGGGACAGTCCGTCAAAGGACAGTCGGAGGATAGTCGGGGGACAGTCAGTCAGAGGACAGTCAGTCGGAGGACAGTCAGTCGGAGGACAGTCAGTCAGAGGACAGTCAGTCGGAGGACAGTCAGTCAGAGGACAGTCAGTTGGAGGACAGTCAGTCAGAGGACAGTCAGTCAGAGGACAGTCAGTTGGA
>JACSYO010000482.1:0-25000 GCA_016806645.1 Ophiodon elongatus | reverse complement strand
ATTCCCCGTCTCCTTGTCTCCCCGTCTCCCGTCTCCCTGTCTCCTCGTCTCCCGTCTCCCCGTCTCCCCGTCTCCCGTCTCCCCGTCTCCTCGTCTCCCTGTCTCCCGTCTCCCTGTGTCCTGTCTCCCGTCTCCCCGTCTCCCGTCTCCCTGTCTCCCCGTCTCCCGTCTCCCGTCTCCCTGTGTCCCGTCTCCCGTGTCCCGTCTCCCTGTGTCCTGTCTCCCGTGTCCTGTCTCCCGTTTCCGTGTGCCCGTCTCCTTGTGTCCTGTCTCCCTGTCTCCCCGTCTCCCGTTTGTGTCCTGTCTCCCGTCTCCCCGTCTCCCGTCTCCCGTCTCCCTGTGTCCTCGTCTCCCGTGTCCCCGTCTCCCTGTCTCCCGTCTTCCGTCTCCCGTGTTCCGTCTCCCTGTCTCCCGTCTGCCCGTCTCCCGTGTCCTGTCTCCCTGTCTCCTCGTCTCCCGTCTTCCGTCTCCCCGTCTCCCGTCTCCCCGTCTCCCGTCTCCCCGTCTCCCGTCTCCCCGTCTCCTCGTCTGTCTCTCTGCTGTTGGATAAACTCTCCACTGAGGGAATATTTGTACTATATAACAATACTATTGGTACTTTTACTAAAGCAGAACATCTGAGTACTTCTTCTGTTGAAGTGACGATGAAGACTTGAGTGTGTGTGTGTGTCTCTGTGTGTGTGTGTGTGTGTGTGTGTGTGTGTGTGTGTGTGTGTGTGTGTCTGTGTGTGTGTGTGTGTGAACGTATATGTGTGTGTGTGTGTGTGTGTGAACGTATATGTGTGTGTGTGTGTGTCTCTGTATGTGTGTGTGTGTATGTGAGGATATGTGTGTGTGTGTGTGTGTGTGTGTGTGTGTGTGTGTGTGTGTGTGAGCATACGTGTGTGTGTGTGTGTGTGTGTGTGTGTGTGTTCTAGGATATGTGGATACACACACACACACACACACACACAAACACACACCATAATTGAGTCCATATTCATATTTAATTCTAAGTGACATCACAGAAGGAGGTGATGACGGCTCACAGTCGAGGCCTCTGTTTCCTTCAGTGTCACAGTGAGGGTGTATATATATATATATATATATAAATATATATATATATATAAATATATATATATATATAAATATATATATATATACTTATATATATATAAAAATATATATATTAAAAATATATATATATATATAAATATATATATATATATATATATATTATATATAAATATGTATAAATATATATAAATATATATATATGTATAAATATGTATATATAAATATATATATATGTATATATATATTTATATATACATATATATATAAATATATATATATATATATAAATATATATATATGTATATATATATATATACATATGAACTGTGGTGGTAATGAAGTTATTTTAACAATATGACATCATACTTCCTCGACGTCTCTGTGTTGCTGTCTGATATGAATATGTAATAATACGAGAGAACTCATCATGTTAAGGTCTCTCAGGGGACACAGTCTCAGATCCTGTCCCCCACCTGAGTCCTGCTGAGAGGACAGAGACCCTGTCCCCCACCTGAGTCCTGCTGAGAGGACAGAGACCCTGTCCCCCACCTGAGTCCTGCTGAGAGGACAGAGACCCTGTCCCCCACCTGAGTCCTGCTGAGAGGACAGAGACCCTGTCCATCACCTGAGTCCTGCTGAGAGGACAGAGACCCTGTCCCCCACCTGAGTCCTGCTGAGAGGACAGAGACCCTGTCCATCACCTGAGTCCTGCTGAGAGGACAGAGACCCTGTCCATCACCTGAGTCCTGCTGAGAGGACAGAGACCCTGTCCCCCACCTGAGTCCTGCTGAGAGGACAGAGACCCTGTCCCCCACCTGAGTCCTGCTGAGAGGACAGAGACCCTGTCCCACCTGAGTCCTGCTGAGAGGACAGAGACCCTGTCCATCACCTGAGTCCTGCTGAGAGGACAGAGACCCTGTCCATCACCTGAGTCCTGCTGAGAGGACAGAGACCCTGTCCATCACCTGAGTCAGAGGGTTCTTTATCACACAGTAAAACTCTTCCTCTCTTCTCCTCCTCCTCCTCCTCCTCCTCCTTCTCCTTCTCCTTCTCCTCCTCCTCCTCCTCCTCCTCCTCCTTCTCCTCCTCCTCCAGATTCTTCTGTGATGAAGATGAGCCCCTGCTCTGAAGCAGGGAAACCCTGTAACCCGTGTCTGGACGCGTTGAAGGCCTGTAACCTGAACGAGACGTGTAAACGCCTCCGATCTGCCTACAACTCCATCTGCAGCAAGGCCACGCCCCCTCAGCCCTCTGTGGCCAATCAGGAGCCCTGCAGCCGGAAAAGATGTCAAAAGGTGCAGAATTATCTTCTGAATATTTATATTTGGTTTAATATTAAATGGTTATGGTTATTATTCTATATTAGTAATATATAGTAATGTATAGTAATGTATAAAGGACTCGAGCTGGTTATTATTCTATATTAATATAGTAATTGATAGTATTATGTGGTGCCCGTCCCAGGCCCTGCGGCAGTTCTTCGAGCGCGTCCCGTGGGAGCTCAGCTACCCGCTGCTCTTCTGCTCGTGCTCAGATCCGTTCTGTGCCGAGCGCCGCCGCCGCACCATCGTGCCGTCGTGCTCGCACCAGGAGCGCCACAAGCCCAGCTGCCTGGAGCTGCGCCGCACCTGCCGCTCCGACGCCCTCTGCAGGTGAGACCGGGGGGAGCGGCCAATCAGGGGGCCTGAAGCGGCCAATCAGGGGGCCTGAAGCGGCCAATCAGGGGGCCTGAAGCGGCCAATCAGGGGGCCTTGTGACCTGGAGGGTCACACGCACGAGTCTGGATGAGGTTCAGCTCGGATCTGATTGTCATCAGCCAGAGGAGCCAATCAGCTGCTGGTTGTCATCAGCCAGAGGAGCCAATCAGCTGCTGGTTGTCATCAGCCAGAGGAGCCAATCAGCTGCTGGTTGTCATCAGCCAGAGGAGCCAATCAGCTGCTGGAGGGTTTAATGAGAGAAATCTGGAACTCTGCTGGGTCAAAATTACACGTTTGATTGATAACGACTGGCTGTAAAGGTTAGAGGAGCTTGAAGTGGAGGAAGTGAATTAGTAACCCCCCCCCCCACCCACCACCCACACCCACCCACACTGACAACAGCTGAGGTGCCCTTGTGGAAATAGCAGCGCTGGATAAAAGCTCATGCCTGATTGGTTAAAGTTCCCTGGATAAGTATATGTTGTATACAGTGATGGAGGGAGGAAGAAGAGAGGAAGAAGAGAGGAAGAGCAGAGGACGAAGAGAGGAAGAAGAGAGGAAGAATAGAGGAAGAATTGAGAGAGGAAGAGCAGAGGAAGAAGAGAAGAAGAAGAGAGGAAGAAGAGAGGGAAGAAGAGAGGAAGAGCAGAGGAAGAAGAGAGGAAGAAGAGAGGAGGGAGAGAGGAACAAAGAGGGGAAGAATAGAGGAGGAAGAGGGGAGGAAGAGAGGGGGAAGAGGGGAATAAGAGAGGAAGAAGAGGGGAAGAAGAGAGGAAGAAGAGCGGAGGAAGAGGGGAGGAAGAGAGGAGGAAGAGGGGAATAAGAGAGGAAGAAGAGAGGAGGAAGAGGGGAGGAAGAGAGGAGGAAGAGGGGAATAAGAGAGGAAGAAGAGAGGAGGAAGAGAGGAAGAAGAGAGGAGGAAGAGGGGAGGAAGAGAGGGGGAAGAGTGGAATAAGAGAGGAAGAAGAGGGAGGAAGAGAGGAAGAAGAGAGGAGGAAGAGGGGAAGAAGAGAGGAAGAAGAGAGGAGGAAGAGAGGAGGAAGAGGGGAGGAAGAGAGGAGGAAAAGGGGAAAAAGAGAGGAAGAAGAGAGGAGGAAGAGAGGAGGAAGAGGGGAAGAAGAGAGGAAGAAGAGAGGAGGAAGAGAGGAAGAAGAGAGGAAGAAGAGAGGGAAGAATAGAGGAAGAATAGAGGAGGAAGAGAGAAAGAAGAGAGGAGAAAGAGGGGAAGAATAGAGGAAGAATAGAGGAGGAAGAGGGGAGGAAGAGAGGAGGAAGAGGGGAGGAAGAGAGGAGGAAGAGAGGAGGAAGAGAGGGGGAAGAGAGGAAGAAGAGAGGGGAAGAGAGGAGGAAGAGAGGAGGAAGAGGGGAGGAAGAGAGGAGGAAGAGGGGAGGAAGAGAGGAGGAAGAGGGGAGGAAGAGAGGAGGAAGAGGGGAGGAAGAGAGGAGGAAGAGAGGAAGAAGAGAGTGGAAGAGAGGAGGAAGAGAGGAGGAAGGGGGGGGAAGAGAGGAGAAAGACCACAGGTCCAGTATTAATGTGTACTCCTGTTCGTACTCCCGTTCTAAAACGCTATATTTTTCCTGATCCCTGTGTTGGACTGTAAATGTGAGATATGAGATGAATATTTATTCAGTGATGACGTTGGTCTCCGTAGCAACCGTGTCACACGGTGAGGCTCTGACGTCAGCGTGAGAAATTACCTGTTGTGATAAACTAGAGACATATGAGAGGCTTTCTGAGCAGTCCAGAACACCAGATCTTCTGGACCTCTTCTGGACCTCTTCTGGAGGTCTTCTGGACCTCTTCTGGACCTCTTCTGGAGGTCTTCTGGACCTCTTTTGGACCTCTTCTGGAGGTCTTCTGGACCTCTTCTGGACCTCTTCTGGAGGTCTTCTGGACCTCTTTTGGACCTCTTCTGGAGGTCTTCTGGACCTCTTCTGGACCTCTTCTGGAGGTCTTCTGGACCTCTTTTGGACCTCTTCTGGAGGTCTTCTGGACCTCTTCTGGACCTCTTCTGGAGGTCTTCTGGACCTCTTTTGGACCTCTTCTGGGGGTCTTCTGGACCTCTTCTGGAGGTCTTCTGGGGGTCTTCTGGAGCTCCTCTAGGTCTTCTGGAGCTCCTGGAGGTCTTCTGGAGGTCTTCTGGACCTATCCTGGACCTCTTCTGGACCTCTTCTGGGGGTCTTGTGGACCTCTTCTGGGGGTCTTCTGGACCTCTTCTGGACCTCTTCTGGGGGTCTTCTGGGGGTCTTCTGGACCTCTTCTGGAGGTCTTCTGGGGGTCTTCTGGACCTCTTCTGGAGGTCTTCTGGACCTCCTGGAGTTCCTCTAGGTCTTCTGGAGCTCCTCTAGGTCTTCTGGAACTCCTGGAGGTCTTCTGGAGGTCTTCTGGAGGTCTTCTGGCCCTCTCCTTGAGGTCCTGGAGCTCTTCTGGAGCACTTTTGGAGAGCTCAGTACCGAGTGTTGTGACGGGTTTCAGTGTGAGAGACTTCCTGTGAGCGGCTCGGAGGTTAGGGGTTAGGGGTTAGGGGGTTAGGGTTTAGGACTCGGAGAGGACGGGGTTAGGGGTTAGGGGGCATTAATAGATATATACATTAATAGATCTACACATCAATAGCTCTATTTATTTATACATTAATAGATCTATACATTAATAGATCTAGTCATTAATAGATCTAGAAAGCCATAGATCCTACAGCCATGTTAAAGACTCTATAGAGTCAACATATGTATTTTTGTGAGATTCAGGGTGTTTTCATATTGAACTGAAACCTTCAGTCTCACCAGTTCAACTTTAATGTCTTATTTGAAGCTTAAAGATCTTCAGGTTACAGCTCTAATACATGATATCAATATTTCATATCTGCTGCTTACATCTCTACTGAACCCCATCTGAGCTTTTGTTGTGTTGAACTTCAGCAGAAAGATTCAGATCAGTTCAAAGTATCAGGCTTATTGTTAATAATCTGCTGTCAGCAGAGGACGAGTAAGAAGAGCGTAAACGATGAAGGTCTGAAATGTTTTGTGAGGAAAAGAGACATGAATATGTTTATGAGAGATGAAGGACAGAAACATCTGCTGCTTGTTTCCTGAGGACTCAGTTAAGTGTTGCTGCTGTGTGAGCTAACGAGGTCGCAGCCTCCGTATCAATAAATGAACAAATATGAAGTATTCTTTATGAGCAGTAAAACCAACGAAGAGCACAGAGCTGTCTAACATCTCGGAGGAGGCGGAGCGGAGCTACAAACTATAAACTACAAACTACAACAGCAACCTCATTAGTCTCCAGCTTTTACTGGAAATAAACTCATCTGAGTTTCTGTCTGTGGATTTAAACAAGAAGGCCAAATACAAGACTTCTTGATCAATGTGTCCTCATCAAACAGTTACTCCTCCTTTTTAGGTATTAGGGTACGTTGAGACAACTAAACTACTCAGTCAGGTTGAGACAACTAAACTACTCAGTCAGGTTGAGACAACTAAACTACTCAGTTAGGTTGAGACAACTAAACTACTCAGTCAGGTTGAGACAACTAAACTACTCAGTCAGGTTGAGACAACTAAACTACTCAGTCAGGTTGAGACAACTAAACTACTCAGTTAGGTTGAGACAACTAAACTACTCAGTTAGGTTGAGACAACTAAACTACTCAGTTAGGTTGAGACAACTAAACTACTCATTTAGGTTGAGACAACTAAACTACTGAGTTAGGTTGAGACAACTAAACTACTCAGTTAGGTTGAGACAACTAAACTACTGAATTAGGTTGAGACAACTAAACTACTCAGTTAGGTTGAGACAACTAAACTACTGAATTAGGTTGAGACAACTAAACTACTCAGTCAACTGAACTATATATATATATATATATATATATATATATACATATACATATAGATACATACATATACATATATATATATATCACACAAAGAACAGTCGACTTAACTTCTTCCGACGTGCAGGCGATTTCCATGGGGCCTCATGAGGTGGATGTGGACCGTATCAGGCTCCTCGTGACCCCATCACACTGAGAACACCTCCCTAATGACGGAGGTGTGTATGCACACACACAGCGGAGCATCGAGGCGTGAGCAGCTGAGTGGTGTTTGAAGGCGAGGAAGCCATTCCAGCGCCGCGTCGCTCCATTACTCGATCAGTGAGGTGAGCTGGTGATGGAGAGAGCTGCCTCTCCTCCGGAGGTCACGAGGACACCGGCAGCACAATAGGCCCTCTGGCTTCCTCTGGCTTCCTCTGGCTTCCTCTCTGGCTTCCTCTCTGGCTTCCTCTCTGGCTTCCTCTGGCTTCCTCTGGCTTCCTCTGGCTTCCTCTCTGGCTTCCTCTCTGGCTTCCTCTCTGGCTTCCTCTCTGGCTTCCTCTGGCTTCCTCTCTGGCTTCCTCTCTGGCTTCCTCTGGCTTCCTCTCTGGCTTCCTCTCTGGCTTCCTCTCTGGCTTCCTCTCTGGCTTCCTCTCTGGCTTCCTCTGGCTTCCTCTCTGGCTTCCTCTGGCTTCCTCTCTGGCTTCCTCTGGCTTCCTCTCTGGCTTCCTCTCTGGCTTCCTCTCTGGCTTCCTCTGGCTTCCTCTGGCTTCCTCTGGCTTCCTCTCTGGCTTCCTCTGGCTTCCTCTCTGGCTTCCTCTGGCTTCCTCTCCTTCCTCTCGCTTTCTCTCGCTTTCTCTCGCTTTCTCTCGCTTCCTCTCGCTTTCTCTCGCTTCCTCTCGCTTCCTCTCGCTTTCTCTCGCTTCCTCTCGCTTCCTCTCACTTTCTCTCGGTTCCTCTCCTTCCTCTCGCTTCCTCTCCTTCCTCTCCTTCCTCTCTCTTCCTCTCCTTCCTCTCGCTTCCTCTCGCTTCCTCTCCTTCTTCTCGCTTCCTCTCCTTCCTCTCCTTCCTCTCGCTGTGAGAGAGTTCACACAAACACACTGGATTCATCTCATTTCCTCTGCGTCGTCTCCTTGCCTCCCGGCGCTTCAGGAGAGGAGTCTGCGAACGAAGCCAATGATCTCTGATGTGCTGGTCCCTCTCTCCTGATGCTCAGAAGCTATGCAAATATGTAAATATGTAAATGAGCAGCCCCACTTAGGGACTGTTAATTAAAGAGAACATGGAGACAAAACAAAGCAGCTAATCACCAAACAGACAGAAGTACACAAACAAACCCACTTCCTCCCACCGAGCAGGAGGCAGCGAGGTGAAGGACGCCTCGACAGACCGCCTCAGTGGCACTGGCGAAGAGGCGAAGAGGCGGAGAGGCAAAGAGACGGAGAGGCAAGATGCGGAGAGGCGGAGAGGCAAAGAGGCGAAGATGCGGAGAGGCAAAGAGGCAAAGAGGCAAAGAGGCGGAGATGCGGAGAGGCAAAGAGGCAAAGAGGCGGAGATGCGGAGAGGCAAAGAGGCAAAGAGGCGGAGATGCGAAGAGGCGGAGAGGCGTCACGTATATCAAATCCATCAAATCAAAGAGCATCTGAACCCTGGAGACAAACACAGCGAAGGCTTTAACAGGGAGGAGATTCATGTTCTCTCTCCGTTCACCACAGACAAGAAGTGGACGTCGTTGCCAGACCTGGTGGACTTCTTTATGAAGCTTCAACTTCTCCATCTTAGTCTTGTTTGAGGACGGAGCCACCGTAGGTTTTGGTCATTGACATTTTGGAGCTCATTTGGATCATAAACTCATGTTTACAATGTTTACCGAGGGAATCAATCAAGAGAGAAGTAGAATAATTTTCTATAGACTTCTATACAACCAGTGGAGTCGCCCCCTGGTGGTCAGGAGAGAGAATGCAGACCTACATAATGACTTATTATGAAACATAATGATTTTCTAAAGATACATAATTACTTTCAAGATACATAATAACTTTAAAGAAACAATTATATTATATAGATACATAATGACTTTATAAAGATGCATAATTATATTATATAGATACATAATGACTTTATATAGATACATAATGACTTTAAAGAAACATAATTATATTATATAGATACATAATGACTTTATATAGATACATAATGACTTTATAAAGATACATAATTACTTTAAAAAAACATAATTAATAAATATATCGATACATAATGATAGAGAGATGACTGGTTTTGGATTTGGATTTGGAGACCCACTCACATAGAGAGCCCCCCCAATAGAGAGACCCACTCACGTAGAGAGACCCACTCACATAGAGAGACCCACTCACGTAGAGAGACCCACTCACATAGCCGGGCTAAGGGCTCATGTAGAGAGACCCACTCACATAGAGAGACCACTCACGTAGAGAGACCCACTCACGTAGAGAGACCCACTCACATAGAGAGATCCACTCACGTAGAGAGACCCACTCACGTAGAGAGACCCACTCACATAGAGAGACCCACTCATCTAAAGAGACCCACTCACGTAGAGAGACCCACTCATCTAAAGAGACCCTCTCACGTAGAGAGACCCACTCACATAGAGAGACCAACTCAAGTAGAGAGACCCACTCACATAGAGAGACCCACTCACATAGAGAGACCCACTCACGTAGAGAGACCCACTCACATAGAGAGACCCACTCACATAGAGAGACCCACTCACATAGAGACCCACTCACGTAGAGAGACCCACTCACATAGAGAAACCAACTCAAGTAGAGAGACCCACTCACGTAGAGAGACCCACTCACGTAGAGAGACCCACTCACATAGAGAGACCCACACATGTAAAGAGACCCTCTCACATAGAGAGACCCGCTCGTGTAGAGAGACCCACTCGTGTAGAGAGACCCACTCACATAGAGAGACCCAGTCACATAGAGAGACCCACTCGTGTAGAGAGACCTACTCACATAGAGAGACCCACTCGTGTAGAGAGACCCACTCAGGGAAATGCCAAGCCGTCAGGGGAAAAGGCAGACAGAGCCCGGAGGGAGCTGAGGCTAATCTCGTGGTCGTGGACAGTAGGTTAGGGCGGTTTACCGGAGCAGAGGCAAGGAGGGGAAGTCCAAGCAGGAAGGGTCGGCAACGGGGAAACAGTCGGAGGGTAAACGCTGGAGGGTCTGTTATAATGCAGAGAACCATCTGGTAGTGAGTGTGTGTGAAGCTGTGACTTAAATACTGAAGGGAGTGGAGCAGTAGGGTGGACAGGTGAGTGGGATGAGCTGATGAGGTGGGTGAGAGACAGAGTGGTAGGAGAGGAAAGGAAGCTGAATTGTGACAATCATAGTTTATTATTATAGTTTATTATCATAGTTTATTATAATAGTCCATTATCATTGTTAGCCACCATGCTAACTAGATTCGTTATCCTCTTCATCAGATCAAATGATGAAGAGTGAACAGAAAGAGCTTCTAGAAGGAGCTTCATGGCCTTGACTCACTTCCTGCTGCTCCATTTCTGTATTTACTTCTTCCACCTCTTCCTCCTCTTCTTCCTCCTCTTCCTCCTCTTCTTCCTCTTCTTCCTCCTCTTCCTCCTCCTCTTCCTCCTCTTCCTCCTCGTTGCTGCAGGTCCCGGCTGGCTGACTTCCACATGAACTGCCAGATGACGTCTCCCAGCGTCCCCAGCTGTCCTCGAGACAACTACCACGGCTGCCTGATGTCCTACGTCGGCCTCATCGGTGACTTCATTATTTATTAAACCTCTTTCATGCTTAATGAGCAGATTTCATCATTTTTCAGGAACAAAGGGACTTTTGTCTTCTGATAATCGACCGAACCTCCGTCTTCTTTTTCCTTTATTATGATCCTTATGATTCTTATGATTCTCATGATTGTTATGATGGTGAGAGGGTTTACAGTCACTGTTTCTCTGTGAGTTCTTTGTGGCAGAAACATTGCAGGTGACTCACGTCCTCGCTGGGAATCCGCCTCATTCAAATCCCAATTTGCCAAAATCCTCTTTAGCTTTCTTCCTGACTAATCTGCATCCTGCTTCTTATCCCCCCCCCCCCCCCCCCCCCCCCCCCCCCTGTTTCCATCCCAGGCTCTGACGTGACGCCAAACTACAGCGACAGCAATCCATCCAACATCACTATGAGCCTGTGGTGCACCTGCAGGGGAACGGCCAATCAGGAGCGCCAGTGTGACGCCTTCCACCGGGATTTCACTCACAACAGCTGCCTCAGTAAGTCCAGATCTAGACCATTAGTAGAACTAGAGAGGGAGTCATTCAGTGACTCCAGACATAGACCCAGTAGAACTAGAGAGGGAGTCATTCAGTGAGTCCAGACATAGACCCGGTAGAACTAGAGAGGGAGTCATTCAGTGAGTCCAGATCTAGACCCGGTAGAACTAGAGAGGGAGTCATTCATTCAGTCCAGACATAGACCCAGTAGAACTAGAGAGGGAGTCATTCAGTGAGTCCAGATCTAGACCCTTAGTAGAACTAGAGAGGGAGTCATTCAGGGAGTCCAGATCTCAACCCTTAGTAGAACTAGAGAGGGAGTCATTCAGTGAGTCCAGATCTAGACCCTTAGTAGAACTAGAGAGGGAGTCATTCAGGGAGTCCAGACATAGACCCAGTAGAACTAGAGAGGGAGTCATTCAGTGAGTCCAGACATAGACCCGGTAGAACAAGAGAGGAAGTCATTCAGTGAGTCAAGATCTAGACCCGGTAGAACTAGAGAGGGAGTCATTCATTCAGTCCAGATCTAGACCCGGTAGAACTAGAGAGGGAGTCATTCATTCAGTCCAGATCTAGACCCGGTAGAACTAGAGAGGAAGTCATTCAGTGAGTCCAGATCTAGACCCGGTAGAACTAGAGAGGGAGTCATTCAGTGAGTCCAGATCTAGACCCGGTAGAACTATAGAGGGAGTCATCATGGAGGTTTTTCTACAAACATTAAAAACACAAACTCTAAATATCTCAAGACTAATATGTTTATTTTATACTTCCTGTTTCCTAAATTACTATGAGCAGGGTTTTAGTGAGTCCACTATGTCGCAGATAAACCAGGCCTGAGGTCACATGATTAACACGTAAAACATGTAAAACGTATTCAACACATTATTTATTGACATCATACGATAACACTTTCCTCTGGATCCTTTGAGGACGTCCAGAGATCACGTGTTTTGACGTGTTTGTATGTATTTTCATGTATTTTCAGGAGTTTTGAGGTATTGTGAAGTATCTTAATCACCTATTTTGTTAAATATGAAAAGCATGGATGTGAGTAGAAGATGTTTCATGTGGTGAAGGTCTTCAGATGGAGATCACTGCTCCAGTAAGGAGTTCCTCATGTTGTTTACCAGAAAACGCCATCCAGTCGTTCGGCTACGGAGCAGACGGAGGAACTCTTCTGGGGACCGAGCCGTCCTCCACCTTCTTCCCCCCCGCCCGGCCGCCAATCATCTCTAAACCCGTCCCCTCTCTCCACGGCAACGCCATCAAACCCCTGGACAGCGCCTGCATGTTCTCCACCTGTGCCAACCTGCAGGTCGGTTCTTCTCTTTCTATGAGACAATCAAAAGGCTTCTGAACAGAACCATAGATATGAAGTTCCTTCTGAACAGAACCATATATATGATACAGGACAGATGGAGAAACGCTGTTCTGGTTCTGGTACCAGGTCCACTGATGAGCCACCTTATGTCCAACATGGTGTTCGTTATGGACAAACCGTGGCTAGCACAGAAGTCCAACAGGAGACACCACTCGGGTTCAGAGGGCAAGCCGTTCCTCCCAATCACCCCCAGCCAGGTTCCTCTGTCATCACCCACGTGAGCGTTGAAGTCTCCAGGAGAACTATGGAGTCTCAGGAGGCCTTTCCAGGACCCCTCCCACCGACTCCAAGAAGGCCGGATACTCCGAACTGCTGTTCGGTGCATAAGCACAAACACCAGTCAGAGCCTTACTCCTGCAACCCTCAGGCGCTGGGAGGCGACCCTCTGGTTCTCCGGGAGAACTCCAACACGGCGGTGCTCAGCCGGGGGCTCGTGAGTATCCCCACTCCCACTCGCCGCCTCTCACCCTGGGCAACTCCAGAAGAGGACAAAGTCCAACCTTCTCTAGAAGCTTGGTTCCAGAGCCAGTGCTGTGCATGGAGGTGAGGCCAACTATATCTAGCTGGTACCGCTCCACCTCCTGCACCAGCTCCACTATATCTAGCTGGTACCGCTCCACCTCCTGCACCAGCTCCACTATATCTAGCTGGTACCGCTCCACCTCCCGCACCAGCTCAACTATATCTAGCTGGTACCGCTCCACCTCCTGCACCAGCTCCTCTATATCTAGCTGGTACCGCTCCACCTCCTGCACCAGCTCCACTATATCTAGCTGGTACCGCTCCACCTCCCGCACCAGCTCCACTATATCTAGCTGGTACCGCTCCACCTCCTGCACCAGCTCCACTATATCTAGCTGGTACCGCTCCATCTCCTGCACCAGCTCCACTATATCTAGCTGGTACCGCTCCATCTCCTGCACCAGCTCCACTATATCTAGCTGGTACCGCTCCACCAGCTCCGGCTCTTTCCCCGCTAGCAAGGTGACTTTCCACGTGCCTAGAGCTCGTCTATGCTGCCAGTGATCGGCTCGCCCAGGCCCCCTGCCCGGCCCACCGCCCGGTCTACATAGCACCCGACCCGATGCTTATTCCTGCGGGTGGTGGGTCCACAGGGTGATGGGTCCACAGGGTGGTGGATCAACAGGGTGGTGGGTCCACAGGGTGATGGGTCCACAGGGTGATGGGTCCACAGGGTGGTGGGTCCACAGGGTGATGGGTCCACAGGGTGGTGGATCCACAGGGTGATGGGTCCACAGGGTGATGGGTCCATGTTGTTTCTTCGGGCTGAGCCCGACGCCCCATGGGCGAAGGCCCGGCCACCAGACGCTTGCCGGCGAGCTCCCCTCCTGGGTCTGGCTCCGGGAGGGGGCCCGGTTCCCCTGGTCCAGGCGAGGTGGCTGAGGACTGTGGGCTGCTGTTCATCTGGGTTTTAGAACCACTCTTAGTCTGGGCTCTCCCCTGAGACCTGTTGGCCTTGTAGACCCGACCAGGGGCTGATGTCCCGGACCACATAGCTCCCAGGATCACTGAGCCACTCAAACTCCTCCACCACGTTAAGGTGGAGATTCACGGAGAAGTATCATCATATCATATCACATTATATCATATCATATCATATCATATCATATCACATTATATCATATAATATAATATCATATCATATTATATATTACATTATATCATATCATATCATATCATATCACATTATATCATATCATATATCATATCATATTATATATTACATTATATCATATCATATTATATTATATCATACCATATCATATCATATTATATCACATTATTTCATATCATATATCACATTATATCATATCACATTATATCATATCATATCACATAACCTAAATGAAGCAGACCTCATGATGGTGACTGTTCACATCAAGGAATACATGTTTGATGCTGACTTCTTGTTTTCCAGGATGGAGGCCCAAAGTGCATCCCTTCTGAAGACTTTGAGTGTGAGGAGGTGAGGACCTTTGATTTCACACTAAAATACTAATAATGGAAATAACAAGCTTTTAGATAATCGCCATCTTTTCATAACATCTCACACATGTGGATCCTCCCACGTCTACTCGTCTCTCTGGGGAGTTTTGTTTTCCCAGCACACAATTGATGATTGACGATGTGGTTCGGTTTTTGATATGAGGTTTGGTTCTTGATGTCAGGTTCGGTTCTTGATGTCAGGTTCGGTTCTTGATATGAGGTTTGGTTCTTGATGTCAGGTTCGGTTCTTGATATCAGGTTTGGTTCTTGATATCAGGTTCGGTTCTTGATATCAGGTTCGGTTCTTGATATGAGGTTTGGTTCTTGATGTCAGGTTCGGTTCTTGATATCAGGTTCGGTTCATGATGAGGTTCAGTTCTTGATATGAGCTTAGGTTCTTGATGTCAGGTTCGGTTCTTGATATGAGGTTTGGTTCTTGATGTCAGGTTCGGTTCTTGATATCAGGTTTGGTTCTTGATATCAGGTTCGGTTCTTGATATCAGGTTCGGTTCTTGATATGAGGTTTGGTTCTTGATGTCAGGTTCGGTTCTTGATATCAGGTTCGGTTCATGATGAGGTTCAGTTCTTGATATGAGCTTAGGTTCTTGATGTCAGGTTCGGTTCTTGATATGAGCTTCGGTTCTTGAGGGGACCAGTAAATGATTCTTCTGGACCGTGACAGTGAATCTAAGAATAAAACGATATCGCTCCAGAACACAACAAACTTCGGACATCGGTCTAAGCTTAAGAACCACGGGAACCAAACGGTGGACGAGCTGAGAGACGAGGGGAGAAGGATCGCCAAGTAGAACGTCTAGATTCAAATCCGGGTTCAGATACTGGACTCAGGACCTGTGAGGTCTGGATCCAGGTTATACTGAATGGGACAAACACAATCAGGACGATAGCATTTAGTTATTAAAATGCATAAGACAGCCTTTAAATGAATGAATCACATGTTTTGTGAAACATCAAATGTTTGCTGGGTGACTTCAGACCAACGGGAGCATCTTATTCATAATCAGAGTGACTTTATGACTTTATGAGAACAAAGTAAACTTCACACCTGATGACGTGCTCCATCATATTCATACTTTGTCTCATAATGTTTCCACTTAATTCTCCACATTTCAGACTTCAGTCGCACTAAAACTCTGCCATAGGATATGAACCTGTTTCCATACCCGCTCCCCCCACCCCCTCTCCCCCCGCCTTCCCCCCCCTCTCCCCCTCAGGCTCTCTCGGCTCAGGGCTCAGTCGACTCTCAGGACTCTGCAGGACCGAAGAGCAGCAGCCGGCGATCAGCTCCTCTCCTCCTCTCTGTGACTCTGTGTGGGTCCGTCATGGTTCTACTCTTCGTCTCATACACATGAAGTCACACACACACACACACACACACACACACACACACACTCATAAATGTCAAGACCCAGAGAACGTCACGTGACTCGTCGCCCTCCACTACGAGAAAATGTCAAGCTGCAGACGTCCAAACATCAACAAGAGGGAAAGTCTTCTGGAGGACATTCAGATTATCCACACACACACACACACACACACACACACACACACACACACACACACACACACACACAGAAGAAGAGGAACCTGAGACTGTCTGAGGCTTCGTGTGCTTTCTGTGCAGTCCAGCTCTGACTCACTCCCTCCAGTGTTTCTGGATCTGAGACAGCTGGACTGAAAACACAGGAACACACGCACACACACACACACACACACACACACACACACACACACACACACACACACACACACACACACACACACACACACACACACACACACACACAGACACACACACAGACACACACAGGGTCCCTCACAGACACAAACCAGGTCTTTATCTTCAGTTTGTTGTCGACATTCTGTACAAACTTCATTTAATGTGGAATATGAAAAAAGTTCATCCAATGAGATCTCAATGGGACGGTGTGTATTTCACATGTAAGTGTATAGTTGTGTGTGTGTGTGTGGGGGGGGGTCTTCTGTGTGTACTTTACCTCATGTCACTCTGGGGGGTATATTCGATGATTCATAGACCAGGATGTGGACTCTGAGCGAAGGCCTTGAGGGGTCATCTCATTCAGCTGGATGATGAGGGTTAGGGTTAGTGGGTTAGGAGGTTAGGGGGTTAGGGTTAGTGGGTTAGAGTTTGTGGGTTAGGGTTAGTGGGTTAGGGTTAGTGGGTTAGAGTTAGTGGGTTAGGGAGTTAGGTGGTTAGGGTTAGTGGGTTAGGGAGTTAGGGGGTTAGTGGGTTAGAGTTTGTGGGTTAGGGTTAGTGGGGGGTGGGGGGTTGGTTTGTGGGTTGGGTTGGGTTGGGTTGTGGGTTAGGGTTAGTGGGTTAGGGAGTTAGGGGGTTAGTGGGTTAGGGGGTTAGTGGGTTAGGGTTAGTGGGTTAGGGTTAGTGGGTTAGGGAGTTAGGGGGTTAGTGGGTTAGGGTTAGTGGGTTAGTGGGTTAGGTTTGGGTAGGAGCTGTGGCCTTCTTGCTTTTGACCAACACTTGGTAAACAACACTTGGTAAACAACACTTGGTAAACAAGCTAAACTCAGTGGGACCCGATCCAGCTGCTCTGGAAACCAAAGTGCAGGTTTAGTTCATCATGAAATTAAATTCATTGACATTTAAAGAATGCGTGCGCAATTAAAATCATTTAGAAACTCTTTTGGATTCAGAATTACCTAAAAAATATCAGTTAATAAGACAGAAAGCAGCTCAGTCAGTGAAATAACTCAAACCAAGTGATGAGGAATAAAAGGGTCCTAACAATGGATCCCTTTGGGACACCACCAGAACCTCAGGCCCAATCAGAACCCAATCAGAACCCAGCCAGAACCCAATCAGAGCCCAACCAAAGCCCAATCACAGCCCAATCAGAGCCTAATCAGAACCCAGCCAGAACCCAATCAGAGCCCAATCAGAGCCCAATAAGAACCCAAACAGAACCCAAACAGAACCCAAACAGAGCCCAATCAGAGCCCAACCAGAACCCAATCAGAGCCCAATCAGAACCCAATTAGAGGCCAACCAGAACCCAATCAGAGCCCAATCAGAACTCAATCAGAACCCAACCAGAACCCAACCAGAACCCAACCAGAGCCTAATCAGAGCCCAACCAGAACCCAACCAGAGCCCAACCAGAGTCCAATCAGAACCCAATCAGAGCCAAACCAGAACCCAATCAGAGCCCAATCAGAGCCCAACCAGAACCCAATCAGAGCCCAATCAGAACCCAATCACAGCCCAATCAGAACCCAACCAGAACCCAATTCGAGCACAATTAGAACTCAATCAGAACCCAATCAGAACCCAACCAGAACCCATCCAGAGCTCAATCAGAGCCCAACCAGAACCCAGCCAGAACCCAATCAGAACCCAATCAGAGCCCAACCAGAGCCCAACCAGAGCCCAACCAGAGTCCAATCAGAACCCAATCAGAGCCAAACCAGAACCCAATCAGAGCCCAATCAGAGCCCAACCAGAACCCAATCAGAGCCCAATCAGAACCCAATCACACCCCAATCAGAACCCAGCCAGAACCCAATCAGAGCCCAATCAGAACCCAGCCAGAACCCAATCAGAGCCCAATCAGAGCCCAATAAGAACCCAAACAGAACCCAACCAGAACCCAAACAGAGCCCAATCAGAGCCCAACCAGAACCCAATCAGAGCCCAATCAGAACCCAATTAGAGGCCAACCAGAACCCAATCAGAGCCCAATCAGAGCCCAATAAGAACCCAAACAGAACCCAATCAGAGCCCAACCAGAACCCAATCAGAGCCCAATTAGAGCCCAACAAGAATCCAATCACAGCCCAATAAGAACCCAATCAGAGTCCAATCAGAGCCCAACCAGAACCCAATCAGAGCACAATCAGAACCCAATCAGAGCCCAACCAGAACCCAATCAGAACCCAGCCAGAACCCAATCAGAGCCCAATCAGAACTCATCCATCCATCCATCCATCCATTGGCATCCGCTTATCTGGGGTCGGGTCGCGGTGACAGCAGGCCTAGCAGGCCGACCCAGGCTTCCCTCTCACCCGCAGCACATTCCAACTCGTTCTGGGGGATCCCGAGGCGTTCCCAGGCCAGCTGGAGATATAATCCTTCCAGCGTGTCCTGGGTCTTCCCCGGGGCCTCCTACCAGTTGGGCGTGCCTGGAAAACCTCTAACAGGAGGCGTCCAGGAGGCATCCTGATTAGATGCCCGAACCACCTCAGCTGACTCCTTTCGATACGAAGGAGTAGCGCCTCAACTCCAAGTTCCCTCCTGATGTCCGGGCTCCTTACCCTATCTCTAAGGCTGAGCCCTGCAGAGGAAACTCATCTCCTTACCCTATCTCTAAGGCTGAGCCCTACAGAGGAAACTCATCTCCTTACCCTATCTCTAAGGCTGAGCCCTGCAGAGGAAACTCATCTCCTTACCCTCTCTCTAAGGCTGAGCCCTACAGAGGAAACTCATCTCCTTACCCTATCTCTAAGGCTGAGCCCTACAGAGGAAACTCATCTCCTTACCCTATCTCTAAGGCTGAGCCCGGTCACCTTACGGAGAAAACTCATTTTGGCCGCTTGTATCCGAGATCTCGTTCTTTCTGTCATGACCCAGAGTTCGTGACCATAGCTGAGGGTCGGAACGTAGACCGCCCGGTAAATTGAGAGCTTTGCCTTCCGGCTCAGCTCCTCTTCACCAAGACTGTCCGGTGCAGCGCCTGTTTCACTGCTGCAGCCGCACCGATCCGTCGGTCGATCTCCCGCACCCTTTTTACCCTCACTCGTGAACAAGACCCCGAGATACTTGAACTCCTTCGCTTGATGTAGGAATTCCGTCCCCACCCGGAGGGAGCAGAACCCAATCAGAGCCCAATCAGATCCCAACCAGAACCCAATCAGAACCCAATCAGAGCCCAATCAGAACCCAATTAGAGCCCAACCAGAACCCAATCAGAGCCCAACCAGAACCCAATCAGAGCCCAATTAGAATCCAATCGATTTACATTTACAAAGTCTTTCTGACTAGTCATTTCATTTGAAAGCTCTAATGTGAAACTAAATAAGCTAAACATTTAAAAAAGAACCAAAAGCTAAACTATTGTCATATTCTTCTGTGTGAGCGTTGGAGGATCCAAGGGCCACTAGCGGGGCCACTATAGGGTTCACTAGAGGGGCTACTATAGGGGCTACTAGCGGGGCCACTAGAGGGGCCACTAGAGGGGCTACTAGCGGGGCTACTAGAGGGGCTACTAGAGAGGCCACTAGAGGGGCCACTAGAGGGTTCACTAGAGGGGCCACTAGCGGGGCCACTAGAGGGTTCACTAGAGGGGCTACTATAGGGGCTACTAGCGGGGCCACTAGAGGGGCCACTAGAGGGGCTACTAGAGGGGCTACTAGCGGGGCTACTAGAGGGGCTACTAGAGAGGCCACTAGCGGGGCCACTAGAGGGTTCACTAGCGGGGCCACTAGAGGGGCTACTAGAGAGGCCACTAGCGGGGCCACTAGAGGGTTCACTAGCGGGGCCACTAGAGGGTTCACTAGCGGGGCCCACACCTGGTCGTGTGCGGGAGAGAGAGACCAGAGGGGGAACATCAAAGGGAGGTTGTATATTTGCTGATATATTTGTACATTGAAGATTGTAACTGAATATGTGTCTGAGATGTAAATAAAAGTAACATCTGTAACAACAGCTGTCGGCACTCTCTCTGCTAGCATCACATGCTAACAATGCTACAACATGTCAACATGCACACTGATTAACCAGGACGGGAGGACAGGACGGGAGGACAGGACGGGAGCGGCGTCCTCAAAGGTACACGTGTCTGAGACGTGGACCTGCAGGGGGACAGAACACCGACGGCTCATTGAGCCTTTAATAATTAATTAATAATTAATTAATAATTAATGATGAATAAATCACATCCGGTTCTCATGAACAGGATCAACTCAAACTACACAACACGAGAACGTCTTTAACTTCAGAAGAGAGGCGAGTGTTTCTTTCTCCTCATGAATGACCCCCAGACATCATTTATGATGAAGATCAAAACAAACTGGTTTCAAATATATATACGTATATATATATATATATATATATATACATTTATATACTGTATGCTGTAATACTAATGGATGAATATTAATATTTTAATAAAAAATATGTATATATGTATATATATATATATAATATATTAAAATATTAATATTCATCCACTATCAGAAGTTGAACCTGATGAACTCAGCTGAAATTCTGCAGGGTTTGTGAGAAATCACACAAAGGCAAAACATGTATATTATTGTGTGTGCGTGTGTGCGTGTGTGTGTGTGTGTGTGTGTGTGTGTGTGTGTGACGCACATGTAACGGTAAGTATGTAATGTCTGTGACTAAAGGGACACTTTGTCTGCCTGTCACCATAGCAACAGGAGTGGGGATGTAATGACATTACCAGAGAGGAATCTGGGAGGTAGAGAGGATTAAATAAGAGAACATCTCAAGACAGTTCAGTATCGTCCTTCTGTCTTCAGGACAGACTGAGCTGTCAATCAAACTGTGGAACGTAAAGGTCCTGAAGGACTGATCACTTCCTGTATGAAGACATGTTGCATGTTGTAAGGTTCAGGATGTTTATGACCTCATGACCTTCATGACCTCATGATATTTATGACCTCATAACCTTTACGACCTCATGACCTCAAGATGTTTATGACCTCAAGACCTTTATGACCTCAGGATGTTTATCAGGTGTTAATGACTCAGACCAGGACTCTCAGAAGACTCTCAGGAAGACTCTCAGGAGGACTCTCAGGAAGATTCTCAGGAGGACTCTCAGGAAGACTTTCAGGAGGACTCTCAGGAAGACTCTCAGAAGACTCTCAGGAAGACTCTCAGAAGACTCTCAGGAAGACTCTCAGGAGGACTCTCAGGAGGACTCTCAGGAGACTCTCAGAAGACTCTCAGAAGACTCTCAGGAAGACTCTCAGGAAGACTCTCAGAGGACTCTCAGAAGACTCTCAGAAGACTCTCAGGAGACTCTCAGGAGACTCTCAGGAAGACTCTCAGGAAGACTCTCAGGAGGACTCTCAGGAGGACTCTCAGGAGGACTCTCAGGAGGACTCTCAGAAGACTCTCAGGAAGACTCTCAGGAAGACTCTCAGAAGACTCTCAGAAGACTCTCAGGAAGACTCTCAGGAAGACTCTCAGGAAGACTCTCAGAGGACTCTCAGAAGACTCTCGGAAGACTCTCAGAAGACTCTCAGGAAGACTCTCAGGAAGACTCTCAGGAAGACTCTCAGAGACTCTCAGAAGACTCTCAGGAGGACCTCAGAGGACTCTCGGAAGACTCTCAGGAGGACTCTCAGGAGACTCTCAGAAGACTCTCAGAAGACTCTCAGGAAGACTCTCAGAGAAGACTCTCGGAAGACTCTCGGAAGACTCTCAGAAGACTCTCAGGAAGACTCTAAAGACTCTCAGGAAGTGGGTGACTCCCAGAAGACTCTCAGGAAGACTCAGGAGACTCTCAGAAGACTCTCAGAAGACTCTCAGGAAGACTCTCAGAGGACTCTCAGGAAGACTCTCAGAAGACTCTCAGGAGACTCTCAGGAGACTCTCAGAAGACTCTCAGGAAGACTCTCAGGAAGACTCTCAGAGGACTCTCAGGAAGACTCTCGGAGGACTCTCTGAAGACTCTCAGAAGACTCTCAGGAGACTCTCAGGAAGACTCTCAGGAGGACTCTCAGGAAGACTCTCAGGAGGACTCTCAGAAGACTCTCAGGAAGACTCTCAGGAGGACTCTCAGAAGAGTCTCAGAAGACTCTCAGGAGACTCTCAGGAGGAGGACTAAACTAAACAGGACAAACAGTAACGGATACTGGTTCGAGAGAGACTTTCACGTTCCTGCACCCCCTAAAGAAAGGATGGGTTCTGAAACTCTTCATTAAATGAGACCTGGTGAAGTTTTGATCATCTCCGACTTTACTGGGCTTTTTATTCGCACTTTTTAATGACACACGGACACACGGACACACGGACGGACAGACGGACACACGGACGCACGGACGGACGGACGGACGGACGCACGGACGGACAGACGGACAGACACACGGACGGACGCACGGACGGACACACGGATGGACGGACGCACAGATGCACGGACGGACGGACGGACGGACGGACACACGGACGGACGGAAACACGGACGCACTAACAGACACACGGAAGCACGGACGGACGCACGGACGGACGCACGGACGGACGGACGGACAGGCGCACGGACGGACAGGCGCACGGACGGACAGGCGCACTGACACATGGACGGACGGACAGACGCACGGAAGCACGGACACACGGACGGACATTCACTCATATAAATCTGCTATCAGGACTACTAACACAGGACGTATAGAGGTTCTGGATCCTGTTGAACCAGCAGCAGCTTTGACAAACTGGTGTTTGATGTTGACGGTGTGACGTGTTCATGTTCTGGCTGTTTATATATTTGGAAGATAAATCCAGAACCTCCTCCAGTAGCGCTTTAATCCGAACACTGTGTTTTCTTGGAAGCTGCCGTCTTTGCTTTCTGATACTGAAAAATAAAAATGTGTTGGTCGCTCTCAGCTGTGTGTCGTGTTCCTCATCGATCAGAGCTGAGAGGACCAGATAAAGCAAGTTGTTCCGCGTGTCAGTCGACACCAAAGTCCTCGTGAGGCTCTTATTCCTGAACGCTAACTTCCCTCCTTTCTTCTGCTTTCCTTCTCTTTGACTCCGACTTCAAGGCTTCTGTTGCTTCAGGACACTAAACGTCTCTGTGTTGTTTCAAAGGGACATAAAGGGACAAATGAATCGTGTCTCCTTGTTCCTAAAGGTGGACGGAGTCTGTCTCGCTCTTTGTACTCCACAGTGCAGCTTGTAGCTTGTAGCTTGTAGCTTGCAGCTTGCAGCTTGTAGCTTGTAGCTTGCAACTTATAGCTTGCATCTTGTAGCTTGTAGTTTGCAACGTGTAGCTTATAGCTTGTAGCTTGTAGCTTGCAGTTTGCAGTTTGCCGCTTGTAGCTTGCAGCTTGCAGCTTGTAGCTTGTAGCTTGTAGCTCTGACTGCTGCTGTCAGGTGATACGTTATCAGCTCCATCTGATACTGGAAGGAAGAAGGAGAGCATCAGGAGGACACATGATCCAGATAAGCTGGATAAGGACAGGGGACAGGGAGAGGACAGACAGAGAGAGAGAGAAGACAGATAAAGGACAGGAAGTGGACAGAGAGAGAGAGGACAGGGAGAGGACAGAGAGAGGACAGAGAGAGGACAGACAGAGGACGAGAGGACAGAGAGAGGACAGACAGAGGACAGAGAGAGGACAGAGAGAGGACAGAGAAGAACAGAGAGAGGACAGAGAGAGGACAGACAGAGGACAGAGAGAGGACAGACAGAGACAGACAGAGGACAGAGAGAGACAGACAGAGGAGAGAGAGAACAGAGAGAGACAGAGAGAGGACAGACAGAGGACAGACAGAGGACAGAGAGACAGACAGAGGAGCAGAGAGAGGACAGAAGAACAGAGAGAGACGGACAGAGAAGGACAGAGAGAGGACAGAGAGAGACAGACAGAGGACAAGAGAAGAACAGACAGAGGACAGACAGAGGACAGAGAGAGGACAGACAGAGGACAGAGAGACACAGAGAGAAGAGACAGAGCAAGAGGACAGACAGAGGACAGAGAGAGGACAGAGAGAGGACAGAGAGAGGACAGACAGAGGACAGACAGAGGACAGAGAGAGGACAGAAGGAACGAACAGAGGACAGAGAGAGGACAGACAGAGGACAGAGAGAGGACCGAACAGAGAGGACAGAGAGAGGACAGACAGAGAGACAGAGAGAGGACAGAGAGAGGACAGTCAGAAGAGACAGAGAGGACAGAGAGAGGACAGACAGAGGACAGAGAGAGAACAGAAGAAGGACAGAGAGAGGAAAGAAGAAGAGGACAGACAGAGGACAGAGAGAAGACAGACAGAGGACAGAGAGAGGAGACAGAGAGAACAGACAGAGGACAGAGAGAGGACAGAGAGAAAGAGACAGAAAGAGAGAGGACAGACAGAGGACAGAGAGAGGACAGACAGAGGACAGAGAGAGGACAGAGAGAGGAACAGAAAGAGAGAGACAGAGAGAGGACAGACAGAGAGGACAGACAGAGGACAGAGAGAGGACAGACAGAGGACAGAGAGAGGACAGAGAGAGGACAGACAGAGGACAGAGAGAGGACAGAGAGAGGACAGAGAGAGGACAGACAGAGGACAGGGACATTCAGAGTTGACTTGTTGGCAGCTCTTGTCAGTGTGACCTTCATGTCTGTCCAATGCAGGACACTGGTGGACAATAAACCCTGCTGGAGGACGTTTGTGTCCCAGGAGACGATGCGTCTCTCCTGCTGCTCACATTGTGCTGAAATCTGATCTGACTGCTGACGCGCAGCATTTGAGCCTCCAGCTTCTCGATTAACATAAACCATGTCCCACAGAGTCCCGTCTGATGAGGACATGGACAACACCTCCAGGAGACAGAGTCCACCGGGTCACAGCACAAAGAGAACCCTTCAGAACCACGAGGAGGGAAACACTTCTATCATTCTCTGGTTGCAGCTTCTCCAACGTGAGACTTTTCTTTGTTGTATCATTCACGTGAAACTAAAGTTCACTCTGGGTTTAAGTCAGAATTAAGTCCGGCTTCCTGGAATCTAGAAAACATGTAGTTTCTGACTCATC
>JACSYO010000481.1:0-11433 GCA_016806645.1 Ophiodon elongatus | reverse complement strand
CTGTGTGTATGTATTCAAACCTTTCGGATTATTGTATCCAAACATGTAAGATACATTTCATCAACATCATGCCATTACAGATATTTGTAAATAATGATCAAAGTGATAACAGAGAAGAATTGATGAGATTCGATGGTGAGAAAATAAAAAAATTATATTTATATATATATATATTCATATGATGACGCAAGCTTTACACACAAAACATAATCTTTCAAATAAAGAGATTTTGTGTTTGAGTCCCGTCTTTTGATGTCTGTTGAAGTGTATTTACTCAGTTAATATTATTGATATCTGAATGATATTTGATGTGTTATTTAAAACCATCACTGGTGACCTTTCACAATGTCTTTGTAAGATAAGATATTATATGAACTGTTGCATGAGGATACGTTGCATGAGGATACGGTGCATGAGGATACGGTGCATGAGGATACGTTGCATGAGGATACGGTGCATGAGGATACGGTGCATGAGGATACGTTGCATGAGGATACGGTGCATGAGGATACGGTGCATGAGGATACGGTGCATGAGGATACGGTGCATGAGGATACGGTGCATGACCTCAGACTCATTGGTGGTGTTGGAAGGCCTAGGATTTAATGTGAATTTATCATAAGACTATGGAGTTAGTTAGTTGGTTAACTAAGGTCCCGGTCAGCAGTTAGAGAGCGCTGTATGAAGGGGCAATAAAAAGACACATATGTAGCTATGCGTCCTCGGGCGGTAGGTCAGAAGAAGCAATAAACAAACATATGTAAGTGTAGGGCCTCAGGGCTATAGGGCTATAGGGCCTCAGGGCTATAGGGCCTCAGGGCTATAGGGCCTCAGGGCTATAGGGCTATAGGGCCTCAGGGCTAGAGGGCTATAGGGCCTCAGGGCTATAGGGCCTCAGGGCTATAGGGCCTCAGGGCTATAGGGCCTCAGGGCTATAGGGCTATAGGGCCTCAGGGCTAGAGGGCTATAGGGCCTCAGGGCTATAGGGCCTCAGGGCTATAGGGCTATAGGGCCTCAGGGCTAGAGGGCTAGAGGGCCTCAGGGCTATAGGGCCTCAGGGCTATAGGGCCTCAGGGCTAGAGGGCCTCAGGGCTAGAGGGCTATAGGGCCTCAGGGCTATAGGGCTAGAGGGCCTCAGGGCTATAGGGCCTCAGGGCTATAGGGCCTCAGGGCTAGAGGGCCTCAGGGCTAGAGGGCTATAGGGCCTCAGGGCTATAGGGCCTCAGGGCTAGAGGGCTATAGGGCCTCAGAGCTAGAGGGCTATAAGACCTCAGGGCTATAGGGCTATAAGACCTCAGGGCTAGAGGGCTATAGGGCCTCAGGGCTATAGGGCTATAAGACCTCAGGGCTATAGGGCTATAAGACCTCAGGGCTATAGGGCTATAAGACCTCAGGGCTAGAGGGCTATAGGGCCTCAGGGCTGTAGGGCCTCAGGGCTAGAGTGCTCGGAGCATCATCCCTAAAGAAAGACTCCACTATAGTGGTGAAGGTGGTGGTGAGTTTTAACGACTTTGCCCTCTGACTGCAGATAGCACACACACATTTCACGAGCTGTAACCCAAAGCGGAGTCAATGTGTAAACTCTGTTCTGCATTAACTATCTTTTATCCAGATGTTTATTTTCTTATAATAATGTTTCCTAGGGCTCAGGTGTTTTACCTGCAAACCGCATAACGGGAGCAGCTATAACCTGGTGATGGAGTACCTATAGGGGATGTGTGTACTCTACAAATATAATGCTGGATGTATGTAACTGGTATACTCTGTATTACAATGTCATTCCTTTTTAATATGACTTACTAAGATGTCTGGTATTAATATGTAACCATGAGTGGTCACTGTATGATATTGTTGATGTGTTCCACATTGGCTAGAGCTATGAGCAGGTGTTACCAGCTAGTCCGGAGTGTGAGTTAGAATTTGATATTAAAGAAATTCTAACAAGAGTCCAAAGTTCAGGAGTTTCCCCAAAGTTCAGGAGAAGGGGGGGGGCGGGGGCATTTGCTGTATGCAAAACTGTATATATGCTTCCCCGTACGTAATGAAAAGGTTGGACAGAAGAAGATCGATCCCGATACGTCAGGTCTTAGATATTGACTTTTCACATCTCCGTACTTTTTGGTAAACACTTTGCTCATTTTGATCGAGTTTTAAAACTTCTTTACGGGTGTTGAGAATTATTTAGCTATAACCCTATTCTATATTGTGTTAAAATAAATATCTACTGCATTGCAGTTTTAACTAAATAGAGCGTTTGTAGCTTTATTGAGCGTTTCTTCACTCCGCCGCCTGAAGTGAGCCATCACCTGCAGGAGAGCGAGGTCTTCATCCTCCATCCTCCAGCCCTGAGCTGAGTCTGAGCTACATCCCCACGGCTACACCTACTGATATTAATCTACACCTACATACCCTGCATATCATTTACTGTATGAAGGAGAGAAATAGTCCTGGTTGACCCCTGACCCCTGACCCCTGGCCGGACCTCTGTTGTCTCCAGGCCGAGGAGAGAGATTCATACGGTTGGATCTCCTCGCAGGGTTTGTCACATATTATTAAACGAGTAAACGACCGCTACCCGAGCTCTATACCGCGCTATGAATAAATAAATACATAACGAAGGTATACATTTTATTGGTTCCGTGGTGGGATAGTCCTAAGGCTAATTATAAACCAGGTTTCTCTCAGCGGAGGTCTCAACGAGGCAGATAGCGGGGTGACTCCCGCCCGGAGCGGGCAGCGAGGGGGGGTGGTGCCGACACGAGCCCGGGACAGGACGGACTAACAGGTACTGAGAGAACACAGGCTAGTGTATGGTGTTGCCTCCACTAGGATCAGATTATTGTCTCTCAGGATAACCTCCGCCTCTCTCCCGGTACCTCGGCTGCACCCCTCCGGGGGCGAGTCCCCATCAGGCCAGCAGTTATCTAAAATAGGGGATCTTGGTCTCCGCTTCCCTCCCCCTTCTCCCGCGGATCTCCTTCCTCTCCCCGGGGACGCCAGTAACGCGCGACCCCGAGGGTGAGAGACCGCAAAAGGGGCACCCGTCCGACGGGGGGCACGCCAGTGCTCGTCCCCGGTGCGCGGACGTAAGCGCGCGGTGAGGCGCCGCGTCTGCGCACTGCCGACGAGTTCAGAGAGTTTCTGCGCAGACACACTTTTCTGACTGAGCTCGTTCCTTTCGAGTTGCCTAGACAACGACACCCAAGCCTCTAGAAAAAAATAACAATATAAAATAACAAGAGTACGGGATCGCGTGAGTGTGACGCGCGTAACCATTCCCCTTTTGTTAACACTGGTCAGTATGAAATGGCCGCAGCTCTCCCACAGCATCATCTAACGGAGGTTGTTAACGAAGCACCAGAGTTCATCTCTTTGCTTCAGTACTGATTGTTGATGAAAGACAGGACATGTGGAGGAGAAAACTATCAACGAGCTGGAGGCCCAGGAGAGGGAAGCTGGCATGAACATTTTGATGGACAGTGAAGCTGATGATGAAGATGAATTTAGGGGTTTTAAAGTAGCTCCTCAGTTTGATTAGCATCACCATGAACATGTGGTGGAAGCATGACGTCATAGTGCAGCTGTATCAGCTGACAAACATGAGTGACATCAGGTGTCACATCCATAAATGATCTCTTGCAACATGGCTGTGTGACGGAATGCAAACTGAACTTCATCAGGTGGTGGATTTCTGCTGTTGGCTGCTGGTGGAGATATTAAACATCACAGAGCAGGAGCGCCACCCTGTGGTCAGTCAGAGGAAGAGCAGGGTCTCCAGGTGATGCTGATGATGGTCGTCATGAAACACACAGTGGATAAAACAATACACAGCAGTACATGACAAGTATCACTGCTGGTATTGTTGTTACTGCTGTTACTATTTATACTGCAACTAAAACACTACAATTACAAATATTACCACTTCTTCTACCAGGTCTGACAGAAACCTGAGGGACTCAGACCTGACCAGAATGTCTTTTTGTTTCAGTCCCCATACTACCAGACTACTCAGTATGCCAGAAACATATTTGGTATGTCCCAATACATAGTATGTCAAATGCAGTAAAAATACCAGGACGTTCCACTACATCCTGTTGCATTTTGCAACATATAAGCCAGCATGCTTTTCTGTCTATTCTGACCCCAAATCCTCTTTTCAGCAGATATATGAGCAAGAGGCTCAAAGTTCAAGGTGCAATGCAATGTGTGATGGGAGATTTTCATATTTTTTACTTTTATTTATTGTGACTTACATTTGAAGACCTCACTCAACAACAAGACCATAAATAACAAGGTCGTGTCACGAGCCGGGCCTCAGGGCCACGAAGAAAAAGGGGGACACACACAAGGTAGTTAACAAAAACAGGTTTATTAACTTAGGTAGCACAAAAAACAACTTAAGCTAGCAATGGCGTGTGGAGTCAGTACTGTCAGCAGAGTAGGTGAGTGCATGAGTGGAAAGTGTATGTGTAATGTTGTATAGTGTAGACCCAAAACAAACAATATTAAAGCTGCAAGCAGCGATGTACGGGTCCTCGCACCTTTGCCGCGTCGGGGGTGCTGGCGGGACGCCGGCTCACGCGGCCGAGAGTGTCTGCGACCATCGGACAACGCGGCAACATGAGCAATTCATGTAAAACTCAAAATGGCCGGCTTCTGATACGGTTTGGAGCATGGTCCCCGGAGACTTATTTGTAAGTTTACATGTGGTACATAAGCCTACCAAATTTTGTATATTTGTGTCAAACGTACTGCGAGGGCTGCTTTGTCGAATTTTGTCGGAATTTTGTTGACATTCTGTAGGGGGCGCTATCGAGCCGATTCTCAATTTTTAAGCATTCCAAACGTATCATATAACTACATTTAGGTCATTAAATGTGTGTGCTATGTGTTGGTCTTTTTTGAGCATGTTTAGCCCCTCAAAAACATATTTGTTTTTCATGTCGAAGAGTGAGTTGCTACGGCAAGAGCCTTCTACGAAACAACAACATTTTGATAACTTTTAATCACTAAGGTTTTTACATTGTACTGACCAAATTTGAAGTCTATCTGATGATTTACCTAGGAGGAGTTCGTTCAAATAAAGAGCCTAGAAATAGGCAAAAATGAAAGGAAAAATCCCACAGAAATCAAAATGGCCGACTTCCGGTACGGTTTAGAGCATGGTACCAGGAGACTTTGTTTTAAGTCTACGTGTGATACATATGCCTACTAAAGTTTGTCTATCTATGTCAAACGTACTGCGAGGGCTGCTTTGTCAAAATGTTGTAGGGGCGCTATCGAGCAACCTTTCCACTCTGAAGCATTAAGATCATGTCAGGTAACTATATTTATGACTTTAAATGTGTGTGCAAAGTTTAGTTACGTTTCAAGCATGTTTAGTCCCTCAAAAGCACCTTCGTTGTTGACGGCGAAGCATGGGTCGCCACGGCAACGGCGTTACACGAAAGCTCAAAAGCTTTGTGAGCTGGCATTATGAACTTCTTACATATATGTGGTAGTAATTTGATATCGATCTGATTTACCTACTAAGAGAAACAGGCCAAAGTATAGAGGCTTTAGCTTCCCGTTACCAGTAGGTGGCGCTATGACTTTGATTCAAAATTGGACTGCACTTGTCTTCATGCCTGGAGTCTCATCAAACATGGGAAATTTGGAAAGGATCTGATCATGTGGAGTTGAGTTACATCGGTGTATTTGTTCACGGTGAAGGATCAAAGTTCTCAGAGCCTCAACATCGCCGCCCTTTAACGAATTCTTACAATCTTCAGAATGAAGCTTTATCAAAGTCTTAAGGCTTTTCTGACTAACTTTGAGAGGGATGTGATGAGTTTTCTAGGAGGACTAGATCAGAGTATAAAACTTGTCATTTTCTTTTGCCAATAGGTGGCGCTCTGATATTGTGAAACGTTTTGCATTGCAATGCGCTCAGGCCTTAACTACCATCATGCACAAGAACTGTCAGGCAGATTGGATAATGTACTTTGGAGTTACAGCAACATCCACTTTTGTGGCGAACCGCAAGAAATGGGCGTATACTTGGAGCCCCGCAACGTCAAGGCCGTTCAAAGATAACTCGCCATTTTGATAACTTTTCATCATCAAGGTCTTCAGATCATTCTGACCAAATTTGAAGTTGATTGCATGAATTCTGTAGGAGGAGGAGTTCACGTACAACTTCTGAAATTGATGAAAAATGGCTTAAAATGCAGAAATTGGGCAATTTACTGCATCACCCCCTAGTGTTTGAATATAATGAAAATAACAGTAAGTTAAAGGAAGCGATGTGGACATATGCTACACATTTGGTAATGATAGGCCAAGTGACGCCGATGAACAGCAGCACACGGACTAAGGCCACCTCGCCCGGACCAGGGAAACCGGGGCACCCTCCCGGAGCCAGACCCGGGAGGGGAGCTCGTAGGCGAGCGTCTGGTGGCCGGGCCTTCACCCATGGGGCCCGGTCGGGCTCAGCCCGAAGAAACATCATGGAGCAACCACCCTGTGGACCCACCACCCGCAGGGATAAGCATCGGGGTCGGGTGCTTTGTGGACCGGGCGGCAGGCCGGGCAGGGGGCCTGGGCGAGCTGATCGCCGGCGGCATAGACTAGCTCTAGGGACGTGGAACATCACCTCGCTAGCGGGGAAAGAGCCGGAGCTGGTGCGGGAGGTGGAGCGGTACCAGCTAGATATAGTTGGCCTCACCTCCACGCACAGCACTGGCTCTGGACCCAAGCTCCTGGAGAGGAGTTGGACTTTGTCCTTTTCTGGAGTTGCCCAGGGTGAGAGGCGCCGGTCGGGAGTGGGGATACTCACGAGCCCCCGGCTGAGCGCCGCCGTGTTGGAGTTCTACCCGGGGAGCGAGAGGGTCGTCTCCCTGCGCCTGCGGGTTGCGGGGAGTAAGGCTCTGACTGTTGTTTGTGCCTATGCGCCGAACAGCAGTTCAGAGTATCCGGCCTTCTTGGAGTCGGTGGGAGGGGTCCTGGAAAGGGCGCCTCCTGCTGACTCCATAGTTCTCCTGGGAGACTTCAACGCTCACGTGGGCAACGACAGAGAAACCTGGCGGGGGTGATTGGGAGGAACGGCTTGCCTGATCTGAACCCGAGTGGTGTCTCGCTGTTGGACTTCTGTGCTAGCCACGGTTTGTCCATAATGAACACCATGTTCGAACATAGGGTGGCTCATAAGTGTACCTGGTACCAGAACACCTTAGGCCGTAGATCAATGATCGACTTTGTAATCGTTTCATCTGATCTGCGGCCGTATGTCTTGGACACTCGGGTGAAGAGAGGAGCAGAGCTGTCAACTGATCACCACCTGGTAGTGAGTTGGATCAGATGGCAGGGGAATCGGCTGGAGGGACCCGGCAAGCCCAAACGTGTAGTGAGGGTTAACTGGGAACGTCTGGCGGAGGATCCTGTCCGGGAGGTTTTCAACTCCCACCTCCGGAAGAACTTCTCACACATCCCAAGGGAGGCTGGGGACATGGAATCCGAGTGGACCATGTTCAAAGCCTCTATTGTGGGCGCGGCCGCTAGGAGCTGTGGTCGGAAGGTCACCGGTGCCTGTCGTGGCGGTAACCCGAGAACCCGGTGGTGGACACCGGGGGTGAGGGAAGCCGTCAAACTGAAGAAGGAGACCTTTCGGGCCTGGTTGGCTCGGGGGTCTCCTGAAACAGCGGAGAGGTACCGGCAGGCCAAAAGGGCTGCAGCTGCGGTGGTCGCGGACGCTAAAACTCGGGCATTGGAGGAGTTCGGGGAGGCCATGGAGAAGGACTTTCGGTTGGCCTCAAGGAAGTTCTGGCAAACCATCCGACGGCTCAGGAAGGGAAAGCAGGGCTTACCCCAGGCTGTGCTCAGCACGGGGGGGGAACTGCTGACCCGGACGGAGGACATCGTCGGGCGGTGGAAAGAGCACTTTGAGGAACTCCTAAACCCGGCCAACATGTCCTCTAGAGAGGAGGCAGCGCCTGACGACTTGGGGGGGGGTCGCATCCATATCCTTGGCAGAGGCCACTAAGGTAGTCAATAAGCTCCTTGGTGGCAAGGCGCCGGGGGTGGATGAGATCCGCCCTGAGATGCTGAAGGCGCTGGACGTTGTTGGGCTGTCTTGGCTGACACGCCTTTTCAATGTCGCATGGGGGTCCGGAACAGTGCCCATGGACTGGCAGACTGGGGTGGTGGTTCCCATTTTCAAAAAGGGGGACCGGAGAGTGTGCTCGAATTATCGGGGTATCACACTACTCAGCCTCCCGGGGAAAGTGTATACCAGGGTGCTGGAAAGGAGGCTCCGACCGATTGTCGAACCTCGGATTCAAGAGGAGCAGTGCGGATTCCGTCCCGGTCGTGGAACAGTGGACCAGCTCTTTACCCTCGCAAGACTACTGGAGGGGCTCTGGGAGTTTGTCCAACCAGTCTACATGTGTTTTGTGGACTTGGAGAAGGCCTTCGACCGGGTCCCTCTGGGGTTTTTGTGGGGGGTGCTGCGGGAGTATGGGGTGCCGGACCCGGTACAACGGGCCATCCGGTCTCTGTACGACTGCAGTAGGAGCTGTGTTCGTATTCTCGGCAATAAGTCAGACGCGTTCCCGGTGGGTGTTGGCCTCCGCCAGGGCTGCCCTTTATCACCGGTCCTGTTCGTGACTTTCATGGACGGGATATCTAGGCGTAGCCGGGGGGAGGAGAACGTCGGGTTCGGGGGTCTGGGGATCGCCTCTCTGCTGTTCGCAGATGATGTGGTCCTGTTAGCCTCTTCGGACCATGACCTCCAGCATTCACTGGGGCGATTTGCAGCCGAGTGTGACGCGGCGGGGATGAGGGTAAGCACATCCAAATCCGAGGCCATGGTGCTCTGCCGGAAACCGGTGGATTGCTCCCTCCGGGTGGGGACGCAGTACCTACCGCAAGCGAAGGAGTTCAAGTATCTCGGGGTCTTGTTCACAAGTGAGGGTAAGATGGAGCGGGAGATCGACCGACGGATCGGTGCGGCTGCAGCAGTAAAACAGGCACTGCACCGGACCGTCTTGGTGAAGAGGAGCTGAGCCGGAAGGCAAAGCTCTCAATTTACTGGGCGGTCTACGTTCCGACCCTCACCTATGGTCACGAACTCTGGGTCGTGACCGAAAGAACGAGGTCTCGGATACAAGCGGCCGAAGTGAGTTTTCTCCGTAGGGTGGCCGGGCTCAGCCTTA
This sequence comes from Ophiodon elongatus, assembly GCA_016806645.1. Taxonomy (NCBI): domain Eukaryota; kingdom Metazoa; phylum Chordata; class Actinopteri; order Perciformes; family Hexagrammidae; genus Ophiodon; species Ophiodon elongatus. The sequence continues at coordinate 2,242 of JACSYO010000481.1, read as the reverse complement.
GAGATAGGGTAAGGAGCTCGGACATCCGGAGGGAACTTGGAGTTGAGGCGCTACTCCTTCGTATCGAAAGGAGTCAGCTGAGGTGGTTCGGGCATCTGATCAGGATGCCTCCTGGACGCCTCCCGTTAGAGGTTTTTCAGGCACGCCCAACTGGTAGGAGGCCCCGGGGAAGACCCAGGACACGCTGGAGGGATTATATCTCCCAACTGGCCTGGGAACGCCTCGGGATCCCCAGAACGAGCTGTAACGTGTTGCGGGTGAGAGGGAAGCCTGGGTCGGCCTGCTAGGCCTGCTGCCACCGCGACCCGACCCCGGATAAGCGGAGGATAATGGATGGATGGATGGAGGCCAAGTGATTTGGATGTTACGTGGATTGAAAACAAAGACACGCCCCTTAGAAGTTGATTGGTCCTTTTTGTTCTCAACACAATGAGATATCAATAAGCTTTTGATAACTTGTGATGACATTGAACCAATAATGAGTCACATAATATTTTGTAAAAATCGGAACCAGCGTTTAGGAGGATTTGGAAATAATGTGTTTTTCACAAAATTCAAAATGGTGGAAAATCTAAGTAGGCGGAGCTTAATGTTACCATGTACCTTTTTTGTAGAGCAGACGGAACCGGACATGTGTGTTGAATTTCAAGTCAATTGGTGATTGGGGGCGAATGTTGTTGGCTTTCAAAATAAAAACAACTCTAGGGGGCGCTATAGACACATTTCTTTCTACCCAAATACGAGACCCCTAAAATATCAAGTTTTTCACCAGTCCTGATACGCATGTCAACTTTGGCAACTTTCCAGATATGATAAAGCCCCCAAAATGGCAATTCAATTGGTAGAAGAAGAACGAGAAGAATAATAAACATGACAGTTTCAATAGGGTCCTCTCGGACCGACTTCGTCAGTTGCTCGGACCCTAAATATTAACACCCAGCCAAATGGGTGTCTCAGGAGGAGAGAGACACCAACTGAGACTAGAGGGCCTTTAACAGAGTGACCTGGAACACAAGGCCCATGTGTTGCCAGTGCTGCTAATGAACTCAGGTGTTCCCACTCCTCTGATGACCCTCTGCCACGCCTACCTCCAACTCCTGCAGGGACAACAGCCACCGTGGAAGACAGGGTCGTCACACCCCCCCTCCCCCCATAAGACGGGGGTCCCACAGGATCACCACAACAATAAACAAACTCAACATTAAAACTTACCCCACAGCCAGTCCGTATGCCCTTCCCACAGCAACCACTCAGGTCATAGGGAGCAATTTCTAAAAGGGCTGCACAGGGAAATAACAGGAAATAAATATTTCCATGTCAATCACTCAGCTCGGGAGAGTGGGTGAACTCACCAACGGATAAAGCGCCAAAACTCGAACACCAGCACCAAACTCACGCATCACAGCCCGGCGATCGTACCACCTACTTTTAGCCTGTGACGCAGCCCACATTTGTTCTGCCAACTCCCCTGCAGAATAAAGTCGATGTCCAAACCCATTCACATAATCAATAAGGTTGGTGGGCTGATCTGACTCCTTCCAACCATCCTTAAACACAGACAACGGGCCCCGGACAGTATGGCCAAACACTAGATCATTTGGGCTAAACCCTGTACCTCCCTGTACTACCTCCTGTGAAGCTAAAAGCAACCACGGCAGCCCATCTTCCCAGTCGCCATCTAGGTCAGTACAGTATGAGCGCAAAAGAGACTTGAGTATTTGATGAAAACACTCCAAAACCCCTTGGCTCTTGACTTACAAAGACCTGGTGGAAGGTCACCAGTGATGGTTTTAAATAACACATCAAATATCATCCAGATATCAAGAATATTTACTCAATAAACAAACTTTAACAGACATCAAAAGATGGGACTCAAACACTAAATCTCTTCGTTTGAAAGATTATGTTTTGTGTGTAAAGCTTGCGTTTAATCATATATATATATATATATTTATTATTTATTATTTATTATTTATTTATTTATTTATTTATTTATTTTCTCACCATCGAATATCATCAATTCTTCTCTTTAATGAATTTGATCATGATTCAAAAATATCTGTAATGACATGATGTTTATGAAATATATCTTCCATGTTTGGATACAATAAGTCGAAAGGTATGAATACATACACACACCTTTTTGTATTTCTGCGTCTTTGTGATCCACAATGTTTTTCTGCTGTCAGATTAAAATCAAGACGAAGAAACGTTTCACTGAATCAGTTCAGAGAAAGAGAGA
>JACSYO010000480.1:20000-60872 GCA_016806645.1 Ophiodon elongatus | reverse complement strand
AACGTTAATAACGATAATAATGATAATAATAATAACGATAATAACGATGATAATAACGATAACGATAATAATGATAATAATAATAACGATAATAATGATAACAACGATAATAATAATAATAATAATAATGCCGTAACGCAGTTTGGCTGATTGTTGACGTCGCGATAGAAACAGTTGATATTTGTTCAGATGTTTGTGGTCACATCGCTCAGCTCTAACATGAACCACTTTATTCTCATGATCACATGATCACATGATCTCATGATCTCATGATCTCATGATCACATGATCACATGATCTCATGATCACATGATCACATGATCTGCTGCTCACGTCTCTAATGTCTGTGGGTTTGTTCCACGTAGACTGAAGTTTATTTTATCAAACTTTTATTAAAACATTAAAAAAAAGTCACTGAAAACTAAGAGTTTGAAAATGTAAAACAAAAGGCACATATATTTGTAAATGTGTAACTTCATGTTTGTGTTGAAAGATTTTTTTTCTCATCTCAAAAGAAAAGCTCAGATTTTATTTTCCGTGAAACTTAAAGTTTCTCGCAGGTCAATGATCGGGTCAATGATCGGGTCAATGATCGGGTCAATGATCGGGTCAATGATCGGGTCAATGATCAGGTCAACGATCAGGTCAACAGGTCAATGATCAGGTCAATGATCGGGTCAATGATCGGGTCAATGATCAGGTCAATGATCAGGTCAATGATCAGGTCAATGATCGGGTCAATGATCAGGTCAATGATCAGGTCAACAGGTCAATGATCAGGTCAACAGGTCAATGATCGGGTCAATGATCAGGTCAACGATCGGGTCAATGATCAGGTCAACGATCAGGTCAACAGGTCAATGATCGGGTCAATGATCAGGTCAATGATCGGGTCAATGATCAGGTCAATGATCAGGTCAACAGGTCAATGATCAGGTCAACAGGTCAATGATCGGGTCAATGATCGGGTCAATGATCAGGTCAATGATCAGGTCAACAGGTCAATGATCGGGTCAATGATCAGGTCAATGATCGGGTCAATGATCAGGTCAACAGGTCAATGATCAGGTCAACAGGTCAATGATCGGGTCAATGATCAGGTCATCAGGTCAATGATCGGGTCATCAGGTCAATGATCGGGTCATCAGGTCAATGATCGGGTCAACAGGTCAATGATCGGGTCAATGATCAGGTCAATGATCAGGTCAATGATCTGGTCAATGATCAGGTCAACAGGTCAATGATCTGGTCAATGATCGGGTCATCAGGTCAATGATCAGGTCAACAGGTCAATGATCAGGTCAATGATCAGGTCAACAGGTCAATGATCAGGTCAACAGGTCAATGATCAGGTCAATGATCAGGTCAACAGGTCAATGATCAGGTCAACAGGTCAATGATCGGGTCAATGATCGGGTCAATGATCAGGTCAATGATCGGGTCAATGATCAGGTCAACAGGTCAATGATCAGGTCAACAGGTCAATGATCGGGTCAATGATCAGGTCATCAGGTCAATGATCGGGTCATCAGGTCAATGATCGGGTCATCAGGTCAATGATCGGGTCAACAGGTCAATGATCGGGTCAATGATCAGGTCAATGATCAGGTCAATGATCTGGTCAATGATCAGGTCAACAGGTCAATGATCTGGTCAATGATCGGGTCATCAGGTCAATGATCAGGTCAACAGGTCAATGATCAGGTCAATGATCAGGTCAACAGGTCAATGATCAGGTCAACAGGTCAATGATCAGGTCAATGATCAGGTCAACAGGTCAATGATCAGGTCAACAGGTCAATGATCGGGTCAATGATCAGGTCAACAGGTCAATGATCAGGTCAACAGGTCAATGATCGGGTCAATGATCAGGTCAACAGGTCAATGATCGGGTCAATGATCAGGTCAACAGGTCAATGATCGGGTCAATGATCAGGTCAATGATCAGGTCATCAGGTCAATGATCAGGTCAATGATCAGGTCAATGATCAGGTCAACAGGTCAATGATCAGGTCAATGATCGGGTCAACAGGTCATCGATCAGGTCAATGATCAGGTCATCAGGTCAATGAGATCAGGTCAACAGGTCAATGATCGGGTCAACAGGTCAATGATCAGGTCAAATGATCAATGATCGGGCCAACAGGTCAATACATCAGGTCAATGATCGGGTCAGCAGTGTCAATGATCGGGTCAATGATCAGGTCATCAAGTCAATGATCAGGTCAATGATCGGGTCAACAGGTCAATGATCAGGTCATCAGGTCAATGATCAGGTCAACAGGTCAATGATCGGGTCAATGATCAGGTCATCAGGTCAATGATCAGGTCAACAGGTCAATGATCGGGTCAATGATCAGGTCATCAGGTCAATGATCAGGTCATCAGGTCAATGATCAGGTCAATGATCGGGTCAACAGGTCAATGATTGGGTCAATGATCGGGTCAATGATCAGGTCATCAAGTCAATGATCAGGTCAATGATCGGGTCAACAGGTCAATGATCAGGTCAACAGGTCAATGATCAGGTCAACAGGTCAATGATCAGGTCAACAGGTCAATGATCAGGTCAATGATCGGGTCAATGATCAGGTCAACAGGTCAATGATCGGGTCAATGATCAGGTCAACAGGTCAATGATCAGGTCAACAGGTCAATGATCAGGTCAATGATCAGGTCATCAGGTCAATGATCGGGTCAATGATCAGGTCAACAGGTCAATGATCGGGTCAATGATCAGGTCAACAGGTCAATGATCAGGTCAATGATCAGGTCATCAGGTCAATGATCAGGTCAATGATCAGGTCAACAGGTCAATGATCAGGTCAATGATCAGGTCAACAGGTCAATGATCAGGTCAACAGGTCAATGATCGGGTCAATGATCAGGTCAACAGGTCAATGATCAGGTCAATGATCAGGTCAACAGGTCAATGATCGGGTCAATGATCAGGTCAACAGGTCAATGATCGGGTCAATGATCAGGTCAATGATCAGGTCATCAGGTCAATGATCAGGTCAATGATCAGGTCAATGATCAGGTCAACAGGTCAATGATCAGGTCAATGATCGGGTCAATGATCAGGTCAATGATCAGGTCAACAGGTCAATGATCAGGTCAACAGGTCAATGATCGGGTCAATGATCAGGTCATGAGGTTGTGGGGTTTCAGGTCATTGTCAATGATCAGGTCAATGATCGGGTCAACAGGTCAATATCAGGTCATGTGGGTGGTTGTTGGGGTGGGTTGTGTTGTTGTCAGGTCAATGATCAGGTCAACAGGTCAATGATCGGGTCAATGATCAGGTCATCAGGTCAATGATCAGGTCAACAGGTCAATGATCGGGTCAATGATCAGGTCATCAGGTCAATGATCAGGTCATCAGGTCAATGATCAGGTCAATGATCGGGTCAACAGGTCAATGATTGGGTCAATGATCGGGTCAATGATCAGGTCATCAAGTCAATGATCAGGTCAATGATCGGGTCAACAGGTCAATGATCAGGTCATCAGGTCAATGATCAGGTCAACAGGTCAATGATCGGGTCAATGATCAGGTCATCAGGTCAATGATCAGGTCAACAGGTCAATGATCGGGTCAATGATCAGGTCAACAGGTCAATGATCAGGTCAATGATCGGGTCAATGATCAGGTCATCAAGTCAATGATCAGGTCATCAAGTCAATGATCAGGTCAACAGGTCAATGATCAGGTCATCAGGTCAACATGGACGTTTGTAGAGATTCTGGATGAAACTGGAGAACTTTGTCTCATCGTCTTCATGTTTATGTGAATCAAAGGACTGGCGGTGGCTGAAGGAGGACCCCCAGGGCCTCGGGGTCTCGGGGTCTCGGGGTCTCGGGGTCCCGGGGTCTCGGGGGTCTCATGAACATCAGCCACTCTCTGGAGTTCTGCTGACGTCGTACAGACTGAAGGACTTTGCAGAATCCGGAGGCTTCGTGTACATTTGTATGAATCACATTTTACAGCGATGTGCTGACGGAACCCGGATCCCGGTCTTCGGATCCCAGAACCCGGTCCCCAGATCCCGGTCCTCGGTCCCTGGTCTCCAGGACGACATGTAAATAAAATCACCTCAACTCACGTGTGGTTTGTTTCTGTTAAAGAACTTCAGTGTTTATATTTTCATCGTCCAGGTTCCTGTTGTGGTTATTCACATACACATAAATACACATAAATACACACAAATACACACAAATACACACACACACACACACACACACACACACACACACACACATGTACACATACACACATGTACACAACACATATACACACATTTATAGATAAACACATATATATATATATATATATATATATATATATATATATATATATATATATATATATATATAAAGGGTTTAAATTTGGGATCAATTTGTTTCTATATATAGATGTGTATATCTATATAGATATAAATAATCGTATCTATTTAGATATATAGATACGTATATAGAGATAAATATGTATAGAAAGGGTTTATTTGGGATGAATTTACTGAGTGTGACAGAAACCATCAGAACTGTTCATGAATTATTTTTGAGTCGAATGTTTTTATATTTCCTGATGTAAAGATTAACTTTATGGTTCAGATAAACGTCTTCAAACCATTTATTTAGTTTGCAGGCTGTGATTTAAACTTTGAAGACGTCGTCAGCCTCCACTGAACGTTATCAACACACTAGCGTTACCATGGCAACCGTATGAACGACATAAAGGTGATTCTGCTCCTCAGGTATCGTGACGTCACCGTCCAATAAATAACGTGTAAGACGCAGTCCCTCCACCAGGGGGCAGCACTGGAACACGGCTCAGCTCATTTCCTTATTTTATATTTTCAAACAGCAAAACGGAACAAATTCAAGAAAACACACATAGTGAAATTAAACAATGAAGATTTTCTTGGAATGTTGTCTCAGCATAAACACATATATCCTCGACAAAAACAAAATAATAATAATAATATAAACAATAAAATACAATATAAAATATAAATGAAATAATAAAGCAGTTAAAATGTGCTCCTGATACTTTAAAATGCTGCTTGTGTTTAAAAGCATCAGTAATAATATGATGAGCGGTCCCGGGACAGAGGATGTCGTATCTGTACAGATTGTAAATCTTTTGTTTGTGATTTTGGGCTAAATTAATTTAATTTAATTTAATTGAATTAATATTCCAATAATCATCTAATGTACAGGATATCATAACATAACCCTCTGAACAGGTACTTTACTTTAATACTTTTGTACTTTTAATGCAGTCGTTTGTAATACAGTACTTTTTACAGAGTATTCATACTTTCACTTTAATGCAGTCGTTTGTAATACAGTACTTTTTACAGAGTATTCATACTTTCACTTTAATGCAGTCGTTTGTAATACAGTACTTTTTACAGAGTATTCATACTTTCACTTTAATGCAGTCGTTTGTAATACAGTACTTTTTACAGAGTATTCATACTTTCACTTTAATGCAGTCGTTTGTAATACAGTACTTTTTACAGAGGAGTATTCATACTTTTACTTAAGTAAACTATGAGTAGCTTCCTTCTAAAAACTTCTTAAAAACCCAGAATTCAATGTGACTTGTTCCGGAAGTAGTTTTATTCTGAAACGCTCGACCGGAAGCCGGTGCGCAGCTCGCTGTCCGGCTTGACGGGTGTTTAAATGGGACCGTGACGTCGCAGCGGCTCACACCGGGGAGCGAGCACGCGTCCAGCGGCTCTCCTGCAGCCACGGACCCGACACGTTCTGGGGGAGAGAAGCTCGTCTTCCAGCGGTGAGTTCCACGTGATCCTGCAGCGCCACTCTGTTAGTAATGACGGGTTATTCATCTTATTTATTATTGTCTTTATTATACAACTTAAACAGAGACAGAAAGCAGTAAAATAAATAAACAGTTTATAATAATTAAATTACAGTAATTACAATAACATTAAATGGGAACAAGGTTGATGTGGATGGAAGAGATTATATTCTGTGTTTCAGGTGTTAAAGTGTCACAAGGTCATTAACATAAAGTTATAACTTAAAAACAACACTGGACCCTCAGTTTGGTGTCCATTTTAGCATATATAAAAATACATTTCTATTTTATTATTTATATATATTTATATTTTTTATATTTACATCTATACATATTTATATCTATTTTATATTTTTATTTTTGTTAGTTATATTTATATAAATAAATATATATTTATATATATTTTATTATTTATATATTGTTTTATTTATAGATATTGTTTTATATTTATATAAATAAATATAATATATTTATAGATATTTATTATTTATATATTGTTTTATTTTTATATTTATATAAATATTGTTTTATATATTTATACAAATATATTGTTTTATAGTTATAGAAATATATTTTTTATAGTTATAGAAATATATATTTTTTATAACTATAGAAATATATGTTTGTATATTTTTTATATATATAAGAAAATGAGTTACAGAAATGTTTCTTTAGATGCAACAGAAATATACTGTACGTTTGAGGTCTATTACATAAGAGCATGAATAAGCTCATTTATAAACACAGTAAAAGCTCAGTGTGTATTTTTGTCACAATTCTTTAATAGTAATAAGCTAAATTAAGGAATCCTTATTTAAAGTGTTTGTTTAAGTTATGTTGAACTCAGGATTCACTATCAACTATCTGCTGATTATTTCATCAGTTCATGTTCACGTTTCTGGTCATAAAGTTGTGGAAAGCCTCGTCGTGGTTCCCTGAAAGCAGACGTCCTCCAAACTGCTTGTTTTGTTTCAGACAAAGACGAGCAAATCTTTACATGCAAACATCCAGAATTTAGAAATGTTTTGTGTGTTTTTGCACACAAAAGTGACGAATCAGTCACAAAGAGAGTTTATTTTTCTGTTTTTGTTTGTTCAGAAGTTTCTCAGCAGCCTCTTTGTCCTCCGGCCAGCTTTATTATTAATTATTATTATTTTGAGAGCACAATAAACGCGTCTGACGAATGAGAGTTGATCGGCTGCATGGCGACCGGTCGCGGAGCGTTCACACCTCGTGAGTCTGATCCGACCTCCAGCTGACCTCCAGCTGACCTCCAGCTGACCTTCAGCTGACCTCCAGCTGACCGTCAGTTGACCTCCAGCTGACCTTCAGCTGACCTCCAGCTGACCTACAGCTGACCTCCAGCTGACCGTCAGTTGACCTCCAGCTGACCTCCAGCTGCCAGGCTGCTCCAGAGGGCCTTTCTATCATTCCATGTGTGAGGTTTTGAGTTTGGCACATTAATGAGCACCATCTGCATTTCATGTAATGTTCAACCGAGACGTGTTCCATACATATTCACATAATGAGGCAAATGTTATTAAAAGGTAAAAGTACTCCCAATATTCACTTTATTGGCTATTTGACTCAGTGTTTCTGGATCGGTTTCTTTGTTTAGTTTATTCTTTATGGCTGAAACTAGGTTATGTTCATTAATGCTCAATTGTTTTAGAATTATGAAGCGTTTAGTCTATAAAATGTCAGAAAAGTAAAAATAATCCAATGTGATGTCTGCAACGGTCCAAAACTAAGAACATATCAGATAGAAAATGATGTAAAACAACATAAAATGCATTGCTTTCACATTTTAGCCGCTAGCTGGAAAATGTTTGTTCCTGAACAGCTATTGGACACATTTACATGAACTATTGAACAAATGCAGTTGGTTCCCATGGCGATCTCTAAAAACATTTTGGTCTCCTAAAACGTCTTACTCAGCCTTCAGTTGTACTTTAGCTCCGCCCTCTCGTTTCACTTCTGGTTGCAAAAAAACAAGATGGCGACGGCCAAAATGACGAACCCGAGGATTCAAAATGAGCTATTGGTTTCAGACCGTGTGCGTTTCAGAAGAAGAACTTTGAGACAGTTTTCTTGTGAAACAGCACATGTCCATCTGGTCCTTCTCTTCATGTGCATCGCTGAGGCACTTGGTCTATTTGTGGACCGCAGCGTGGCCACGGCGGCCGGAGGAGGCTCGGGGCGTCTGCAGGGACTCTTCATTCTTTATTCTTTATTCTTTATTCTTTATTCTTTATTCTTTATTCTTCATTCTTTATTCTTCATTCTTTATTCTTCATTCTTCATTCTTTATTCTTTATTCTTCATTCTTTATTCTTTATTCTTTATTCTTCATTCTTCATTCTTCATTCTTTATTCTTCATTCTTCATTCTTCATTCTTTATTCTTTATTCTTCATTCTTCATTCTTCATTCTTTATTCTTTATTCTTTATTCTTCATTCTTCATTCTTTATTCTTCATTCTTCATTCTTCATTCTTCATTCTTTATTCTTCATTCTTTATTCTTCATTCTTTATTCTTTATTCTTTATTCTTCATTCTTTATTCTTCATTCTTTATTCTTCATTCTTTATTCTTTATTCTTCATTCTTCATTCTTCATTCTTCATTCTTTATTCTTCATTCTTTATTCTTTATTCTTTATTCTTCATTCTTTATTCTTCATTCTTTATTCTTTATTCTTTATTCTTCATTCTTCATTCTTCATTCTTTATTCTTCATTCTTTATTCTTTATTCTTTATTCTTCATTCTTCATTCTTTATTCTTCATTCTTCATTCTTCATTCTTCATTCTTTATTCTTTATTCTTCATTCTTTATTCTTTATTCTTTATTCTTCATTCTTTATTCTTCATCTTTATTTTTCATTCTTTATTCTTATTCTTTATTCTTCATTCTTTATTCTTCATTCTTTATTCTTATTCTTCTTCATTCTTATTCTTTATTCTTCATTCTTTATTCTTTATTCTTTATTCTTCATTCTTTATTCTTTATTCTTTATTCTTCATTCTTTTTTATTCTTCATTCTTATTCTTCATTCTTCATTCTTTATTCTTCATTCTTCATTCTTTATTCTTTATTCTTTATTCTTCATTCTTTATTCTTCATTCTTTATTCTTTATTCTTTATTCTTTATTCTTTATTCTTCATTCTTCATTCTTCATTCTTTATTCTTTATTCTTTATTCTTTATTCTTCATTCTTTATTCTTCATTCTTCATTCTTTATTCTTTATTCTTCATTCTTCATTCTTTATTCTTTATTCTTTATTCTTCATTCTTTATTCTTCATTCTTCATTCTTTATTCTTTATTCTTTATTCTTCATTCTTTATTCTTCATTCTTTATTCTTTATTCTTTATTCTTCATTCTTTATTCTTCATTCTTCATTCTTCATTCTTTATTCTTCATTCTTTATTCTTCATTCTTTATTCTTTATTCTTCATTCTTTATTCTTTATTCTTCATTCTTTATTCTTTATTCTTCATTCTTTATTCTTCATTCTTCATTCTTTATTCTTCATTCTTCATTCTTTATTCTTCATTCTTCATTCTTTATTCTTTATTCTTCATTCTTCATTCTTTATTCTTTATTCTTTATTCTTCATTCTTTATTCTTCATTCTTTATTCTTTATTCTTCATTCTTTATTCTTTATTCTTCATTCTTCATTCTTTATTCTTTATTCTTTATTCTTTATTCTTCATTCTTTATTCTTCATTCTTCATTCTTTATTCTTTATTCTTCATTCTTCATTCTTTATTCTTTATTCTTTATTCTTCATTCTTTATTCTTCATTCTTCATTCTTTATTCTTTATTCTTCATTCTTTATTCTTCATTCTTCATTCTTCATTCTTTATTCTTCATTCTTTATTCTTCATTCTTTATTCTTTATTCTTCATTCTTTATTCTTCATTCTTTATTCTTTATTCTTTATTCTTCATTCTTTATTCTTTATTCTTCATTCTTTATTCTTTATTCTTTATTCTTCATTCTTTATTCTTTATTCTTTATTCTTTATTCTTCATTCTTTATTCTTTATTCTTCATTCTTTATTCTTTATTCTTTATTCTTTATTCTTCATTCTTTATTCTTTATTCTTCATTCTTCATTCTTTATTCTTCATTCTTCATTCTTTATTCTTTATTCTTTATTCTTCATTCTTTATTCTTCATTCTTCATTCTTTATTCTTTATTCTTCATTCTTCATTCTTTATTCTTCATTCTTTATTCTTCATTCTTTATTCTTTATTCTTTATTCTTCATTCTTTATTCTTTATTCTTCATTCTTTATTCTTTATTCTTTATTCTTCATTCTTTATTCTTTATTCTTTATTCTTTATTCTTATTCTTTATTCTTTATTCTTCATTCTTTATTCTTTATTCTTCATTCTTATTCTTTATTCTTTATTCTTCATTCTTCATTCTTTATTCTTTATTCTTTATTCTTCATTCTTTATTCTTCATTCTTTATTCTTTATTCTTTATTCTTTATTCTTTATTCTTCATTCTTTATTCTTTATTCTTTATTCTTTATTCTTTATTCTTCATTCTTTATTCTTCATTCTTTATTCTTTATTCTTTATTCTTCATTCTTCATTCTTTATTCTTTATTCTTTATTCTTCATTCTTTATTCTTATTCTTATTCTTTATTCTTTATTCTTCATTCTTTATTCTTCATTCTTATTCTTCATTCTTTATTCTTCATTCTTTATTCTTCATTCTTTATTCTTTATTCTTCATTCTTTATTCTTCATTCTTTATTCTTTATTCTTTATTCTTCATTCTTTATTCTTTATTCTTCATTCTTTATTCTTTATTCTTTATTCTTCATTCTTTATTCTTTATTCTTTATTCTTTATTCTTCATTCTTTATTCTTTATTCTTCATTCTTTATTCTTTATTCTTTATTCTTTATTCTTCATTCTTTATTCTTTATTCTTCATTCTTCATTCTTTATTCTTCATTCTTCATTCTTTATTCTTTATTCTTTATTCTTCATTCTTTATTCTTGATTCTTCATTCTTTGTTCTGCAAACCTCCGTCAGAACCTTTTAAAGCACGTTGCTCAGTTTTAGTGCAAAAACTATTATTTCCTCCGTCCCTTAATGTAGCAGATGTTTTTAAATAGTCAGAAACTGTCCGGCTGTTTTGGTTGAGAGACTAATCGTGTCGATGTAGTCGATCGGACAAACAAACATTTGGAGAACGTCAACTTTAGGCTCAGGGATATTTTAGACTATTTTCTTACATTTTATACCTAAAACAAGGAATTTATTAGCCGAAAAGCATTCAGGAAAACTAATCAGTAGCTAATAGATTAATAGATTAAATACTTTTTTACAGCAGAAACTTTCAGATTCTGAAATTTGCTGCATTTATATCATCATGAATTAAATATTTATAAATGTTGTTTTGACAGTTGATTTATTTATTTAAATAATGGATAAAAGAATAATATGAAACAATCCTTTAATTAGATAAAAATGAACCGATTTAAAGGAAATACCTGGTTTTGTCCAGAAGAAGTCGTGAAACTATTTCAGATTTGGTCTGTTTGTTTGTCTGAACCAGACTTTCTGCTTATGCTCCTTTAAAATTAAAACGATGTGGTGGTTTTAGAGGCAGGAGAGGTGAAAGTATCCAGTAGGTAAACAAATAGATGAAATTAAGAAGTTTGCGTCGTAGATTTCTTTCTTTAATCGCGCGGCGACGCGTCAGATTTCTGTTTGTGAGACGTTTGTGATAACGAGTCGATCTGTTAACAAGGAAGAAGGTCGTCTCTCTGATTCGTTGATTGAATTAAGATCCTTCAACACGGCTGCAGACACGATGCTCTCTCAAAGAGTTCTCCTTCTAACCAGATTCATTTTTTTTTCTTTGTGTATTTTTATTTCTTTGTGTATTCTTATTTCTTTGTGTATTCTTATTTCTTTGTGTATTCTTATTTCTTTGTGTATTCTTATTTCTTTGTGTATTCTTATTTCTTTGTGTATTCTTATTTCTAATAGTTAATTGTGTTGACATGAGTGATTTACAAAGAGGTGCTAATAATGCTGAGTGCGCGTGCAGACAAATCCCCAACACGTGCCCTAATTTTATTAACCCTGACCTCGGACCAAAGACGCAGCAATTACCCAGAATGCACCTGCAGTCACCAAACCTGTGTTTAATTGCAGTGAGAGCACAGCGCCCGCGGTTTTATTCCATTATAGTAAAAGCTCCACGCGGAGCCGGTAAAAAGAGAGAATCAGCTGTTAGCTTTAATCTCAGAGACCTGAAAACCAACAGGAAATAACTGCAGTTTATTTCAAGCTATGTTTGTTTAAATTGTGCTTTTTGAGACAGACAAAATCTGATTAGATACAGAAGACATTGAAGAAAGATTTGGGAAATATGGGCAAAACTTAGAGAGAGACAGTAAGGGGACCAATGTCATTATGGTTAAAATAATAACGCTCTATAATACGGTCACCTGACTTCCTCCTTCGTTCCTGTCATAATACTTATGGCCGCTAGAGGGCGCTGTCACTAAAATGTTGAATGTTATTTTGGGCGCCCCTATGAATGGATGGCACACCTTACATTTGCCTTCACGAAGTCAAAGCTTCATGTGTTAAAGCTGCATTCTCTCTCCTGACCACCAGGGGGCGACTCCTCTGGTTGTATAGAAGTCAAAGCTTCCTGTGTTAAAGCTGCATTCTCTCTCCTGACCACCAGGGGGTGACTCCTCTGGTTGTATAGAAGTCAAAGCTTCATGTGTTAAAGCTGCATTCTCTCTCCTGACCACCAGGGGGCGACTCCTCTGGTTGTATAGAAGTCAAAGCTTCCTGTGTTAAAGCTGCATTCTCTCTCCTGACCACCAGGGGCGACTCCTCTGGTTGTATAGAAGTCAAAGCTCCATTTGTTAAAGCTGCATTCTCTCTCCTGACCACCAGGGGGCGACTCCTCTGGTTGTATAGAAGTCAAAGCTTCATGTGTTAAAGCTGCATTCTCTCTCCTGACCACCAGGGGGCTACTCCTCTGGTTGTATAGAAGTCTATAGAAAATGACTCTACTTCTCTCTTGATTTATTCCCTCAGTAAACATTGTAAACATGAGTTTATGTCTCAATCTCTAGTTTCAAGTCTTCTTCAATACAGCATGATGTTCATTTAGTAAATTATGGTCCATTTAGAGTCAAACAGACCATAAAGAGGGGATGCTTTAGGGCGGGGCTTAAAGGTGATTGACAGGTCTCTACATCCTCCTCAGTCCACATATGATCACTTCCTGTTCATCGGTTGCAAAAAACCAAGATGGCGACGGCCAAAACGATGAACTCCAGGCTTCAAAACATCCGTCCACTAGCCAACGAGAGACGTCACCATGACGACGTCACCATGACGACGTCACCATGACGACGTCACCGTGGACCGACAGACTTACAGACTTTGAGCCAAAATGAGCTTCACTGTCGTTCCTTCATATAAAATATATGTTTGTGTGTTTTCAAAAATTGCCGTCTTCAGCAGGAACCAATGGGATCAGAGCTGAGAGCCACAGGCAGGAAGGAAGGGTTGAGATCTTTTCTTGGGATTTGTTGACTCTTTGTTGAAATATCTAATAACAGCAGACTTATCCTTTATAATCCTAATAAACAGGAGCTGTCATATATCTTGTTTTGCTCCTTAAGTAAATGTAAAAATGATAAAACTTCACAACAAATACAACGAGAGACGACGTTTGATGGGATCAAATCAGAATTAAAGACAGTTTCACATCTAAAAAGCCTAAATTGTACAAAATAAGTCAGATAACTGTCGTAGTTATGCTTTGATTCATTTGCAGTTATTAAACTGCAGCGCTGTGACAGGTGGCTGGGTGATGGTGTCGGTGGTAAACACCATCAGGGCCTGACACCGTCACCTGACACCATCACCTGACACCATCAGGCCCTTACACCGTCACCTGACACCATCAGGCCCTGACACCGTCACCTGACACCATCAGGCCCTGACACCATCACCTGACACCATCAGGCCCTGACACCGTCACCTGACACCATCAGGCTCTCGCCGCCCGGCTTCTCCTGTTTTGTTTACATTAACGTCGTCATGACGATGTGTGAGATGTTTCACATTTATTCAGCACAGAAGAAGATTTATGTCTCAATTATTGGAACATTATTATTTTTAATGTTTGTTATTAAATTGTGTGTGTGTTTGTGTGTCTCTGTGTGTCTGTGTGTGTGTGTGCGTGTGTCTGTGTGTGTGCGTGTGTGTGTCTGTGTGTCTGTGTGTGTGCGTGTGTGTGTGTGTGTGTGTGCGTGTGTGTGTGTGCGTGTGTGTGTGTGTGTGCGCGTGTGTGTCTGTGTGTGTGTGTGTGTGTGTGTGTGTGTGTGTGTGTGTGTGTCGTGTGTGTGTGTGTGGGTGTGTGTGGGTGTGTGTGTGTGTGTGTGTGTGTGTGTGTGTCCACCTTGAAGAGCTGACACCACGGTGAGCAGGTGCAGGTCGTCAGAGTTGCCTTGGCCCAGACGGCCGTAGCTTCCCTCCCCACAGGCGAGCACAGTACCGTTAGGCTGAATCACAAAGGTGCAGTTCTGACCACAGACCACCTGGAGGAGAGTCTCTGTGTGTGTGTGTGTGTGTGTGTGTCTCTGTGTGTGTGTCTCTGTGTGTGTGTGTGTGTGTGTGTGTCTCTGTGTGTGTGTGTGTGTGTCTCTGTGTGTGTGTCTCTGTGTGTGTGTGTGTGTGTGTGTGTCTCTGTGTGTGTGTGTGTGTGTGTGTGTGTGTCTCTGTGTGTGTGTGTGTGTGTGTCTGTGTCTGTGTGTGTGTGTTTCTCTGTGTGTGTGTGTGTGTGTGTGTCTGTGTGTGTGTGTGTGTGTGTGTGTGTGTGTGTGTGTGTGTGTGTGTGTGTGTGTGTGTGTGTGTCTCTGTGTGTGTGTGTGTGTGTCTCTGTGTGTGTGTGTGTGTGTGTGTGTGTGTGTGTGTGTCTGTGTGTGTGTGTGTGTGTGTGTGTGTGTGTGTGTCTCTGTGTGTGTGTGTGTGTGTGTCTCTGTGTGTGTGTGTGTGTGTCTCTGTGTGTGTGTGTGTGTGTGTGTGTGTGTGTGTGTGTGTCTCTGTGTGTGTGTGTGTGTGTGTGTGTGTGTGTGTGTGTGTGTGTGTGTGTGTGTGTGTGTGTGTGTGTGTGTGTGTGTGTGTGTGTGTGTGTGTTCACAGGGCTCCTGATGGAGGAGGACCTCCTCAGCTGTATGAAGTATCTCATGTTCATCTTTAACTTCTTCTTCTTCGTGAGTTCTCTGTTTCTCTGTTTTCTTCTTCTGTGGTTCTGAAACCAAAAAAAAAAAATCCTATGAAATTATAATAACTTTGATTTGTTGTGTAAACAGAGCAGCTGTAGAACCAGATTCAAAACAGGGTCATTATAACATTTAACCAGAACACATTAAATTTACATATATATTTGTATTTTATATCAAAAACACAAATCATGAAATCTTTCACAGAAAAGCTGCTTTGTTCTGCTGCTCGTGTAAACTTTGTTTTATATTCCCTCATCAAAATCACTGACGGATGAATATTTTAGCTCTCACTTCTTCTCTCACGAATGATTCTTTAAGAGTTCAAAGTTATATAACTTTAATTATTTGCATTTGATGGAGACTTTTAATTATTTACTGTAAAAAGATGAACCCAAGCTTTCTGTTCTAAACATCCTTCATAGTTTACAGACGGCTTCTTGCTTCAACTCTGACCCATCGTACGTATTCGGTTTTAAATATGAATATTTATTTTGAAAGGGACAAAGCTGACGAGTTACTGTAAATATGCAATCTGTTAGTCTTCATCTTCATCTTCATCTTCTCGAGTCGAGAGCTCAGCAGACATCCTTCCCCTCAGAAACGTGACTCAGCGCTTCCTCTGGACCCAGAAAGGTTCCCGGTCCGGATGCAGGACCCTCCATGTCGGGCCCCTCGGGGCCTTCAGCCCGAGGAGCCTGATGTTGAGCCTCCTCACCGACCGCCTCCGTCCTCCTGCGTCCTCCTCCGTCCTCCTGCGTCCTCCTGCGTCCTCCTGTGTCCTCCTGTGTCCTCCTGCGTCCTCCTGCGTCCTCCTCCGTCCTCCTGTGTCCTCCTGCGTCCTCCTCCGTCCTCCTGTGTCCTCCTGCGTCCTCCTCCGTCCTCCTGCGTCCTCCTCCGTCCTCCTGCGTCCTCCTCCGTCCTCCTGCGTCCTCCTGTGTCCTCCTCCGTCCTCCTCCGTCCTCCTGCGTCCTCCTGCGTCCTCCTCCGTCCTCCTCCGTCCTCCTGCGTCCTCCTCCGTCCTCCTCCGTCCTCCTGTGTCCTCCTCCGTCCTCCTGCGTCCTCCTGTGTCCTCCTGTGTCCTCCTGCGTCCTCCTGCGTCCTCCTCCGTCCTCCTGTGTCCTCCTCCGTCCTCCTCCGTCCTCCTCCGTCCTCCTGTGTCCTCCTGCGTCCTCCTGCGTCCTCCTCCGTCCTCCTGTGTCCTCCTCCGTCCTCCTCCGTCCTCCGTCCTCCTGCGTCCTCCTGCGTCCTCCTGTGTCCTCCTCCGTCCTCCTCCGTCCTCCTGTGTCCTCCTGCGTCCTCCTGCGTCCTCCTCCGTCCTCCTCCGTCCTCCTGTGTCCTCCTGCGTCCTCCTGTGTCCTCCTGTGTCCTCCTCCGTCCTCCTGTGTCCTCCTGCGTCCTCCTGTGTCCTCCTGTGTCCTCCTCCGTCCTCCTGCGTCCTCCTCCGTCCTCCTGCGTCCTCCTGCGTCCTCCTCCGTCCTCCTGTGTCCTCCTCCGTCCTCCTCCGTCCTCCTCCGTCCTCCGTCCTCCTGCGTCCTGCTTCCTCCCAACAGTCCAGTCAGAGTGTTTCTCAGCCAGATGTCACATTAACCATCAAAACAACAATAATAACAATAAACATGTAGAATCAGAACAATGAAAAGTCAGTAAAACCTGAGGAGACTGAGACAGGAGGTGTAGCTCCTCCTCCTCCTCACAGGAGGTGTAGCTCCTCCTCCTCCTCCTCCTCCTCCTCCTCCTCCCAGCACCCTCTCCCTGGACTAACCCCCCCCCCCTCCCCAGCTGGGCGGCTCCCTCCTGCTGGCCGTGGGCCTCTGGGTGCTGCTGGACCCGGTGGGCTTCAGGGAGCTGGTGGCGGTGAACCCGGTTCTGGTCTCGGGGGTCTACGTGCTGCTGGCCTCGGGCAGCATGCTGTTCCTGCTGGGCTTCCTGGAGAACAGGTGCCTCCTGCTCTTTGTGAGTCCATCTCATGCTTTTATTGTGAAAGGTAACAGGTGAACCACGACATCCTGTGTCCTCTTGGTGACGGTAAGAGTAGAAAATATACTTCTGAGATATAGAATAATACTGCACTCACTACCTGAAGAGTCACTGAGTACATTTACTCCAGTACTGTAAGTACATCTTCAGATACCTTCGACCTATTGTACTTTATACTGCTGCACTCATTTTATAACTTTAGTGTCTCGATACTGTGCAGACTTTGATTAATGATAATAATAATAAATATAATTTAACTCATAAATGATTTATTACAGATTAAGGTACCCAGAAGTATATAAAGTAGTAAAAAGTATCTCCACCTTTACCAGCTGCAACGTGAAAGTGATCAATAATTATAATCCAATAAATAATGTAATGTACATCATTCTGAAATGAGTACTTTTACTTCGGTACTTTAATAATATTTTGATGTCTCAGGGTTCAGCAGAGATCTGGAGAACGACCCAGAGTTGCGTAACGCTGTAGTTCAGAGGCAGCTTGGTATTTAACATAAATGATATCTAAGTGTTGTGATTTCATATCAGCCTATAAGAAGTCCCCATCCTGCTTCACTCCCTGTCAGTTATGTAACTGAGTGAAACGGTAGAAGTGCGCCCTCTAGAGGAAGGTCACGTGGACTTTTATTTTGTTCGTTGCATTTGCTGAGACAGTGTGCAGAGTTGTATTATTGGGGCGTATTATTCCATACGTTCATATCTTCTCTGGTCTCAGTTCTTCATGCTCATCCTCTTCATCTTCCTGCAGCTGCAGTCGTGGTGTTTCTCTTCAGGGAACACGTGAGTGTCACTGCAGCTGGAAGTAAATCAGTGCAGAGGTCAAAGGTTGTGCTGTGACCCGATACCCAATAAATAGCCCATCACAGCAGCGAGTAACCCTATTTTTATTTTATTTATTTTTTTTATATATATTTTTTTAATTTCTTTATTATTATTTTGTATTATTATAATTATTTTCTATTAACTTTTTTATTCATTTTTATTTATTTACTTATTAATTTTATTATTTTCATTTATTTTTTTCATGTATCTTACCCTTTATTTGACTCCGGCTTTGTTTGTATTTGACAAATTACTAATCTATCTAATATTCCTCCATCGCCTGAATATAATAATAATATATAATATTCTGTGACCTCTAACCTTTAGATTGATGGCTGTGTACGGTGGTAGAGATCGGAATCAGGATTTATATTCTTCAAGTAATTGAAGTCAAATATAATTTCTTTGTGTCCTCCACTCTTGTGGGATAAAAACTTTGAAAATCAATTAAACATATTTACAAAAAATAATAAATAATAAAACAAAAATGAATTGAAGTTTGCCTCTCTAATGTCTCTAACGTAAACATCCATCCATCCATCCATTATCCTCCGCTTATCCGGGGTTGGGTCGCGGGGGCAGCAGGCCTAGCAGGCCGACCCAGGCTTCCCTCTCACCCGCAACACGTTCCAGCTCGTTCTGGGGGATCCCGAGGCGTTCCCAGGCCAGCTGGGAGATGTAATCCCTCCAGCGTGTCCTGGGTCTTCCCCGGGGCCTCCTACCAGTTGGGCGTGCCTGGAAAACCTCTAACGGGAGGCGTCCAGGAGGCATCCTGATCAGATGCCCGAACCACCTCAGCTGACTCCTTTCGATACGAAGTAGTAGCGCCTCAACTCCAAGTTCCCTCCGGATGTCCGAGCTCCTTACCCTATCTCTAAGGCTGAGCCCGGCCACCCTACGGAGGAAACTCATCTCCTTACCCTATCTCTAAGACTGAGCCCGGCCACCCTACAGAGGAAACTCATCTCCTTACCCTATCTCTAAGGCTGAGCCCGGCCACCCTACGGAGGAAACTCATTTCGGCCGCTTGTATCCGAGACCTTGTTCTTTCGGTCACGACCCAGAGTTCGTGACCATAGGTGAGGGTCGGAACGTAGACCGCCCAGTAAATTGAGAGCTTTGCCTTCCGGCTCAGCTCCTCTTCACCAGACGGTCCGGTGCAGCGCCTGTTTTACTGCTGCAGCCGCACCGATCCGCCGGTCGATCTCCCGCTCCATCTTACCCTCACTCGTGAACAAGACCACGAGATACTTGAACTCCTTCGCTTGCGGCAGGCACTGCGTCCCACCCGGAGGGAGCAATCCACCGGTTTCCGGCAGAGCACCATGGCCTCGGATTTGGATGTGCTTACCCTCATCCCCGCCGCGTCACACTCGGCTGCAAATCGCCCCAGTGAAGCTGGAGGTCATGGTCCGAAGAGGCTAACAGGACCACATCATCTGCGAACAGCAGAGAGGCGATCCCGAGACCCCCGAACCCGACGTTCTCCTCCCCCCGACTACGCCTAGATATCCTGTCCATGAAAGTCATGAACAGGACCGGTGATAAAGGGCAGCCCTGGCGGAGGCCAACACCCACCGGGAACGCGTCTGACTTATTGCCGAGAATACGAACACAGCTCCTACTGCAGTCGTACAGAGATCGGATGGCCCGTTGTAACGGGTTCGGCACCCCATACTCCCGCAGCACCCCCCACAAAAACCCCCGAGGGACCCGGTCGAAGGCCTTCTCCAAGTCCACAAAACACATGTAGACTGGTTGGGCAAACTCCCAGAGCCCCTCCAGTAGTCTTGCGAGGGTAAAGAGCTGGTCCACTGTTCCACGACCGGGACGGAATCAGCACTGCTCCTCTTGAATCCGAGGTTCGACAATCGGTCGGAGCCTCCTTTCCAGCACCCTGGCATACACTTTCCCCGGGAGGCTGAGTAGTGTGATACCCCGATAATTCGAGCACACTCTCCGGTCCCCCTTTTTGAAAATGGGAACCACCACCCCAGTCTGCCAGTCCATGGGCACTGTTCCTGACCCCCATGCGACATTGAAAAGCCGTGTCAGCCAAGACAGCCCAACAACGTCCAGCGCCTTCAGCATCTCAGGGCGGATCTCATCCACCCCCGGCGCCTTGCCACCAAGGAGCTTATTGACTACCTTGGTGGCCTCTGCCAAGGATATGGATTCGACCCCCCCCAAGTCGTCAGGCGCTGCCTCCTCTCTAGAGGACATGTTGGCCGGGTTTAGGAGTTCCTCAAAGTGCTCTTTCCACCGCCCGACGATGTCCCCTGTCCGGGTCAGCAGTTCCCCCCGTGCTGAGCACAGCCTGGGGTAAGCCCTGCTTTCCCTTCCTGAGCCGTCGGATGGTTTGCCAGAACTTCCTTGAGGCCAACCGAAAGTCCTTCTCCATGGCCTCCCCGAACTCCTCCCATGCCCGAGTTTTAGCGTCCGCGACCACCGCAGCTGCAGCCCTTTTGGCCTGCCGGTACCTCTCCGCTGTTTCAGGAGACCCCCGAGCCAGCCAGGCCCGAAAGGCCTCCTTCTTCAGTTTGACGGCTTCCCTCACCCCCGGTGTCCACCACCGGGTTCTCGGGTTACCGCCACGACAGGCACCGGTGACCTTCCGACCACAGCTCCTAGCGGCCGCGTCCACAATAGAGGCTTTGAACATGGTCCACTCGGATTCCATGTCCCCAGCCTCCCTTGGGATGTGTGAGAAGTTCTTCAGGAGGTGGGAGTTGAAGACCTCCCGGACAGGATCCTCCGCCAGGCGTTCCCAGTTCACCCTCACTACACGTTTGGGCTTGCCGGGTCTTTCCAGCCGATTCCCCTGCCATCTGATCCAACTCACCACCAGGTGGTGATCAGTTGACAGCTCTGCTCCTCTCTTCACCCGAGTGTCCAAGACATACGGCCGCAGATCAGATGAAACGATTACAAAGTCGATCATTGATCTACGGCCTAAGGTATTCTGGTACCAGGTACACTTATGAGCCACCCTATGTTCGAACATGGTGTTCGTTATGGATAAAACGTGGCTAGCACAGAAGTCCAACAGCGAGACACCACTCGGGTTCAGATCAGGCAAGCCGTTCCTCCCAATCACCCCCCGCCAGGTTTCTCTGTCGTTGCCCATGTGAGCGTTGAAGTCTCCCAGGAGAACTATGGAGTCAGCAGGAGGCGCCCTTTCCAGGACCCCTCCCACCGACTCCAGGAAGGCCGGATACTCTGAACTGCTGTTCGGTGCATAGGCACAAACAACAGTCAGAGCCTTACTCCCCGCAACCCGCAGGCGCAGGGAGACGACCCTCTCGCTCCCCGGGTAGAACTCCAACACGGCGGCGCTCAGCCGGGGGCTCGTGAGTATCCCCACTCCCGCCCGGCGCCTCTCACCCTGGGCAACTCCAGAAAGGGACAAAGTCCAACCTTTCTCCAGGAGCTTGGTTCCAGAGCCAGTGCTGTGCGTGGAGGTGAGGCCAACTATATCTAGCTGGTACCGCTCCACCTCCCGCACCAGCTCCGGCTCTTTCCCGGCTAGCGAGGTGACGTTCCACGTCCCTAGAGCTAGTCTATGCCGCCGGCGATCAGCTCGCCCAGGCCCCCTGCCCGGCCTGCCGCCCGGTCCACATAGCGCCCGACCCCGATGCTTATCCCTGCGGGTGGTGGGTCCACAGGGTGGCTGCTCCATGATGTTTCTTCGGGCTGAGCCCGACCGGGCCCAATGGGCGAAGGCCCGGCCACCAGACGCTCGCCTACGAGCTCCCCTCCCGGGTCTGGCTCCGGGAGGGTGCCCCGGTTTCCCTGGTCCGGGCGAGGTGGCCTTAGTCCGTGTGCTGCTAATCATCGGGGGTTTTGAACCGCTCTTAGTCTGGACTCTCCCCTGCGACCTGTTTGTCTTGGGAGACCCTACCAGGGGCTGATGCCCCGGACAACATAGCTCCCAGGATCACTGAGCCACTCAAACTCCTCCACCACGTTAAGGTAGCGATTCATGGAGGAGCTAACGTAAACAATATTTGTAAAATCGTCCATCAAGTTGCATCATGGGTATGAAAGCAGACGTAGTTTGAGTTTACAACATTTAATCTGAGCTTGGAAGTAATTCAAGTTATACAAATACAAATATAATGTCATCTGAAATGACTCCATATGTTCTTTGCATTGAGTTTCTCCCAGAGGTTACTGTTCTCAGTGAGCAGCAGCTTCAGTGAGTATGAATGAGCCTCGTGGATATCTGCTGCACTTCATATCTTTTATTAACTGTGTTGAACACACGACCCACAAAATGAACGTTTATATATCAGTTACTCATCATGTGCTTGAATTATTGAAGAGAACTCAGTTTTTCTCTCACGTTGAACGAAGAATCAAAACATGGAAGAAAGCATCCGCTCATAACCTCATAACCTCATAACCTCATAACCTCATAAACTCATAACCTCATAACCTCATAACCTCATAAACTCATAACCTCATAACCTCATAACCTCATAAACTCATAACCTCATAACCTCATAAACTCATAACCTCATAACCTCATAAACTCATAACCTCATAACCTCATAAACTTATAACCTCATAACCTCATAAACTCATAACCTCATAACCTCATAACCTCATAAACTCATAACCTCATAACCTCATAAACTCATAGCCTCATAACCTCATAACCTCATAAACTCATAACCTCATAACCTCATAACCTCATAAACTCATAACCTCATAACCTCATAAACTCATAAACTCATAACCTCATAACCTCATAACCTCATAAACTCATAGCCCCATAACCTCATAACCTCATAAACTCATAACCTCATAACCTCATAAACTCATAGCCTCATAAACTCATAACCTCATAACCTCATAAACTCATAGCCTCATAACCTCATAACCTCATAGCCTCATAACCTCATAACCTCATAACCTCATAAACTCATAACCTCATAACCTCATAAACTCATAAACTCATAACCTCATAACCTCATAACCTCATAAACTCATAGCCCCATAACCTCATAACCTCATAAACTCATAACCTCATAACCTCATAAACTCATAGCCTCATAAACTATAACCTCATAACCTCATAAACTCATAGCCTCATAACCTCATAACCTCATAGCCTCATAACCTCATAACCTCATAACCTCATAAACTCATAACCTCATAACCTCATAAACTCATAACTCATAACCTCATAACCTCATAACCTCATAAACTCATAGCCCATAACCTCATAACCTCATAAACTCATAACCTCATAACCTCATAAACTCATAGCCTCATAACCTCATAACCTCATAACCTCATAACTCATACCTCATAAACTCATAAACTCTCAAACTGAAGCAGAATAATCCAGTCTCGTGTCACTACTTCACGAACACGCTTCACCAGAACCTCCGTATTCAGAACCCTTTGGACCCGTCAGGAGCTTCTAGTAACCATGGGAACAACATGGAGTCCACCTGTCGGGTCGGGTTAAGATGAGGAGGAAGCTGATTGGCTCAAATAATAAAGAACCATGACGAGAGCATCACCTGTGAGACGGTTTATAACAAAGTATTTTTATTTGAGATGCTTGTGTTTATGAAGTAGTGAGCAGACATCTGATATACTTATGACTCAGTGTGCATAAACACTGGGGGGTCTCAACATTGTCTGTCGACTGCATGATAATCATGCTACAAGCTTTCAAATTGACTTTTTTATATATTTTTTATATATTTTTTTTTATTTACTGAAAGATAAAATCTTCTGCCTCCATTTATCTATTCAGTACAATGTGTTGGATTCATGGTAATGTTTATTTAAAGACATTTAAATATGTGGAAAGAAATATGAAGAATTATCTAATCAACCAAAAGGTTCACGAGGGGCTCAGGGGGTCTGCGGAGGTACTGCAGGGGGGGGGGGGGGGCTGCAGTCCCCCCGCAGACCCCTAGGGGTCGCAGACCCCCTGCTGAAGACCTCTGAGCGTTGGATGGGTCCCTGTTCTACTGACCTGTCTCTCTCTCTCTCTCTCTCTCTCTCTCTCTCTCTGTCTCTCTCTCTCTCTCTCTCTCTCTCTCTCTCTCTCTCTCTCTCTCTCTGTCTCTCTCTCTCTCTCTGTCTCTCTCTGTCTCTCTCTCTCTCTGTCTCTCTCTCTCTCTCTCTCTCTCTCTGTCTCTCTCTGTCTCTCTCTCTCTCTCTCTCTCTCTCTGTCTCTTTCTCTCTGTCTCTCTCTCTCTCTCTCTCTGTCCTCTCTCTCTCTGTCTCTCTCTCTGTCTCTCTCTGTCTCTGTCTCTCTCTCTCTCTCTCTCTCTGTCTCTCTGTCTCTCTCTCTCTCTCTCTCTCTCTCTCTCTCTGTCTCTCTCTGTCTCTCTCTCTTTCTGTCTCTCTCTGTCTTGTCTCTCTCTCTCTCTCTCTCTCTCTCTCTCTCTCTCTCTCTCTCTCTCTCTCTCTCTCTGTCTCTCTCTCTGTCTCTCTCTCTCTCTCTCTCTGTCTCTCTCTCTATCTCTCTGTCTCTCTCTCTCTCTCTCTCTCTCTCTCTCTCCGTGTCTCCAGCTGACCAGAGAGTACTTCAGCCGTGAGCTGCAGCATCACTACCAGGGTCTCAACACCAGCGACGTCTTCACGTCCACATGGAACGCCATCATGACCACGGTGAGGCCTCCTCCCCCCACCATGCTGCGGGTCACCAGGCCCGTGTCCTCAACATGTCCCCCGTCCCCAATCCCCTCCCCCTCCCCCTCCCCGTCCCCCTCCCTCTCTCCCTCCCCCTCCCCCTCCTCCTCCCCCCCTCTCTCTCCCTCCCCCTCCCCCTCCCCGTCCCCCTCCCTCTCTGCAGTTCGACTGCTGTGGCGTCAGCGGCCCCGAGGACTTCGAGGAGAGCCTCTTCAGGCTCCTCAGCCCCAGTAAGATGGTCCCTGAGGCCTGTTGCCAGGGCAACGGTTACCTCGGAGACGTCAGCGTGGAGCAGTGTGTGAGCGGCAGCATGGTCTTCAGACACAGCAAGGTCATCTCACACACACATCTCCAAATAATATTTAATTTAAATAATAATAAGAGTATTTTTATGTGTTTTTATCAGACATTTCTTTTATTTGGTTAAAAATATCCCAGATATTTATTATTATATTTATTAATATCATTATTAATATTAATATTAATTATTATTATTTATATTCATTATATTAATATTTATTATTAATAATAATAAAAAACCTGATGAGTTTTACTATTGATATTTTTAATTAGAGTAACTTGAGGTACTTCTGCCATCTTTGAAACATGACATTGATTCATAATTAAAAATGATTTCCTCCCCGATGTGTTACATGCGTTCACACACATTTGAAACCAGACTGAAGACAAGTTATCGTAGAGGAACAGTCGTAATAACTCATTACGCTTCATAACGTGAGCGTGTGACTGTTCCAGGGCTGCTACCCCGCGATGGTCGACTACTTTGAGATGTACCTCTACATCGCCGGCGCTCTGGCCTTCGTGGTGCTGACCATCGAAGTAAGTGCTGGGTTTTCTCTCCTTTATACTAAAATACTCAATGTGAGGCACTCAGGTCACTTATTAGATTCTTATTTTTTACACGACTAGAAAACTTGTAAATCGAGGTTTGAAAATAGCAACAAAGTTAACGAGTGAATGTATTTTAGTGAAGTCTGTATTTGAAGCTTCACTCACTCATCTGTGTTACGTAAAGATGAGAACATGAAGACGTTTATCTGTGAAACCAGAGGACGACCCGGAGTCATGGTTACCTCATATTCATCTTCCAGACAAAGTTAAAACAGATTTAAAATATGATTTTAACACTTTGGTGTTTTAAAGGGTTCGTTGAGATCACGAGGCTTCAAACCCATTGTTATATTCACATTGTTATATTCACATTGTTATATTCACATTGTTATATACACGTTGTTATATTCACATTGTTATATTCACATTGTTATATTCACATTGTTATATTCACGTTGTTATATTCACGTTGTTATATTCACATTGTTATATTCACGTTGTTATATTCACATTGTTATATTCACATTGTTATATTCACATTGTTATATACACGTTGTTATATTCACATTGTTATATTCACATTGTTATATTCACATTGTTATATTCACGTTGTTATATTCACGTTGTTATATTCACATTGTTATATTCACGTTGTTATATTCACATTGTTATATTCACATTGTTATATTCACATTGTTATATACACGTTGTTATATTCACATTGTTATATTCACATTGTTATATTCACATTGTTATATTCACGTTGTTATATTCACGTTGTTATATTCACATTGTTATATTCACGTTGTTATATTCACGTTGTTATATTCACATTGTTATATACACATTGTTATATTCACGTTGTTATATTCACATTGTTATATACACGTTGTTATATTCACATTGTTATATACACATTGTTATATTCACATTGTTATATCACGTTGTTATATACACGTTGTTATATACACGTTGTTATATTCACGTTGTTATATTCACGTTGTTATATACACGTTGTTATATACACATTGTTATATACACGTTGTTATATTCACGTTGTTATATTCACGTTGTTATATACACATTGTTATATTCACATTGTTATATACACATTGTTATATTCACATTGTTATATACACATTGTTATATACACGTTGTTATATTCACGTTGTTATATTCACATTGTTATATTCACATTGTTATATTCACATTGTTATATTCACGTTGTTATATTCACGTTGTTATATTCACGTTATATACACATTGTTATATTCACATTGTTATATACACATTGTTATATTCACATTGTTATATTATTGTTATATACACATTGTTATATACACATTGTTATATTCACATTGTTATATTCACATTGTTATATACACATTGTTATATTCACATTGTTATATTCACATTGTTATATTCACATTGTTATATTCACGTTGTTATATACACATTGTTATATACACATTGTTATATTCACATTGTTATATACACGTTGTTATATACACGTTGTTATATTCACGTTGTTATATTCACATTGTTATATACACGTTGTTATATACACGTTGTTATATTCACATTGTTATATACACATTGTTATATACACGTTGTTATATACACGTTGTTATATTCACATTGTTATATTCACATTGTTATATACACGTTGTTATATTCACATTGTTATATACACGTTGTTATATTCACATTGTTATATTCACATTGTTATATACACATTGTTATATTCACATTGTTATATACACATTGTTATATTCACATTGTTATATACACATTGTTATATTCACGTTGTTATATTCACATTGTTATATACATTGTTATATCAGTTATATCAATTGTTATATTCACTTGTTATATACACGTTGTTATATTCACATTGTTATATACACATTGTTATATTCACATTGTTATATACACGTTGTTATATTCACATTGTTATATACACGTTGTTATATTCACGTTGTTATATTCACGTTGTTATATACACATTGTTATATTCACATTGTTATATACACGTTGTTATATTCACATTGTTATATACACATTGTTATATACACGTTGTTATATACACATTGTTATATTCACATTGTTATATACACGTTGTTATATTCACATTGTTATATACACGTTGTTATATACACATTGTTATATTCACATTGTTATATACACGTTGTTATATTCACATTGTTATATACACGTTGTTATATACACATTGTTATATTCACATTGTTATATACACGTTGTTATATTCACATTGTTATATACACGTTGTTATATACACATTGTTATATTCACATTGTTATATACACGTTGTTATATTCACATTGTTATATACACGTTGTTATATACACATTGTTATATTCACATTGTTATATACACGTTGTTATATTCACATTGTTATATACACGTTGTTATATACACATTGTTATATTCACATTGTTATATACACGTTGTTATATTCACATTGTTATATACACGTTGTTATATACACATTGTTATATTCACATTGTTATATACACGTTGTTATATTCACATTGTTATATACACGTTGTTATATACACATTGTTATATTCACATTGTTATATACACGTTGTTATATTCACATTGTTATATACACGTTGTTATATTCACGTTGTTATATTCACATTGTTATATTCACATTGTTATATACACGTTGTTATATACACGTTGTTATATACACATTGTTATATTCACGTTGTTATATTCACGTTGTTATATACACATTGTTATATTCACATTGTTATATACACGTTGTTATATACACGTTGTTATATTCACGTTGTTATATACACATTGTTATATTCACATTGTTATATACACATTGTTATATACACGTTGTTATATTCACGTTGTTATATTCACGTTGTTATATTCACGTTGTTATATACACGTTGTTATATTCACGTTGTTATATTCACATTGTTATATTCACGTTGTTATATACACGTTGTTATATTCACGTTGTTATATTCACGTTGTTATATACACGTTGTTATATTCACGTTGTTATATTCACGTTGTTATATTCACGTTGTTATATTCACGTTGTTATATTCACGTTGTTATATTCACGTTGTTATATACACGTTGTTATATTCACGTTGTTATATACACATTGTTATATACACGTTGTTATATTCACATTGTTATATTCACATTGTTATATTCACGTTGTTATATTCACGTTGTTATATACACGTTGTTATATTCACGTTGTTATATACACGTTGTTATATTCACATTGTTATATTCATATTGTTATATACACATTGTTATATTCATATTGTTATATACACATTGTTATATTCATATTGTTATATACACGTTGTTATATACACGTTGTTATATACACATTGTTATATACACATTGTTATATACACATTGTTATATACACATTGTTATATACACGTTATTATATACATCTCGTTATATACACATTGTTATATACACATTGTTATACACACCTCGTTATACACACCTCGTTATACACACCTCGTTATATACACCTCGTTATACACACCTCGTTATACACACCTCGTTATACACACCTCGTTATATACACCTCGTTATACACACCTCGTTATACACACCTCGTTATACACACCTCGTTATACACACCTCGTTATACACACCTCGTTATATACACCTCGTTATACACACCTCGTTATATACACCTCGTTATACACACCTCGTTATACACACCTCGTTATACACACCTCGTTATACACACCTCGTTATACACAGTCTGTGGTCCAGATTCACCAGAGTCACACAGTAACAGTAACTAACACTAACCAGTAACTAACCAGCAGCTCCTGAGTCCTGAGAGGTTAAATTACTATTTTATGAATGAAGTCTGGTGTGTTTGAGATCAGATAACAGCTTCAGTTCTGTCATGAAGTTCTGTCAGACAGAAGATAGAGAGGAGAAGATATTCTAAATACAGAGTTCACTTAATCTGATGTTCATTATTTTAGAGTCCTCAGCAGAACATGACTTTGCTCCGCCTCCTGTAGTGACACAGACACACCTCTAAACATCTGTACTGTCTCTTTAAGTTTGCCCACTTTGTCTCAAAACCCTGGAAAATAAGTCAAGATGTTTCTCTGTTATTGTAATTATGCAGTAAATGTTTCATCAGCCATTTAAATGTGAATTACTGGAATTTGTGATGTATACATCTGTCAGTTGACTGTAGAATGGAAGCCTCCAGACAGACGCTCCCCATGTTCCAGGGCCCGTTGTGTTCAGGAACACAGGGAACCCCGCTGAGCTTTGTCTCCTTCTCTCCGCAGCTCTTCGCCATGGTGTTCGCGATGTGTTTGTTCAGAGGCATCCAGTAAGAGGCCCGAGCGGAGGGAAGACAAACTGTAAAATATGAAATGTATTTGTACAGTGATAGTTTATGTGTCTCATTGGTCTCGTGACATCATCTCGTACTGCTCTGGGCACAATAGACACACACAGGAAGTAACCCGCGACCTGAGGTTCTGCACTGTTTTCTCAAAAAGACCGAGGCTAGCTCTGGTGCTACGAGCTACGAGCTACGCTCACGTCACGCGAGGACCAACCGGTGTCCTGGACACACACGAGTAGAAGGATCGATAGTCAGGATCCTGGAGCGTCTGCACAACACCGTTCAGGTGCAGACGGCACACGGCGGCCTCGTTGGCCTCAGAGCCGTCACGGCTGTCGGTCATCAGGACAAACATGTGAATCAACCACAGAACTCAGAGCCCGTCGGCCTCATGCAGGAACATTTATGTGTTTGTGTTTTATTTTTACTGCAAGGTTTTCTTGTTGCAAGTCTGATTCACCAAACTTCACTAATGTTGTAATCGCTCGTTCGTAACTTGATGAACGTCTCTTGTTCATGAATAAAGTTTTAAAATGGCTTCATAAGGCCTCACCTGTTCATTCACCAAAATATCATAATGAGAGGAACGTCACACGGACATCAGCAGATGATGTGAAGAGAAAAACATCTCGTTACATGAAGTTCATCCAGAAAGGCCCCTGCATTGGCCAACCAGCTCCCTGGTAGATTATTCAGCTTCCTGGTAGATTATTCAGATTCCTGGTAGATTATTCAGGATTCCTGGTAGATTATTCAGATTCCTGGTAGATTATTCAGGATTCCTGGTAGATTATTCAGCTTCCTGGTAGATTATTCAGATTCCTGGTAGATTATTCAGGATTCCTGGTAGATTATTCAGCTTCCTGGTAGATTATTCAGGATTCCTGGTAGATTATTCAGGATTCCTGGTAGATTATTCAGGATTCCTCCAGGTGACCTACAGCTACAGGTGACCTACAGGTGACCTACACCTCCAGATGACCTACAGGTGACCTACACCTCCAGATGACCTACAGGTCACCTACAGCTACAGGTGACCTACAGGTGACCTACACCTCCAGATGACCTACAGCTACAGGTGACCTACAGCTATAGGTGATCTCCAGGTGACCTACAGGTGACCTCCAGGTGACCTCCAGGTGTAGAGGTGCGTCCAGTCTTGCCGGCGGGCTGCCTGCTCCAAACGCCACGAGAAACACTCTGAATTTTATAGAACAGAATAATGGGCCCTGGTCCGGAAACACAAATATGTTTCTATACTCTCTTTTTCTTTTTTTCACATTTATCCTGAAAATCAAATTTCATTGAAGCCCCAGGAGAATGATTTCAACATTCTCCCGAAGGTGAGAATAAACTGCTGAGTTATCAATCAAAATGGAAACGTATAAATACAAAGTAACCAACCATTATATTCATTATTTATTAATCAGTAGATTCTTTTCTAGAGCTTTCTACAGTCTATAAAATGTCCAAGAGAATGTCTTTAAATGTCTTGTTTTGACCAAAATCTAAATATATTTTGATTATTTTGATATAAAATAGAGAAAAGCAGGAAATCTCCATATTTTAGAAACTGAAAACAGTATTTTCTGCCACATTTGCATGAAAACTTACTTTAACGATTTCAAAATGGTTAAATGTTTCTGTCGATCCGACTGACTGATCCCCTCACCACCTAAATCCACCGTGGAAGACGGAGAGCCCGGTGTTTGCCCCCCTGTGGTGAACTGCCTGGACTCGTGACTCATTCAGACCTCAGACTAAACTCTAAATCCAACAAGAAGTTCTTGCATGAGGCTCATGTTCATGAATCATTAAACGAGTCTCTTCACAGTCGGGATCTATAAATAATGTTTGTTTACAAGAGTCTGTCAACGTGCAGGGTTCAGTGTAAAGTATTCAGAGTATTCAGTATTTAAGTTGTGGAGGAGCTCCTGTAAGATGGAATGTGTTGATATGTAAATATGTGGGACTGTTCCTCTCTGTGCCGCGTGATGATGTCGTCATATGAAGATTAACATTTACATTTTGCTGTGTTTTCAAAACTTGTAAAAATGGCACTGATTGATATTAAACTGATTTCTGTGATTTTATTGTTGTGACGTTTAATTTATCTTTTCTCTTATTATTACCTCTGATGAACTCTAAAGTTTATTAAAGGTTTAATATGTATATTTTGATGAGTTGTGTTCTTATATTATCCTAAATGTTTCCACCTGAGAAATCATCATCATATATGGGTGCGTTTCATTTAATCGCCTGTTAACAGCGTCACATCGTCAGCATCGAGGTTGTCTGTCAGAATCCGTCATAAATTTACTTTTTACTCAGTTTAAATCCACTTTTTTTAAGATACACTTCTCAGATTTTTGTGGTTCTTTAACCGGATGAGAGATTTAGGTCGTCGAACGTCTGGATCTTAAGTTACCAGAGAGATGAGCTACGCTAACCTTAGCATCAGCTACCGTCAGAGAAACACGGATTTTTAATGTGAAGCTGCTTTTATTCAGTGTTTTAATCAGCTTTGTTTTGGAGAAGAGCAAACCTCTGAACCATGAACACTGAAGGGAGAAAATAACATATGGTG
This sequence comes from Ophiodon elongatus, assembly GCA_016806645.1. Lineage (NCBI taxonomy): Eukaryota > Metazoa > Chordata > Actinopteri > Perciformes > Hexagrammidae > Ophiodon > Ophiodon elongatus. The sequence continues at coordinate 28,431 of JACSYO010000480.1, read as the reverse complement.
TGTTTAATATAAATATAATTATCACATACAGAACAAAACGTGATGTATATCAGTGACGCCCTTCAACCCTTCAACCCTTCAGCCTCAGCGTGGACACGACTGCTGAGTAGATTTTTATCTTCTCATTATATTTATTTAAATAATTTCTAGGGCCTTGAAGATATGAACTAGAAAGTCTGTAATGTCTGATTAAATGAATACAAACCCACAACTGGCGAACCTTCCATTTAACTTTCAAAACATTATGCAGGATGAGAGATTAGACGTGGACAGACATAAAGGTGCACATTCACGCACTCACATTCCTATATATTCTGAAAGGAATATACAGTGTGTGTGTGTGTGTGTGTGTGTGTGTGTATATATATATATCGAAAAAGTTTAAGAAATGTGGACATCTACAAATTCATGACGAACTTCATCTGCTGAGTCACTTTCAGAAAAAAACACATATCTCCAGGTTTGGTGATTAAAATGTTTTCAGATAAGAAGAATGAAGTTTTCCTTTGTGGGTTGAGAAAGTTCTGCTGCTTCTTACTCACAATAAACAGTTGAAAAACCCTCTTTTATTACATGAAAACTGTATCTTCAAAGAGCTGAAAACAGAGAAAAACAAGTTATTGAAAAGTTGAAGTTTTGGAGATGCATGTCTTTTATTTTTTAAAGACAGCGACAAAGTGAAGGAATCAAAACTCCAGAAAAGCCATTAAATGGACCTCATTGTTTGAAATCTCATCCTCATTTCTGTGGTTGCTTTTCGTGACTGTTTATGTAGCATTTTGTGCTTTTATTTTGAAAGTTTGGGGTTGACCATCGAGGCCTCTCCTTCACATTGTGCTGTATCTGTTTCTGTTGACTCACCCCGATGAGGCTCAGTCATCATGAAACTAAAAGAGTCTTGTGTTGCCTGGTAACCACAGATTCAGCTTGTAATCTGATACGACTGTGAAAGTAAAAGTGATGCGAGGCCGGCGTCGGTTCTGGACTTTGAGCCGCAGGTTCTCGATGTTCCCGAATGATATTCTATGTTCAGACCCGTGGAGTTATTAACCCGTCACCAAATGAGGAGAACACCTCTGGACCAGACGGGCACGGCTCTGTACCTCGGACTGGTCCTGTCTCATCTGGTGGGAGAAGGTGCGTTCAATGACCCGAAGAATCAGATGTGATTTAAAATGCGGAGTCACGTTTTTAGATAAATGTATCCACCTCTATATCGGGGTTTAATTTAAGGTACTTGTACTTTACTTCTATTGTATGCAACTTTCTACTTCTCCATAACATGTCCGAAGTAAATATAGTAATTTTTATTTCACTATATATTAGAGGTATATATTGTACTTTTTACTGTACTACATCTTAGAGGTACATATTGTACTTTTTACTGTACTACATCTCAGAAGCCACAGCCAACATGAATGAAAGTTCCTCATAGTAGCTTTAAGTACTTTAAGTACATTTTGCTACTATTAAAAAGAGGATAAAAAGTGGTGTGTGGCTGCAGAGTTGGAGATAATTCTGTTCTGTCTCCACGAATGACCTCTCTGTCCTCTCTGACCTTGAGAATAACCTCTCTGACCTTGAGAATGACCTCTCTGACCTCTCTGACCTTCCTCTGTTGCCAGGCAACGGTGTGAAAGTGCTCTGCCAGGCTGGTCAGCGGGTCACTCTGCCGTGTTCGTACCGCTATGAAGACCACGCTCACATCTCTCAGCTGTCCGTTCAGTGGAGGAGCCCCCGCAACGAGCTGCTGTGTCACTACATCAAACACAAGCTCTACCAGAACTGCACGGCGGGGTACGCCGTCGCCTACAGGCCCGGCAGCATCACGCTCGTCATCCAACACGTCGACGCGCAGGACTTCGGGACTCACGTTTGCTCCGTGAGCAAACCTCACGAGTTCTCTGATTACAGCGTGGAGCTCGCCAGGATGTCAGGTGAGTGTGACAGGTGAGGGGCGGGACCTTTGTGTGAGCTGTGAGGTAACAAGAAGTGTTTTTTTTTTCTTTAGAGTCGGTCACTTCAGCACCAAAGAGTGGAGGGAATCAGTCAGGTGAGTTTACATGAAGTACTCGGCAAACATTGTTCTGAAGAGTGAAGCCGATGATTCATGTGTTAAAGCTGCATTCTCTCTCCTGACCACCAGGGGGCGACTCCTCTGGTTGTATAGAAGTCAAAGCTTCATGTGTTAAAGCTGCATTCTCTCTCCTGACCACCAGGGGGCGACTCCTCTGGTTGTATAGAAGTCAAAGCTTCATGTGTTAAAGCTGCATTCTCTCTCCTGACCACCAGGGGGCGACTCCTCTGGTTGTATAGAAGTCAAAGCTTCATGTGTTAAAGCTGCATTCTCTCTCCTGACCACCAGGGGGCGACTCCTCTGGTTGTATAGAAGTCAAAGCTTCATGTGTTAGAGCTGCATTCTCTCTCCTGACCACCAGGGGGCGACTCCTCTGGTTGTATAGAAGTCAAAGCTTCATGTGTTAAAGCTGCATTCTCTCTCCTGACCACCAGGGGGCGACTCCTCTGGTTGTATAGAAGTCAAAGCTTCATGTGTTAAGCTGCATTCTCTCCTGACCACCAGGGGCGACTCCTCTGGTTGTATAGAAGTCAAAGCTTCATGTGTTAAAGCTGCATTCTCTCTCCTGACCACCAGGGGGCGACTCCTCTGGTTGTATAGAAGTCAAAGCTTCATGTGTTAAAGCTGCATTCTCTCTCCTGACCACCAGGGGGCGACTTTGTAGTTTCACCGCTGCAGACTCAATAACATCCTAACGTGTTGCATCATTAAGTAGCCTCATGAAAGTGCAATCTATAATAATAATAATAATCTGATAAAGGTTTAGCTGGTCATTGTAGTCTTTAAACAAATGTTACACAAACAGTTGTTTGTCTTCCGTAAAAAAAAACATTCAATCATGTGAACAAACTAAATAAATATGTGATTTTTGTCTTTTCAGGTCTCAGCTGGACGCTCGTCCTCCTCCTCACGTTGTGGCTGTTTGTTTGCATGTAGAGATGAACAGTAGGAATGTATATTCACTGTATTTATTCAATGAAAAACACGCTTCAGTTATGTAGAAATAAATGTAGAAATACTGTAAATCTACACAGAAGCTACACACGTCTTAAATAAATAAAACCTGTGATGGTATGAGATGTTGGGTTTGATTGGGTTAAAAACGTAAAGGGCCAGTGTGACGCTTCTATTGGCAGAAATGTTATATAATATTAATAAGTATGTGTTTTCTTTGGTGTAGAATCACCTGAAAATAAGGATTGTTGTGTTTTCGTTACTTTAGAATGAGCCGTTTGTGTCATCCACCACCACGTGTCTATAGAAGGTGGAAGAGAAACCTCAGGCTTTAAAGTCACTTCTGAACATCATTTAATTAAAACTCAAATTCAATGTTTGTTTATCGGTCACTGTTTGAAACCCTGGAGTGGCAACTGGAAACTTAAATGCATGTGAAATCATGTTTGAGAGTGTAAAAGAAAGAGTTTTGGGATTTGTTCACAATAATAAGATATTTATCACCAGACTTTTCCCTCAAAGCTGCGTTCATTAACACTTCTGTCCACTAGGTGGCAGACAAACATCAAAACAAACAAGGCTCCACCTCATAACTCTGATTTCATCATGACCTCTTTTCACATTACACACAACCACTTTAATCTATGTCACCATCGAACATACGGATTAATGATAATGTTTTAGTCTCATACAGGGTCAATAACATGAACAATAATCAAACTGTAAACACAAAAGTTCAGATATGAGTCAGGAAGTTTGGCCCATTCTGCTCTTCATCACACACGTTGGATACATAAACCAGAAACAGACATCTTCAAACTTAAAAGAATTCAGAATTACTTTATAATACTTTACAGAAATCTGTTGATACTTTGTCAATAGAATGTTTTCACTGCAACACTATTGTGAAACTGGGGAAGTGTTTAAAGTAAATATGACAACTGTACCGACTTATTCTCACAACTTTAAGGAACAATTTGCAGTTCCTTAAAGTTGGAGGACAGATGTTTTTAATATTTATCATCGAATGCAACCTGATAATGATTTATGTTGCCAGACTCTCACTGTTGGTGTCCTCAAAAAGTACCTTAAATTGCACCTAAAGCTGCTGTGTGTGTGTGTGTGTGTGTGTGTGTGTGTGTGTGTGTGTGTGTGTGTGTGTGTGTGTGTGTGTGTGTGAAATCTTGCGCCACCTAGTGGTGAAATTGCAGATTGAAACTAACTGAAACTTCTCCCGTGTGCCAAGTGTGTAGAAAACAGCCTTCAGGTGACGTAAAAGCGTGAATGACTTTCTAGAGCCGGAGTTTGGTTTGTCCTTTCTGGGCTACTGTAGAAACCAGGTCAACCTCCGGTTCTGACGAGTGAAGCTAATGCTTCATGTGTTAAAGCTGCATTCTCTCTCCTGACCACCAGGGGGCGACTCCTCTGGTTGTATAGAAGTCAAAGCTTCACGTGTTAAAGCTGCATTCTCTCTCCTGACCACCAGGGGGCGACTCCTCTGGTTGTATAGAAGTCAAAGCTTCATGTGTTAAAGCTGCATTCTCTCTCCTGACCACCAGGGGGCGACTCCTCTGGTTGTATAGAAGTCAAAGCTTCATGTGTTAAAGCTGCATTCTCTCTCCTGACCACCAGGGGGCGACTCCTCTGGTTGTATAGAAGTCAAAGCTTCATGTGTTAAAGCTGCATTCTCTCTCCTGACCACCAGGGGGCGACTCCTCTGGTTGTATAGAAGTCAAAGCTTCATCAAACAGACCATAAAGCAGGGGATGCTTTAGGGCGGGGCTACAGGGTGATTGACAGGTCTCTACCAGAGACATATACAGCGTCTCTACGTCCTCCTCAGTCCACATATGGTCACTTCCTGTTCACTGGTTACAAAAAACAACATGGTCGATGGCCGTAATCCAAGATGCCGAACTACGTCGACTTCTCATATACGGTCTATGATTTCTGCCAATAAATGTTTTATTTTTATATTTTAGCGTTACAGAGTTCCCTGCATATCGATCCCATTCCCACGTGACTCCGAGCAGGAAATGTTCCGGAACATTTCCTGCTCGGTCCGCATGTGTGAACTTTAGTTACTTTCTCTTTTACCAGCTGATGGAGTTGCAGCACAAACAGAAGCTTGTGAAGAGAAGTGTGAGGATCAGTGGAACACGTCACTGGTGTTACACATGGAGAACTTAGTCAACACACACACACACACACACACGCACGCACGCACACACACACACACACACACACACACACAGTGAAAAGACAAAGTTATAGCTGCTGTCACAATGAGGCTTGTAGAACTCCCCTCTGGATCTGGATCAGGTCTGAGTGTTCTGTTCTATCTGCGTCTGCAGGGCCGCGGCGTGCTCGATGGACAGCCTCATGTCAGCAGAGCTTCCTGAGGCTTCCTGAGGCTTCCTGAGGCTTCCTGAGGCTTCCTGAGGCTTCCTGAGGCTTTCTGAGGCTTCCTGAGGCTTCCTGAGGCTTTCTGAGGCTTCCTGAGGCTTCCTGAGGCTTCCTGAGGCTTTCTGAGGCTTCTAGAGGCTTCCTGAGGCTTCTAGAGGCTTCCTGAGGCTTTCTGAGGCTTTCTGAGGCTTCCTGAGGCTTTCTGAGGCTTCCTGAGGCTTCCTGAGGCTTCTAGAGGCTTCCTGAGGCTTCCTGAGGCTTTCTGAGGCTTCCTGAGGCTTTCTGAGGCTTCCAGAGGCTTCCTGAGGCTTCCTGAGGCTTCCTGAGGCTTTCTGAGGCTTCCTGAGGCTTCTTGAGGCTTCCTGAGGCTTCCTGAGGCTTCCTGAGGCTTCTAGAGGCTTCCTGAGGCTTCCTGAGGCTTTCTGAGGCTTCCTGAGGCTTCCTGAGGCTTTGGTTGGTGGGCTTCCTGAGGTGAGGCTTCTGAGGCTTCCTGAGGCTTCCTGAGGCTTTCTGAGGCTTCGAGGCTTCCTGAGGCTTCTAGAGGCTTCCTGAGGCTTCCTGAGGCTTTCTGAGGCTTCTAGAGGCTTCCTGAGGCTTCCTGAGGCTTTCTGAGGCTTCCTGAGGCTTCCTGAGGCTTTCTGAGGCTTCCTGAGGCTTCTAGAGGCTTCCTGAGGCTTCCTGAGGCTTTCTGAGGCTTCCTGAGGCTTCCTGAGGCTTTCTGAGGCTTCCTGAGGCTTCCTGAGGCTTTCTGAGGCTTACTGAGGCTTCCTGAGGCTTCCTGAGGCTTTCTGAGGCTTCTAGAGGCTTACTGAGGCTTCCAGAGGCTTACTGAGGCTTCCTGAGGCTTCCTGAGGCTTTCTGAGGTTGTTTCCTGAGGTTGTTTCCTGAGGTTGTTTCCTGAGGTTTCCTGAGTTTCCTGAGGCTTCCTGAGATTTCCTGAGGCTTCCTGGGGTTTCCTGAGGTTTCCTGAGTTTCCTGAGATTTCCTGAGGCTTCCTGAGGTTTCCTGAGGCTTCCTGAGTTTCCTGAGGCTTCCTGAGTTTCCTGAGGCTTCCTGAGTTTCCTGAGGCTTCCTGAGGCTTCCTGAGGCTTCCTGAGGCTTCCTGAGGACAAGCTGGATCCCGGCCAGCCCGTGAACAGAAGCTGGTGTGCTCTCTCTCTCTGCAGAGCCTCGTATCTCCGGGTCAGACGAGGAGACACCAGACGGTTTCTGTCCCGGAGTCACGTTTTGTTTTTCTGGGAAACCATGAAGTGAAATTAAGGGATCTATTTTTTCCGTTGAGTACTCTGTGTGATTTAGCTGAGCTGACAGCAGAGGCCTGGTGTGACCTCCGTCAGGCTGCAGCACGTATGGATGGAGCAACGCTCCACCTGAGTCCCGTGCTCTTTGTTTACTTCATACTTTGACTCCATTTCAGATGAAGATGTTGTGTTCTTTGTTACGCTATATTTATTTACAGAAAACATTGGATCAACTTAAAAGATGAGATAACAGAATACTTTATTAGCAGCATTACAGCAGCAAAGATAATAGTAATCCCAAGTCTCATGTCTCATGTCCCATGTCCCATGTCCCATGTCTCAAGTCCCATGTCTCATGTCCCATGTCCCAAGTCTCAAGTCCCAAGTCCCATGTCCTCATGTCCCATGTCCTCATGTCCCATGTCCTCATGTCCCATGTCCCATGTCTCATGTCCTCATGTCCCATGTCCCATGTCTCATGTCTCATGTCCCATGTCCCATGTCTCATGTCCCATGTCCCATGTCTCATGTCCCATGTCCCATGTCCCATGTCCCATGTCTCATGTCCCATGTCCTCATGTCCCATGTCCCATGTCCCATGTCTCATGTCCCATGTCTCATGTCCCATGTCCCATGTCTCATGTCCCATGTCCCATGTCCCATGTCTCATGTCTCATGTCCTCATGTCCCATGTCCTCATGTCTCATGTCCCATGTCCCATGTCCCATGTCTCATGTCCCATGTCTCATGTCCCATGTCCCATGTCCTCATGTCCCATGTCCCATGTCTCATGTCCCATGTCCGTCTCATGTCCCATGTCCCATGTCCCATGTCCCATGTCTCATGTCCCATGTCCTCATGTCCTCATGTCCCATGTCCCATGTCTCATGTCCCATGTCTCATGTCCCATGTCCCATGTCTCATGTCCCATGTCCCATGTCCCATGTCTCATGTCTCATGTCCTCATGTCCCATGTCCTCATGTCTCATGTCCCATGTCCCATGTCCCATGTCTCATGTCCCATGTCTCATGTCCCATGTCCCATGTCCTCATGTCCCATGTCCCATGTCTCATGTCCCATGTCTCATGTCCCATGTCCCATGTCTCATGTCCCATGTCCCATGTCCCATGTCCTCATGTCCCATGTCCCATGTCCCATGTCTCATGTCCCATGTCTCATGTCCCATGTCCCATGTCTCATGTCCCATGTCCCATGTCCCATGTCTCATGTCTCATGTCCTCATGTCCCATGTCCTCATGTCTCATGTCCCATGTCCCATGTCCCATGTCCTCATGTCCCATGTCCCATGTCTCATGTCCCATGTCTCATGTCCCATGTCCCATGTCCTCATGTCCCATGTCCCATGTCTCATGTCCCATGTCTCATGTCCCATGTCTCATGTCCCATGTCCCATGTCCCATGTCTCATGTCCTCATGTCCATGTCCCATGTCTCATGTCCCATGTCCCATGTCTCATGTCCATGTCCCATGTCTCATGTCCCATGTCTCATGTCCCATGTCCCATGTCTCATGTCCATGTCCATGTCCCATGTCCATGTCTCATGTCCCATGTCCCATGTCCCATGTCCTGTCTCATGTCCCATGTCTCATGTCTCATGTCCCATGTCTCATGTCCCATGTCCCATGTCCTCATGTCCCATGTCCCATGTCTCATGTCCCATGTCTCATGTCCCATGTCTCATGTCCCATGTCCCATGTCCCATGTCTCATGTCCTCATGTCCCATGTCCCA
>JACSYO010000480.1:2500-15000 GCA_016806645.1 Ophiodon elongatus | reverse complement strand
GGGTTACGGCCTGTATCCGATTGGCCGATGCATCTTTAGTGGTAATGAATAAGATTTAAAGGTGCTTGAAACGCAATTTTTTTTACTTGTTGGCACTGATCGAAGCAAATCTTCCAAAAGGCCAAACCATCACATTTTCACGTTTTAAATCCCCACACTGTCCGCTATTTCACATTATAGTCATCACATCACACGCTAACACACGGCCGAGGGTTAAGCTCCCACTCGACTTCACTTAGTGCGCATCATTAGACCCGACCGAGCATCGATCACCGGCTCTTCATCTCCCAGACGCTGCAGGAGGGCAGCAGCTCAAATCCCTTTTAATTACGGATGAATGGGGTTGTGTGAGTCGAGCATTTCACCCCCTCAACAAACACACACACACACACACACACACACACACACACACACGGACACACACACACACACACACACACACACACACACACACACACACACACACACACACACACACACGGACACACACACACACACACACACACACACACACACACGGACACACACACACACACACACACACACGGACACACACGGACGGACACACACACACACACACAGGCGGTCTCACACTGAGATTAGAGTTGGAACAATATTTCAGCTTGCTGATGTATCAAGACTTTCATTAAATATCAGGTACCAGCTGGTTTTGACCTTCCACGACCATCTGAACGGTTTCTAGTCTGCAAAATGTTGCAATAAATGTTTAATTTCTTTCTAATCCAACTGCTTAATAACGTGTTTTGTTAATAAATTCTTAATTTAAAGCCGTACGTATACTGTAAACTCATTTATATTTGTTTGAATGAGGATTAATGTACATTGTACAATCATTAAAGTATTAGTGAAGAGAATCACATAGCTGGTGCTAATGCTAATTGCTAGCATACACTTAAGACTAGCACGTAAACTCAGGTCAAATGTTTTCCAGAGTTCACGCAGTACTTTGTGTCCATAACGGACTCTTCACGTCTGTCTGAAGGTTAAAGTAACGAAGACCAACCCAGCAGTTCCTGTGGTGCTTTCTAATGTTCTTTACCCGTAGCATGAAATCATGGTGGAATGAGCCCGCTAGCCCGCTAACAGGCTAACGTAATGCTTCATCCAGACACACAGCACTGCGTAGGGAAGCCGATATCATCACTGACCTGATCAACTTTGACCGTCTTTTGTTGATTTTGAGGCTTTGGAAGCATTTGAACGTTATAAATCGTTTGAAGTTATCACACGACAGAGAACTACAAGCATCTCCTGTATCCACCATGTTACACATGCGAGACATATCTTAATGAATGTGAGCCGTTTTGTAGTTCATAGGCCTGTAGCTGAATTGTTTGAACTCGCTAGAATCAGTGGACTTTGTGGGAACCACCAATCGACTTCATGAATACCAGAGTGAAAAATCCATAAGGTTGTATTTTCTCTCTGACTCTCAGATGACTCAGCTAAGTATCCACTACGAGCACAAACACTATGACTCAGTTAAAAACTCCCCCGACATTACAAATGTGCACGTTTCCATTTCCCTCGACGTAACAAAGCAGAGTCCAGTGTGTGTGAGCGTCGTGAAGGTTAACCACACAGGGAACATCCTCTGGAACCCAGCCCCATGCTGCAGTACCAGACCTCTGGAACCCAGCCCCATGCTGCAGTACCAGACCTCTGGAACCCAGCCCCATGCTGCAGTACCAGACCTCTGGAACCCAGCCCCATGCTGCAGTACCAGACCTCTGGAACCCAGCCCCATGCTGTAGTACCAGACCTCTGGAACCCAGCCCCATGCTGTAGTACCAGACCTCTGGAACCCAGCCCCATGCTGCAGTACCAGACCTCTGGAACCCAGCCCCATGCTGAGTACCAGACCTCTGGAACCCAGCCCCATGCTGAAGCACCAGACCTCTGGAACCCAGCCCCATGCTGTAGTACCAGACCTCTGGAACCCAGCCCCATGCTGCAGTACCAGACCTCTGGAACCCAGCCCCATGCTGTAGTACCAGACCTCTGGAACCCAGCCCCATGCTGAAGCACCAGACCTCTGGAACCCAGCACCATGCTGAAGCACCAGACCTCTGGAACCCAGCCCCATGCTGCAGTACCACCTCTGGAACCCAGCACCATGCTGCAGTACCAGACCTCTGGAACCCAGCCCCATGCTGCAGTACCAGACCTCTGGAACCCAGCACCATGCTGCAGTACCAGACCTCTGGAACCCAGCCCCATGCTGTAGTACCAGACCTCTGGAACCCAGCCCCATGCTGCAGTACCAGACCTCTGGAACCCAGCCCCATGCTGCAGTACCAGACCTCTGGAACCCAGCCCCATGCTGCAGAAAGAAGCAGAAGACGAAGATTTAAATGAGTCCATTGTTTATGAAATGTCAGTGAAGGGTTGAATGTTGGCTGAATGTAAAAGACCCATTGTTGTTCAATATGGGCAAAAGGTTCAAGGTTCCCTTTCTTCCGCTCTCATCCAGTTGAACGTTATCACCAACAGGAAGTGACACGCTGGAACAATCGTGGTTTCGGTGGTCGTTAGCTGAGTGTCGTTCCCGGGCCAAAAGAAGAAGAAGGAGCGAGGCCGAGCGGTGGGGCGGCTGACGGGCTCCGGGTCCCGGGGAGGAAGACGAGTGTCGATGGGAGGACGTAACACAAACCTCCGTTAGCTCCACACTTTGAGTTCACGTCACGTCTCTCATGAAGCCGTCGGGCTTTGTGGACCTAAAGAAATCTTTCTTCAGTCTTCACACATCTCTGATGTGAGATAAACGAATCAACGCTGCCACGCGGGGGACCTCCTGCCCTCCGATGCTCAAGTTATGTCACTTTAAATGATTTAGGGACATTTTGGGAACTTGCAGAGAAGTCTGACATTTTAGGAGCGGTGTGTTTATCTTACTGCCATAAACAGATTCTCCTTAAAAAAACAAGGTCTGCAGAACAGACAAGATATTAAAAGATTGGTTTCAAAGTTGGTTTCTGACAGCGGTTGACAAAATCTCACCTTAAGGTCCATTAAGTAGATATTTATAAATATATATATATACATTTGGTTGTTTAAACCTGGTATAAGTACTATACTATTTGTAGAATTAGATTCCAGTGGATTGTTCAGACCTTTCAAATAACTCCTAAAAAGATCGATGCTATCGTTTCCAAAACTCACGACGTTCTTCTATAACGATTTATTCTGCTTCAATCCACATTTGTGGTCGTTTAACTTTTAAAAAAACTACATTTCCAGTGCGGTCCGATTGCTGCACACAAAGGGAGGAAGCACTGATGAGTTTTATCTAAGAAAGTTGATTTAATAAACAATTTAAAAAGACTTAACTCATTTTATTCAAATTGAGGATTTTGTTCGAGGATGCTTGTTGTGTTTCAGGGTGGTGATGACCCAAAATATGATGACGGACATATGAGACATCCTCATTAGAAGCTTTGAATGTAAAAAGGAATACATTTGGTACAAAGCTTTCATCAGGAGGCCAAATATATTTGTTAGTGGGCCGGATTTAACCCACTGTTTGCAGATTTTTACACTTTTAAAATCAAATTTAAAATAGAAAAAATGTAATGTGGGACTTTAACTTGCAACCTTGTGCATCTCACAGGTTAATACGGCTATTTAGGTAAAGATATGAAATCAATGAGAAAAATACTTGACCTCCTTTTTTTGCAGAAAGAACCTAAAGGGGAAAATTTAATCTAAAATTGTGAATTAATTCATTGCTTTTCTTTATTGGGGACAAAATAAATCTGTTAAATTCAGTCCAAACATTCATGAACGGAGTCGGGACACAAAGAAATGATGGTTTAATGAAAGACAGCAATTTAGTGGATAAAGTACTCTTGAATGCTGAGAGCGAGAAATGTCTAAACCTCTTCATAAGTCAACTCTTCATATGTGGGTAATATGTACATTCATAATAATTTAAAAAAATTTATAGAAACAGAAAATAATTCAATTTAAAACCAAGTCATTTTCTGCACATATTTATTTATTTTGAAATTAATCTGTACATTTATTTGATAGTTAAGGCATTTATAAATTGTATTTATTTTATTTATTGTGTCATTTATATTTATAAGTTTTTTGTAATGTCGTATTTAATCCTGCATAAGCTTGGTCATAGTATCATGTAGGAGTTCATAAATAAACACAATACCTCAGTCGTACCATATGTATATATGTATATATAGATATATCTATATATCTATATATACGTATATATATATATACACAGTACCAGTCAAAAGTTTGGACACACCTTCTCATTCAATGTGAAGGTGTGACTGGTACTGTATATATATATTTTTATGTAATGACACCTTTAATCCTCCATAAACTCGGTCATAATACCATGTAGGACTTCACAAATAAACACAATACCTCAGTCATACCATACTAATACATATATATATATATATAGACCTCAGTCATACCATACTAATATATATATATATATATATAGACCTCAGTCATACCATACTAATATATATATATATATATATATATATATAGACCTCAGTCATACCATACTAATATATATATATATATATATATATATATATATATATATATATATATATATATAGGACCTCAGTCATACTAGTCCTTTAAAAATAGAGTCTTATTTTTTTAATACCACACGCTGATCGTTCGATGAGAAACACGTGTGCACTTCTTATAACGTGTCTATTTAAATGTCGGACATTTCCAGGACGTCCTTTAACGCAGCCCCTTAATTAGCCCCCTCGCGCTCGTCACGTGCTGCCGCGCGACGCCGGACCAATGGGAGAGCTTAATTGAAGGAACACGGGCCCTGACGCGCGCTACATTGTTGCGTCACGACGTGATCACGTGTGTACCTTTTTTGTTTTTTTGTTTCTTTATTTTTCCACGATAGTTTCGTTAACGTGTGTGTGTGTGTGTGTGTGTGTGTGTGAGTGTATGTGTGTGTGTGTGTGTGAGAGAGGGAGCGTTTCCTGCTTTTGTGTGTGTGCGTGCGTGTGTGTGTGTGCGCGTGTGAGAGAGAGAGAGAGAGAGAGAGAGAGGAGCTCCAGACTTGCGGAGGAGGGGGGGGGAGGGTTGTGTGCCCCGCCTCTCTCGGACACGTTGCCCAGGGAGAGGCTGCACGCGCTGGATGGGACTCCTGCCTTCCTGCGTCTGCTGCGTTCATGGTTCCACTCCATCATCATCATCATCCTCATCCTCATCTTCATCATCATCATCTTCATCATCAGTCGGCTCGGTCCATCAGCGCGCCCGCACCTCGCCGCATGTCCTCGAGTCCCCGCGCCGCACGGGAACCACACGCTTCACTTCTGGTAAGTGACGGTTTGCTGCTCCACGCGCACGCACGCGCGCACAACTCACCTGGATCCCTTATAGGTTGTATTGGGCTGAGAGGACCGGAGGCGGCAGCGCGTGCGATTGAAAGCCGAATTTTGGCCGATTGTTCGCGGGTTGAACGCAGCCGCGTGCGGGTCAGGTCCTCGCGCTCAGCCTTTTGTTTGAATTACGGAACGTTTTTGACTGGTCTGGTGGCGGAGGTGTGTTCCTGCACACAGGTGTGTGCGTGTGTGTGTGTGTGTGCGTGTGTGTGCGTGTGTGTGTGTGTGTGCGTGTGTGTGTGTGTGTGTTTCTATGTTGCAAGTTGAGGAAATTGAACGCGTGGGTGAATGTGCGCGTCACTTGGATCAGCAACGTGCATGTGAACTGAGAGGGGGGCAGGAGGAGGAGGAAGAGGAGGAGGAGGAGGAGGAGGGGGGGAGGTGGAGGGGGGGAGGAGGAGGGGGGGAAGGGGGGGACAGGTCCATGTGTTTTTTTTATCTTACATAATGTTGGACGACCTGCCCATTTGGAAGAGGCAGAGGGTTATTTAATCTACCGAGTTCAGTCATTCCAGAGCTGCTCCTCTCTACTGGGTCTACTGGGACTGAGTCTACTGGGTCTACTGGGACTGAGTCTACTGGGTCTACTGGGACTGAGTCTACTGGGACTGAGTCTACTGGGTCTACTGGGACTGGGTCTACTGGGACTGAGTCTACTGGGTCTACTGGGACTGAGTCTACTGGGACTGAGTCTACTGGGTCTACTGGGACTGGGTCTACTGGGATTGAGTCTACTGGGTCTACTGGGACCGGGTCTACTGGGACTGGGTCTACTGGTACTGGGTCTACTGGGTCTACTGGAACTGGGTCTACTGGGACTGGGTCTACTGGTACTGAGTGTACTGGGTTTACTGGGTCTGGGTCTACTGGTACTCGATCTACTGGTACTGGGTTTACTGGGACTGGGTTTACTGGGACTGGGTCTACTGGTACTGGGTGTGCTGGGTTTACTGGGACTGGGTCTACTGGTACTGGGTGTGCTGGGTTTACTGGGACTGGGTCTACTGGTACTGGGTTTACTGGGACTGGGTCACCTGGTACTGGGTACTGGTTCTGGGTCTATTGGGAGTTTCAAAGGAACGGCACCAGAGCAGCACATCTACTTATTGGTGAAGTTGTTTCCTGATTGTATCTCGTTTGTTTTTATTAATAGCCGACATGTGATGTCTGTGGAAGCGTTTTAATAACTGATTAAGACTTTGGTTTTAAGCTACTTTTAATGAGTATTTGTGTATTTGTCTATTTGAGTATTTGAGTATTTGTGTATTTGTGTATTTGGGCTGGAGCCTGGACGCAAAAGACTTTTGAAGACGTACATTTTTTTTTTGTGTACGTTTTTCTGTTTCCTGATATTTTATTGACCAAGTGATGAATCAATGAAACGAGAGAAAGTAGATCAGCATCAGATGAATCAATCATGAAAATAATATCTAGCTCTTTTGTAACTTTCTGGTTCTAAACTCTGCCTCGAGTTTAATTTTGCTGGAGAAATTCTGATTTCCTAAATTTTATTGTATTTATTTATTTATTACATTCCGTATTTTACGTCACCCATCGTTTCTGTTGATTATTGTTCAGTCTAAAAAATAATGAATTTTTTAAACTAACCGTCTAAAAGCCAAATATGTTTCATTTACGTTTATATTTAAAAAAAAAGGAGAAATCTAAGACCTTTGAGAAGATCAAACCCGTGAAAATATGACTTATTTGCTTGATAAATCAAAATAGTTGATGACAAAACAATATTTTCAGCCTTATTTTCATATTTAAAGATCTTAAACTACCTGTGTGTTAAACCTTAGAACAAAGTGATCTCCTCTCTACTGTGGACGCATTACAATATAATAACATAGACGATGTGTTCAAGGCTTTGAATGAGTCTCAATGTGTGAGATGTTTAACCCCTTAAACTCTGGATACTCCCTAAATCGACTTCCTTAACCTTTAAAACATTATTTTTTCCCCTTAAGTAGCTTTAATGTTGTTAAAATCCTCTTATCCATCTGTCTACAGTATAAATGATATTCTGTCATCTTGTTATTGTTATGTTATTATTGAAGCAATGTGAGAGAAGCTTTAAAGGCACCAGCCTCCATGTTGTTAAGGCTGCACGAGACATCGAGATGCAAATATTCCAGATGTCTCACGCATCGCTTTCATAAACATTTTCTCCAAATATTAAGCTCATATTTTCCGTCTTTGTAAAGTTTAGGATCTACACTTGAGTTTGAAATGAAGTTGTCGGTTTGAACCAGGTCAGTGGGGTTAAAGGTTAAAGGTTAAAGCTTGTGTCTGCCCGTCAGGTCCGTGATGCTCTCTGCCGGCTGAGCTCAGCTCCAACATGTCCACCTCAGACTCCGACTACTCCATCGACTGGCTTGCCACCGACGAGGAGGAGGAGGAGGTGGAGGAGGACGACAGCAGCCCGAAGAGATCAAGTCCTCAGCGGGCAGAGGAGTCGCCTCCTCCTCCTCCTCATCCTCCTCCATCATCATCCTCCTCCTTAAGGGAATCCCCTACAAGCTGCTTCCACTCCCAGAGGAGGAAGAGGAGGAGGAGGAGTGACTCCCTCGACTGTAAAGATGGAGGCCGCCGTGGGGTCGATGCCAACTCTCCCGCCGCCCCACTGCCCTCGCCGGTCGCTCCGCTTCAGGGATTTACGTCGGCGAGCGAGCGGCTCTCCGTGGAGTCGAGGCGTCATCCGAGCGGGAAGAGAAACGACTGTGGGAAGACGGCAGCGGACCCTGAAAACCAACTATTCTCACACAAGGTGAGAGGTGTTTCTATTCTCACCAGGTGAGAGGTGTTTCTATTCTCACCAGGTGAGAGGTGTTTCTATTCTCACCAGGTGAGAGGTGTTTCTATTCTCACACAAGGTGAGAGGTGTTTCTATTCTCACCAGGTGAGAGGTGTTTCTATTCTCACCAGGTGAGAGGTGTTTCTATTCTCACCAGGTGAGAGGTGTTTCTATTCTCACACAAGGTGAGAGGTGTTTCTATTCTCACCAGGTGAGAGGTGTTTCTATTCTCACCAGGTGAGAGGTGTTTCTATTCTCACCAGGTGAGAGGTGTTTCTATTCTCACACAAGGTGAGAGGTGTTTCTATTCTCACCAGGTGAGAGGTGTTTCTATTCTCACCAGGTGAGAGGTGTTTCTATTCTCACCAGGTGAGAGGTGTTTCTATTCTCACACAAGGTGAGAGGTGTTTCTATTCTCACCAGGTGAGAGGTGTTTCTATTCTCACCAGGTGAGAGGTGTTTCTATTCTCACCAGGTGAGAGGTGTTTCTATTCTCACACAAGGTGAGAGGTGTTTCTATTCTCACACAAGGTGAGAGGTGTTTCTATTCTCATACCAGGTGAGAGGTGTTTCTATTCTCACACCAGGTGAGAGGTGTTTCTATTCTCACACAAGGTGAGAGGTGTTTCTATTCTCACACCAGGTGAGAGGTGTTTCTATTCTCACACAAGGTGAGAGGTGTTTCTATTCTCACACAAGGTGAGAGGTGTCACACCTTTTTCGCGTGAGTTTATTTGCCGGACTATTTGTGGTCATTTCGCTTTTTCGCACTAGACTCGCCGCCGGAGAGTGGGCGTGGCTTATCTCCATGGAAATAGTTCCTTTCTGCCATCCACCGTGGAAGAAATAACCACTAGTTCTGCTTTGTACATGTTGTGGAAGTCCCACAAACGTTGGAACATCAGACGCCCTCGTGTCTCGGTTCATAACATTATATAATATTATATAATATTATCCGTAGTCGCACACAGCTTCTCCAGGAGCTGCGTCTGGATGAAGCCGCTTCCAGACTATCAACTTCTCCTCCATAGTTTCTGATTCAACAACGGCATGAAGTCAGTGATGACGGGCGGAGCTTCTCAAAGCTGATTGGCTTTCGCAATGAGGGGTCACGCGAATTTTTCGCCCAAGTTGAAAACTGGCGCGAATGAAGCAAATTATTCGTGTCGCGTATTCCCAACTATTTTGCGTCTGTGCAGTGACTTTGTATGTAATCTACTCGCGCGAAAAATTTGCAACGCTTTTGGTGTGAACGCACCTTAAGTGGTGGGACTCCGTTCCTTTAGGAAAGTGGCTAAAATGAGCCTTCAGATTCGGGGTCACATGACTTTTGACTCGACTTGTCGTGACCTTTGGCACCAAAGACTCGTGACCTTTGGCACCAAAGACTCGTGACCTTTGGCACCAAAGACTCGTGACCTCACCTGGAGAAGAAAAAGTGCCACGAATCATTTCATGTCCTTCGACTGACGTTTAAATCTGGAATCGTTCTAGTTTGAATCAATCCGACAAGCATCCAATCACGTTGCAGGAAGAGAACCACGGGGAAGAGAACGTTGCGTTACTGTTGGAAGAAATGATACCAAAAGATAATTTTGTTCGTGGTGGTCAACTAAAACGTGTGGGATGAAAATTACAGACATAAACAAATATCATGTACCAGCTGTGTTCTCACTAAATTAATATTAGTTTACTAGAATGATCAGTGGTGAGATCAAATGTATAATTATGTTATTTTAGAGAAAATTTTACTCTTTTATCGCGTTACAGACTAAATTGTTTTAGATATTATTTAGAAGCAATTCTAAAAGTTAAAACGTGTTGAAGTGCTTTAAAATGTTTCAGTGATCTAAATCAGTTATCGATGTTCAGCTTCATTACACGGCCAAAAGTATGTGGACAGGTCATTATTTAGGTCATTTCACGGTGACTCTTCGTTTTTACCGTTTCCTATAATTTCTTAATTGTCATTTATGGCCATTGTTCAGCAAAAGTTACATAATCTGGTTTAAGGTACTTTAAAGTAAAGGAACCATAATTCAAAAAGTAAAAGTTCAGCAATCAAAAGTTTACTTGAAACGGATGCATTAGCAGAAAAATATATTAAAAGTGAAAGTACACAGAACTGTTATTTGTTTTATATTATTAGTATTATTGGAAATTACATTAACATGTCAAACTGGAGCTATTTTAAAAACCTCTTCATCTATAACGGCGCATCAAAATTCTAAATTACAATATTTGCTCTGAAATGAAGTAAAACATGAAGTAGCTCAGATTGTACTTCAAGTTGACATTTAAACTCTAAATCAACATTTCAATACCTTTTATATCACATTCATTCTGTTTAAAGCTGGTATTTCTGCACAGTTGTAGAAAAAGATCAGAATAAACTAATCAATGTTTTCTCTACTATATTATCATTATTAAAATCGGGCTTGGCCGTGAACGGTATCGTGCTGTTTGTATGATTACAGTCCAGTGATCGTTTCTTACTCGTGTGATTCAAAACATGTCCAATAACTAACTAATAACTAAGTTAAAATGTATAAAAACGAAATATTCGCTTCAATCCATATCTGTTGGCGTTTAGCCTTTCAGAAACACTTTCACTGACCAGTTATATTCATTAAATAAAGTTGATTTGATCTGATTTTAATCAGATGAATTTTTTTATTTATTGAAATGTAGGATTTAGTTTGAGGATGTTTCCTGCTTTCGGGGCGATGATGTCACCGACGTTTCTCTCTCGTTCAGATCGACTCCTCGCTCTCTCCCTCTCTCTCTTTCTCTCTAAATTAACGTTTAATGTTCTCAAACAGAGAGAGCTGCTCTAAATGTCCTAAATCAATACGAGAGTACGTCGGTTTTATGAATGAAGCGGTGCAACGGATCATAACTCTCGGTTCGGGTCCATCACAGAGACAAATGGAGTAAATATAACTGTCAGATACGAATAGCCGATCATAGATGATCCATATTCACAGATCCAGATCCCTTTGTTTGGATCAGCTGGTCTACGAGGATCCATTCGTCCCTAAAATCATTTTAATGCTCTGAAATATTCTCAATGTTATACTTTTACTTTGTTATAGTCATTTATAGTCTTTATTTTCTTCATAAAAACACACAATTCAATTGATAATGAAATAAGAGATTGTATTTTTATGGATTAAAACACATTCGTCATTCGTGGTGTTAATGAAGTCTGATAATGATCTGAGAGCGTGTTGGAAAGTAAACAAATCATAATTCATCTCTCATATCTATTTTATATTCATGTGAAAACATCTGGATTTGCTAACGTTACTAGCTCTCCTCCTATTGGTTCTCCGTTAGCGGTGCTGCTAACGCTACTAGCTCTCCTCCTGTTGGTTCTCCGTTAGCGGTGCTGCTAACGCTACTAGCTCTCCTCCTGTTGGTTCTCCGTTAGCAGTGCTGCTAACGTTACTAGCTCTCCTCCTGTTGGTTCTCCGTTAGCGGTGCTGCTAACGTTACTAGCTCTCCTCCTGCTGGTTCTCCGTTAGCGGTGCTACTAACGTTACTAGCTCTCCTCCTGTTGGTTCTCCGTTAGCGGTGCTGCTAACGTTACTAGCTCTCCTCCTGTTGGTTCTCCGTTAGCGGTGCTGCTAACGTTACTAGCTCTCCTCCTGCTGGTTCTCCGTTAGCGGTGCTGCTAACGTTACTAGCTCTCCTCCTGTTGGTTCTCCGTTAGCGGTGCTGCTAACGTTACTAGCTCTCCTCCTGTTGGTTCTCCGTTGACGGTGCTGCTAACGTTACTAGCTCTCCTCCTGTTGGTTCTCCGTTAGCGGTGCTGCTAGCGTTACTAGCTCTCCTCCTGCTGGTTCTCCGTTAGCGGTGCTGCTAACGTTACTAGCTCTCCTCCTGTTGGTTTAAACACTGATTGGTTGTTCACAAAGTCACATGACCAGAGATCAGAGACTAGAAGAACATCATGATGTCCTGATCACATGTTTTACTGGATATTGAATGATAATCTGTGAGGGGGGTCAGTACGGATCAGGATCACAGAGGCCCGTTACATCACTACAAGCGGTACATAAGTGTATCTCAGCGACGTTCATCCCTGCAAACCACACTGTGAAAGTATGACCAGGGCCTTTTTTTTTTAAAGGGGTAAAATGTCCCCACAGTCACTGCAGACCCTGGTCCCTGCAGTGAGGCCTCCACAGGAAGCAGTTCCTCAGAAGATTGCTGTGTAGCTACGGCGTCGCACCGCCGGCGGCCACGAGCTGCTGCACGCAGTCTGTCGAGGAGGTATTCCTGGA
>JACSYO010000479.1:0-97239 GCA_016806645.1 Ophiodon elongatus | reverse complement strand
AAGAGGCCAAAAGTGGATTTTGTTGAAAAATACACAATTTACTTGATTTTCCTCAAAACATTGTCCCAGAACAGCAGACTTTCAAGTTTCAAGTTAATTTCATTAATACATGCCGTTTTCATTACTATTCTTCCATAAAGCTGCATTTCCTCGTATGCACTTAAAAAACGTTTCGGCTGGGAACAGGCCAAAGGTGGAATTTGTTGACAAACTACACAGTTTAACTGATTTTCCTCAATACATTATCTCAGAACAGCTCTCAAGTTTCATGTTAACTTCATGAATACATGATGTTCTCATCATTTTTCTGCCTTAAAGCTGAATTTTCAGTATTCATGTTCTGAAAAGACGTTTCGGCTGGGAAGAGGCCTAAAGTGGATTTTGTTGAAAAATACACAGTTTACTTGATTTTCCTCAAAACATTGTCCCAGAACAGCAGACTTTCAAGTTTCAAGTTAATTTCATGAATACATGATGTTCTCAACACTTTTCTGCCTTAAAGCTGCATTTCCACGTTGTATGCTCTTCAAAGACGTTTCGGCTGGCATGAGGCCAAAAGTGGATTTTGTTGAAAAATACACAATTTACTTAATTTTCCTCAAAACATTGTCCCAGAACATCAGACTCTCAAGTTTCATGTTAATTTCATGAGTATAGGACGTTTTCATTCCTATTCTGCCTTAAAGCAGCATTTCCACGTTGAATGCTGTTGAAAGACGTTTCGGCAGGCAAGAGGCCAAAAGTGGATTTTGTTGAAAAATAAACAGTTTACTTGGTTTTCCTCAAAATATTGTCCCAGAACAGCAGACTTTCAAGTGTCATGTTAATTCCATGAATACATGATGTTCTCATCACTTTTCTGACTTAAAGCTGCATTTTCAGTATTTATGGTCTGAAAAGACATTTCGGCTGGGAAGAGGCCAAAAGTGGATTTTGTTGAAAAATACACAATTTAATTGATTTTCCTCAAAACATTGTCCCAGAACAGCAGACTTTCAAGTTTTAAGTTAATTTCATTAATACATGATGTTCTCATCACTTTTCTGCCTTAAAGCTGCATTTCCACGTTGTATGCTCTTAAAAGACGTTTCGGCTGGCATGAGGCCAAAAGTGGATTTTGTTGAAAAATACACAGTTTACTTAATTTTCCTGAAAACATTGAACCAGAACAGCAGACTCTCAAGTTTCATGTTAATTTCATGAATACATGACGTTTTCATTACTATTCTGCCTTAAAGCTGCATTTCCACGTTGTATGCTCTTAAAAGACGTTTCGGCTGGCAAGAGGCCAAAAGTGGATTTTGTTGAAAAATACACAGTTTACTTGATTTTCCTCAAAACATTGTCCCAGAACAGCAGACTCTCAAGTTTCAAGTTAATTTCATGAATACATGACGTTTTCATTACTATTCTGACTTAAAGCTGCATTTTCAGTAGTCATGGTCTGAAAAGACGTTTCGGCTGGCAAGAGGCCAAAAGTGGATTTTTTTGAAAAATACACAGTTTACTTGATTTTCCTCAAAACATTTTCCCAGAACAGCAGACTTTCAAGTGTCATGTTAATTCCATGAATACATGATGTTCTCATCACTTTACTGCCTTAAAGCTGCATTTCCACTTTGTATGCTCTTATAAGACGTTTCGGCTGGCAAGAGGCCAAAAGTGGATTTTGTTGAAAAATACACAGTTTACTTGATTTTCCTCAAAACATTGTCCCAGAACAGCAGACTCTCAAGTTTCAAGTTAATTTCATGAATACATGCCGTTTTCATTACTATTCTTCCTTAAAGCTGCATTTCCTCGTATGCACTTAAAAAACGTTTCGGCTGGGAACAGGCCAAAGGTGGAATTTGTTGACAAACTACACAGTTTAACTGATTTTCCTCAATACATTATCTCAGAACAGCTCTCAAGTTTCATGTTAATGTCATGAATACATGATGTTCTCATCACTTTTCTGCCTTAAAGCTGCATTTTCAGTATTTATGGTCTGAAAAGACGTTTCGGCTGGGAAGAGGCCAAAAGTGGATTTTGTTGAAAAATACACAATTTACTTGATTTTCCTCAAAACATTGTCCCAGAACAGCAGACTTTCAAGTTTCAAGTTAATTTCATTAATACATGATGTTCTCATCACTTTTCTGCCTTAAAGCTGCATTTCCACGCTGTATGCTCTTAAAAGACGTTTCGGCTGGCATGAGGCCAAAAGTGGATTTTGTTGAAAAATACACAGTTTACTTAATTTTCCTGAAAACATTGAACCAGAACAGCAGACTCTCAAGTTTCATGTTAATTTCATGAGTACATGACGTTTTCATTACTATTATGCCTTAAAGCAGCATTTCCACGTTGTATGCTGTTAAAAGACGTTTCGGCTGGCAAGAGGCCAAAAGTGGATTTTGTTGAAAAATACACAGTTTACTTGATTTTCCTCAAAACATTGTCCCAGAACAGCAGACTCTCAAGTTTCAAGTTAATTTCATGAATACATGCCGTTTTCATTACTATTCTGACTTAAAGCTGCATTTTCAGTAGTCATGGTCTGAAAAGACGTTTCGGCTGGGAAGAGGCCAAAAGTGGATTTTGTTGAAAAATAAACAGTTTACTTGGTTTTCCTACTGTCCCGCAGACATCCAAGTTTCAAGTCATGTCATTTATGTTCTTCATCAGTTTTCTGCCTTAAAGCTGCATTTCCACGATGTATGCTCTTAAAAGACGTTTCGGCTGGCAAGAGGCCAAAAGTGGATTTTGTTGAAAAATACACAGTTTACTTGATTTTCCTCAAAACATTGTCCCAGAACAGCAGACTTTCAAGTTTCATGTTAATTTCATGAATACATGATGTTCTCATCACTTTTCTGCCTTAAAGCTGCATTTCCACGTTGTATGCTCTTAAAAGACGTTTCGGCTGGCAAGAGGCCAAAAGTGGATTTTGTTGAAAAATACACAGTTTACTTGATTTTCCTCAAAACATTGTCCCAGAACAGCAGACTCTCAAGTTTCAAGTTAATTTCATGAATACATGCCGTTTTCATTAGTATTCTGACTTAAAGCTGCATTTTCAGTAGTCATGGTCTGAAAAGACGTTTCGGCTGGGAAGAGGCCAAAAGTGGATTTTGTTGAAAAATACACAGTTTACTTGATTTTCCTCAAAAAATAGTCCCAGAACAGCAGACTCTCATGTTTCATGTTAACTTCATGAATACATGATGTTCTCATCATTTTTCTGCCTTAAAGCTGCATTTTCAGTATTCATGTTCTGAAAAGACGTTTCGGCTGGGAAGAGGCCAAAAGTGGATTTTGTTGAAAAATACACAGTTTACTTGATTTTCCTCAAAACATTGTCCCAGAACAGCAGACTTTCAAGTTTCAAGTTAATTTCATGAATAAATGATGTTCTCAACACTTTTCTGCCTTAAAGCTGCATTTCCACGATTTTGTTGAAAAACAGTTTACTTGATTTTCCTTAAAACATTGTCCCAGAACAGACCTAAGTTTCAGTTAATTTCATGAATACATGCCGTTTTCATTACCAGTGACTTAAGCTGCATTTTCCTGGGCGTGAATCTGTGGTCTGAAGCGTTGACGGAAGAAGGAGCCAGGAACAGGTTTTGAAATTACTACAGTTTACACATGATTTTCCTCAAGTATTTTCCCAGAACAGCAGACTTTCAATTCATCATATTAATTCCATGAATACATGATGTTCTCATCACTTTACTGCCTTAAAGCTGCATTTCCACTTTGTATGCTCTGATAAGACGTTTCGGCTGGGAAGAGGCCAAAAGTGGATTTTGTTGAAAAATACACAATTTACTTGATTTTCCTCAAAAAATAGTCCCAGAACAGCAGACTCTCAAGTTTCAAGTTAATTTCATGAATACATGCCGTTTTCATTACTATTCTTCCTTAAAGCTGCATCTCCTCGTATGCACTTAAAAAACGTTTCGGCTGGGAACAGGCCAAAGGTGGAATTTGTTGACAAACTACACAGTTTAACTGATTTTCCTCAATACATTATCTCAGAACAGCTCTCAAGTTTCATGTTAATGTCATGAATACATGATGTTCTCATCACGTTTCTGCCTTAAAGCTGCATTTTCAGTATTTATGGTCTGAAAAGACGTTTCGGCTGGCAAGAGGCCAAAAGTGGATTTTGTTGAAAAATACACAGTTTACTTCATTTTCCTCAAAACATTGTCCCAGAACAGCAGACTCTCAAGTTTCAAGTTAATTTCATGAATACATGCCGTTTTCATTACTATTCTTCCTTAAAGCTGCATTTCCTCGTATGCACTTAAAAAACGTTTCGGCTGGGAACAGGCCAAAGGTGGAATTTGTTGAAAAACTACACAGTTTAACTGATTTTCCTCAATACATTATCTCAGAACAGCAGACTCTCAAGTGTCATGTTAATGTCATGAATACATGATGTTCTCATCACTTTTCTGCCTTAAAGCTGCATTTTCAGTATTTATGGTCTGAAAAGACATTTCGGCTGGGAAGAGGCCAAAAGTGGATTTTGTTGAACAATACACAATTTACTTGATTTTCCTCAAAACATTTTCCCAGAACAGCAGACTTTCAAGTGTCATGTTATTTTCATAAATACATGATGTTCCAATCACTTTACTGCCTTAAAGCTGCATTTCCACTTTGTATGCTCTTATAAGACGTTTCAGCTGGGAAGAGGCCAAAAGTGGATTTTGTTGAAAAATACACAATTTACTTGATTTTCCTCAAAAAATAGTCCCAGTACAGCAGACTCTCATGTTTCATGTTATCTTCATGAATACATGATGTTCTCATCATTTTTCTGCCTTAAAGCTGCATTTTCAGTATTCATGTTCTGAAAAGACGTTTCGGCTGGGAAGAGGCCAAAAGTGGATTTTGTTGAAAAATACACAATTTACTTGATTTTCCTCAAAACATTGTCCCAGAACAGCAGACTTTCAAGTTTCAAGTTAATTTCATTCATACATGATGTTCTCATCACTTTTCTGCCTTAAAGCTGCATTTCCACATTGTATGCTCTTAAAAGACATTTCGGCTGGCATGAGGCCAAAAGTGGATTTTGTTGAAAAATACACAGTTTACTTAATTTTCCTGAAAACATTGAACCAGAACAGCAGACTCTCAAGTTTCATGTTAATTTCATGAGTACATGACGTTTTCATTACTATTCTGCCTTAAAGCAGCATTTCCACGTTGTATGCTGTTAAAAGACTTTTCGGCTGGCAAGAGGCCAAAAGTGGATTTTGTTGAAAAATACACAGTTTACTTGATTTTCCTCAAAACATTGTCCCAGAACAGAAGACTCTCAAGTTTCAAGTTAATTTTATGAATACATGACGTTTTCATTACTATTCTGACTTAAAGCTGCATTTTCAGTCTTCATGGTCTGAAAAGACATTTCAGCTGGCAAGAGGCCAAAAGTGGATTTTGTTGAAAAATACACAGTTTACTTGATTTTCCTCAATACATTGACACAGAACAGCAGACTTTCAAGTGTCATGTTAATTTCATGAATACATGATGTTCTCATCATTTTTCTGCGTTAAAGCTGCATTTTCAGTATTCATGGTCTGAAAAGACGTTTCGGCTGGCAAGAGGCCAAGAGTGGATTTTGTTGAAAAATACACAGTTTACTTGATTTTCCTCAATACATTGACACAGAACAGCAGACTTTCAAGTTTCATGTTAATTTCCTGAATACATGATGTTTTCATCAGTTTTCTGCATTAAACCTGCATTTCCACGTTGTATGCTCTTAAAAGACGTTTCGGCTGGGAAGAGGCCAAAAGTTGATTCGGTTGAAAAATACACAGTTTACTTGATATTCCTCTAGAAAGTGACCCAGAACAGCTAACTTTCAAGTTTCATGTTATATTCATGAATATATGATGGAATATTCATGTTCATTTTATATTCATGAAAACATGATGTTTCCATTTCTTTTCTACCATTCAGCTGCATTTTCAGTTTTTATGGTCTCAAAAGTTGTTTCAGCCTGCGAACAGGCCAAAAGTGGATTTTGTTGAAAAATACAAAGTTTACTTGATATTCCTCAATACATTGTCCCAGAACAGCTGACTTTCCAGTTTCATGTGATATTCATGAATATATGATGTTTCCATCACTTTTCTGCCATGCAGCTGCATTTTTAGTTTTTATCCTCTCAAAAGGTGTTTCAGAATGGGAACATCTTATCTACGGTAAACGTATTGCCTCACTTCCGATTGCCAGCGTGTCACCTGTTGTCCTATAGTGTACTTTCACAGTTCCAGCTCAATCAAGTTAATTGTGTGATATTGTTTGATATTCTTCAGTACAAGCGGTTAATTACCTGCTGTACATCTTAACCCTCGTAATGTCCTCCCGATTGCCATACATCTTTTGTCCTCTAGGGTCTAAAATAACCCCACCTGGTTTGACTGTTTTTTAAAGCATATAGTTGTCAATCAATTCTGTTTTACACCTTTAGTCTTACTTCAGTCCACACATTTTCCCCTTTGTTTTGGAATTCAGGGCCAATAGGCCTAAAAGTATACCCTGTTTTTCAGTGACAATTAAATGAAACAATGAAAGCAGGGTATTATTTTGACTTTATATTATTTTGACTAGTTGACCTGTCACAGAGTGGTATATGTCAAAGTTTAGTGAGGATGCTGTTTTTGAATCATTTACATTTTTCTCATGGCAGCACATAATCACACCTTTTGTCCTCTGGGGTCAAAATTGACCCCGTCTGGTTTGACTGTCATTTAAAGAATACAAAGTGGATACTTCACCCAATTCTGTGTTACACCTTTAATACCAACTTCATTCAAACACAATAACACCATTTATTTATTCCATTTGAAATTTAAGGCCAATAAGACCTCATTTACATGAACCTTTACCTTGTTTTGGAGTAAAAATAAATAAAATCATCAATTATTCTGACTATAGTTAACAATCCGAGTCCCATGAGATCATCACAGACCTGTAAATGTCAAAGTTAAGATAGGATGCTGTTTTTAAAGCGCTTCAATTTTTTTAATGGCAACACCTGTTGTCCTCCCGTGTCAAAAATGACCCCGTCTGGTTTGACTGTTTATAAAGCATTCAGTAGAAATTATCACCCAGCTCTCTGTTTCAACTTTTTAGTCAACTTTAGTCCAACTCATTTCCTGACATATAGAACATGTCAACATTCATTTCCAAAATATTTCACTTTTCAAAACTAACTTTTCAGAATAAAAACAGTCTGAATGTGCCCTCAGTTGCATGCGAGGCAGGTAGTAATGGCGTGATCTTTACAGATGTATGCATTGCATTTTTGACACATTTTCGATGTTTTGAGATCACTTTGGCGAGGGCAGAATTTGCACCTACTCCTTTTGGGTGATGGGCCAGGAGGGGCGGCTAGGTGAGGGGCAGTGGCTGCAGAGGTAGAGCTGGAGCAGAACTCTTTTTCTCATATCCTTCCTCATCATCATGTTCATCATTTTCCTTCACTTCATACCCTTCTTCCATTTCTTCAGCGGGCGATGTGGGGGCTTCTTCAGAGGAAGAAGTAGCATGTGGTCTGTATGTTGGATCTATCACCACATCAATATTTTCCTTCTATTCTGATCCTGAATCCTCCTCATCAGTTGATTCTTCCTCCCCCTCATGTTCAGCATTGTCCTCCTGCTCATTCTTTTCCCCAACATAGTTTAAAATGAGCTCACAAGCCTCCTGTGCAGTATAACGCTTCTGCCGCCTCATTGTGCTGCCTGTCTCTTTAAAATGTGAAATGCAATGCTCCAACACCTGTGAGAAAAGACCTGTTTGTTTTTTGTTGTTGTTGTCGTGACCATTGCTTGACCCCAGACATCAAACATCCAAGATCAAATATGTTTTGGAAAGCAGTATGGGGTGACAATTTGCCCCATTGCACCACTTTGTGCTGCAGGGTCTTTTTGACCCAAGAGGACAACAGAAGTTATTAAATTCAATAAATCACCCATAATTCAATCAAATGACTTAAAATTTATTTTAATCATGAAGAGCATAGTATCCAACAAACCCCATTATTTTCAGACCATTTGATGAATAAAAAACATATTCTGATGACAAAATATTTAATTTGTCGTCAGAATGACCCCAGACAACATGAGGGTTAAACCCTAGTATCTCCCTCCTTCTTGTAGCGGCTTCTCGCTTAATCCTGCAGTTTTATTTGCACTTTGTTTGGTTTTTGCTAACGTTAGCCACTGTACTTAAGCTTAGCAGCTTCGCGATGACTGCCTTCTCTTCCTCTCCCTCTCCTTCTCCCCCTTGCTCAGTGTGTCACCTGCTTAGCCATTCTAAGCCTCCTTTAATGATAATGATACATGTAATACGTGTAGTTTGTTTGCGAGGGTGGAGGAGAGGATCAGTGAGTTAGAGGTACGGCGCCGCACCATGGAAGCTCAGGCGTTAGCTACAGTAGATGACTACATGATGTTTTCATCACTTTTCTGCCTTAAAGCTGCATTTTCAGTATTTATGGTCTGAAAAGACGTTTCGGGCCGGGTCGAGGTCAAAAGTGGATTTTTTAAAAAATACACAGTTGACTTGATTTTCATCAATACATTGATCCAGAACAGCAGACTTTCAAGTTTTATGTTAATTTCATGAATACATGACGTTTTCATTACTATTCTGACTTAAAGCTGCATTTTCAGTATTCATGGTCTGAAAAGACGTTTCGGCTGGCAAGAGGCCAAAAGTGGATTTTGTTGAAAAATACACAGTTCACTTGATTTTCCTCCATACATTATTCCAGAACAGCAGACTCTCAAGTTTCATGTTAATTTCATGAATACATGATGTTTTCAACACTTTTCTGCCTTAAAGCTGCATTTCTACGTTGTATACTCTTAAAAGACATTTCAGCTTGGAAGAGGCCAAAAGTGGATTTTGTTGAAAAATACACAGTTTACTTGATTTTCCTCAAAAAATAGTCCCAGTACAGCAGACTCTAATGTTTCATGTTAATTTCATGAATAAATGATGTTCTCAAAACTTTTCTGCCTTAAAGCTGCATTTCCACGTTGTATGCTCTTCAAAGACGTTTCGGCTGGCATGAGGCCAAAAGTGGATTTTGTTGAAAAATACACAATTTACTTAAATTTCCTCAAAACATTGTCCCAGAACATCAGACTCTCAAGTTTCATGTTAATTTCATGAGTATATGACGTTTTCATTCCTATTCTGCCTTAAAGCAGCATTTCCACGTTGAATGCTGTTGAAAGACGTTTCGGCAGGCAAGAGGCCAAAAGTGGATTTTGTTGAAAAATAAACAGTTTACTTGGTTTTCCTCAAAATATTGTCCCAGAACAGCAGACTTTCAAGTGTCATGTTAATTCCATGAATACATGTTGTTCTCATCACTTTACTGCCTTAAAGCTGCATTTCCACTTTGTATGCTCTGATAAGACGTTTCGGCTGGGAAGAGGCCAAAAGTGGATTTTGTTGAAAAATACACAATTTACTTGATTTTCCTCAAAAAATAGTCCCAGTACAGCAGACTTTCAAGTTTCAAGTTAATTTCATTAATACATGATGTTCTCATCACTTTTCTGCCTTAAAGCTGCATTTCCACGTTGTATGCTCTTAAAAGACGTTTCGGCTGGCATGAGGCCAAAAGTGGATTTTGTTGAAAAATACACAGTTTACTTGATTTTCCTCAAAACATTGTCCCAGAACAGCAGACTCTCAAGTTTCAAATTAATTTCATGAATACATGCCGTTTTCATTACTATTCTTCCTTAAAGCTGCATTTCCTCGTATGCACTTAAAAAACGTTTCGGCTGGGAACAGGCCAAAGGTGGAATTTGTTGACAAACTACACAGTTTAACTGATTTTCCTCAATACATTATCTCAGAACAGCTCTCAAATTTAATGTTAATTTCATGAATATATTTTCTTTTCATCACTTTTCTGCCTCAAAGCTGCATTTTCAGTATTTATGGTCGGAAAGGACATTTCTGTCGAGGCCAAAAGTGGATTTTGTTGAAAAATACACAGTTTACTTGATTTTACTCAAAACATTGTCCCAGAACAGCAGACTCTCAAATTTAATGTTAATTTCATGAGTACATGACGTTTTCATTACTATTCTGCCTTAAAGCAGCATTTCCACATTGTATGCTCTTCAAAGACGTTTCGGCTGGCATGAAGCCAAAAGTGGATTTTGTTGAAAAATACACAGTTTACTTAATTTTCCTCAAAACATTGTCCCAGAACAGAAGACTCTCAAGTTTCAAGTTAATTTCATGAATACATGCCGTTTTCATTACTATTCTGACTTAAAGCTGCATTTTCAGTATTCATGGTCTGAAAAGACGTTTTGGCTGGCAAGAGGCCAAGAGTGGATTTTGTTGAAAAATACAGTTTACTTGATTTTCCTCAAAATATTGCCCCAGAACAGCAGACTCTCAAGTTTCAAGTTAATTTCATGAATACGTGACGTTTTTTTTCTTTTCTGCCTTAAAGCTGCATTTTTAGTATTCATGGTCTGAAAAGACGTTTCTGCTGGCAAGAGGCCAATAGTGGATTTTGTTGAAAAATTCACAGTTTACCTAATTTTCCTAAAAACATTGTCCCAGAACAGCAGACTCTCAAGTTTCATGTTATTTTCATGAATACATGATGTTCTCATCACTTTTCTGCCTTAAAGCTGCATTTCCACGTTGAATGCTGTTAAAAGACGTTTCGGCCGGCAAGGTGCCAAAAGTGGATTTTGTTGAAAAATACCGTTTACTTGATTTTCCTCAAAAAATAGTCCCAGTACAGCAGACTCTCATGTTTCATGTTAACTTCATGAATACATGATATTCTCATCATTTTTCTGCCGAAAAGCTGCATTTTCAGTAATCATGTTCTGAAAAGACGTTTCGGCTGGCAAGAGGCCAAAAGTGGATTTTTTTGAAAAATACACAGTTTACTTGATTTTCCTCAAAACATTGGCCCAGAACAGCTGACTCTCAAGTTTCAAGTTAATTTCATGAATACATGCCGTTTTCATTACTATTCTGACTTAAAGCAGCATTTTCAGTATTCATGGTCTGAAAAGACGTTTCGGCTGGCAAGAGGCCAAGAGTGGATTTTGTTGAAAAATACAGTTTACTTGATTTTCCTGAAAACATTGTCCCAGAACAGCAGACTCTCAAGTTTCAAGTTAATTTCATGAATACATGACGTTTTCATTACTATTCTGCCTTAAAGCTGCATTTTTAGTATTCATGGTCTGAAAAGACGTTTCTGCTGGCAAGAGGCCAATAGTGGATTTTGTTGAAAAATACACAGTTTACCTAATTTTACTAAAAACATTGTCCCAGAACAGCAGACTCTCAAGTTTCATGTTATTTTCATGAATACATGATGTTCTCATCACTTTTCTGCCTTAAAGTTGCATTTCCACCTTGTATGCTCTTAAAAGACGTTTCGGCTGGCATGAGGCCAAAAGTGGATTTCGTTGAAAAATACCGTTTACTTGATTTTCCTCAAAAAATAGTCCCAGTACAGCAGACTCTCATATTTCATGTTAACTTCATGAATACATGATCTTCTCATCATTTTTCTGCCTTAAAGCTGCATTTTCAGTAATCATGTTCTGAAAAGACGTTTCGGCTGGGAAGAGGCCAAAAGTGGATTTTGTTGAAAAATACACAGTTTACTTGATTTTCCTCAAACACTTGTCCCAGAACAGCAGACTTTCAAGTTTCAAGTTAATTTCATGAATACATGATGTTCTCATCACTTTTCTGCCTTAAAGCTGCATTTCCACGTTGTATGCTCTTAAAAGACGTTTCGGCTGGAATGAGGCCAAAAGTGGATTTTGTTGAAAAATACACAGTTTACTTAATTTTCCTCAAAACCTTGTCCCAGAACAGCAGACTCTCAAGTTTCATGTTAATTTCATGAGTACATGACGTTTTCATTACTATTCTGCCTTAAAGCAGCATTTCCACGTTGTATGCTGTTTAAAGACATTTCGGCTGGCATGAGGCCAAAAGTGGATTTTCTTGAAAAATACACAGTTTACTTGATTTTCCTCAAAACATTGGCCCAGAACAGCTGACTCTCAAGTTTCAAGTTAATTTCATGAATACATGCCGTTTTCATTACTATTCTGACTTAAAGCTGCATTTTCAGTATTCATGGTCTGAAAAGACTTTTCAGCTGGCAAGAGAACAAGAGTGGATTTTGTTGAAAAATACACCGAGTTACTTGATTTTCCTCAAAACATTGTCCCAGAACAGCAGACTCTCAAGTTTCAAGTTAATTTCATGAATACACGATGTTCTCATCAGTTTTCTGCATTAAAGCTGCATTTCCACGTCGTATGCTCTTAAAAGACGTTTCGGCTGGCAAGAGGCCAAAAGTGGATTTTGTTGAAAAATACACAGTTTAATTGATTTTCCTCAAAAAATAGTTCCAGTACAGCAGACTCTCAAGTTTCATGTTAACTTTATGAATACATGATGTTCTCATCATTTTTCTGCCTTAAAGCTGCATTTTCAGTATTCATGTTCTGAAAAGACGTTTCGGCTGGGAAGAGGCCAAAAGTGGATTTTGTTGAAAAATACAGTTTACTTGATTTTCCTGAAAACATTGTCCCAGAACAGCAGACTTTCAAGTGTCATTTTAATTCCATGAATACATGATGTTCTCATCAGTTTTCTGCCTTAAAGCTGCATTTCCACGTTGTATGCTCTTAAAAGACGTTTCGGCTGGCAAGAGGCCAAAAGTGGATTTTTTTGAAAAATACACAGTTTACTTGATTTTCCTCAAAACATTGTCCCAGAACATCAGACTCTCAAGTTTCATGTTAATTTCATGAGTATATGACGTTTTCATTCCTATTCTGCCTTAAAGCAGCATTTCCACGTTGAATGCTGTTAAAAGACGTTTCGGCTGGCAAGAGGCCAAAAGTGGATTTTGTTGAAAAATAAACAGATTACTTGGTTTTCCTCAAAATATTGTCCCAGAACAGCAGACTCTCAAGTTTCAAGTTAATTTCATGAATACATGATGTTCTCATCACTTTTCTGCCTTAAAACTGCATTTCCACGTTGTATGCTCTTAAAAGACGTTTCGGCTGGCAAGAGGCCAAAAGTGGATTTTGTTGAAAAATACACAGTTTACTTGATTTTCCTCAAAACATTGTCCCAGAACAGCAGACTTTCAAGTTTCAAGTTAATTTCATTAATACATGATGTTCTCATCAGTTTTCTGCATTAAAGCTGCATTTCCACGTCGTATGCTCTTAAAAGACGTTTCGGCTGGCAAGAGGCCAAAAGTGGATTTTGTTGAAAAATACACAGTTTACTTGATTTTCCTCAAAACATTGTCCCAGAACAGCAGACTCTCAAGTTTCAAGTTAATTTCATGAATACATGCCGTTTTCATGACTATTCTTCCTTAAAGCTGCATTTCCTCGTATGCACTTAAAAAACGTTTCGACTGGGAACAGACCAAAGGTGGAATTTGTTGACAAACTACACAGTTTAACTGATTTTCCTCAATACATTATCTCAGAACAGCTCTCAAATTTAATGTTAATTTCATGAATATATTTTCTTTTCATCACTTTTCTGCCTCAAAGCTGCATTTTCAGTATTTATGGTCTGAAAGGACATTTCTGTCGAGGCCAAAAGTGGATTTTGTTGAAAAATACAGTTTACTTGATTTTACTCAAAACATTGTCCCAGAACAGCAGACTCTCAAATTTAATGTTAATTTCATGAGTACATGACGTTTTCATTACTATTCTGCCTTAAAGCAGCATTTCCACGTTGTATGCTGTTTAAAGACATTTCGGCTGGCAAGAGGCCAAAAGTGGATTTTGTTGAAAAATACACAGTTTACTTGGTTTTCCTCAAAACATTGGCCCAGAACAGCAGACTCTCAAGTTTCAAGTTAATTTCATGAATACATGCCGTTTTCATTACTATTCTGACTTAAAGCTGCATTTTCAGTATTCATGGTCTGAAAAGACGTTTCGGCTGGCAAGAGTCCAAGAGTGGATTTTGTTGAAAAATACAGTTTACTTGATTTTCCTCAAAACATTGTCCCAGAACAGCAGACTCTCAAGTTTCAAGTTAATTTCATGAATACGTGACGTTTTCATTACTATTCTGCCTTAAAGCTGCATTTTTAGTATTCGTGGTCTGAAAAGACGTTTCTGCTGGCAAGAGGCCAAAAGTGGATTTTGTTGAAAAATACACAGTTTACTTGATTTTCCTCAAAACATTGTCCCAGAACAGCAGACTCTCAATTTTCATGTTATTTTCATGAATACATGATGTTCTCATCATTTTTCTGCCTTAAAGCTGCATTTCCACGTTGTATGCTCTTAAAAGACGTTTCGGCTGGCAAGAGGCCAAAAGTGGATTTTGTTGAAAAATACACAGTTTACTTGATTTTCCTCAAAACATTGTCCCAGTACAGCAGACTCTCATGTTTCATGTTAACTTCATGAATACATGATGTTCTCATCATTTTTCTGCCTTAAAGCTGCATTTTCAGTAATCATGTTCTGAAAAGACGTTTCGGCTGGCAAGAGGCCAAAAGTGGATTTTGTTGAAAAATACACAGTTTACTTGATTTTCCTCAAAACATTGTCCCAGAACAGCAGACTCTCAAGTTTCAAGTTAATTTCATGAATACATGATGTTTTCATTACTATTCTGCCTTAAAGCAGCATTTTCAGTATTCATGGTCTGAAAAGACGTTTCGGCTGGCAAGAGGCCAAGAGTGGATTTTGTTGAAAAATACAGTTTACTTGATTTTCCTGAAAACATTGTCCCAGAACAGCAGACTCTCAAGTTTCAAGTTAATTTCATGAATACGTGACGTTTTTATTGCTTTTCTGCCTTAAAGCTGCATTTTTAGTATTCATGGTCTGAAAAGACGTTTCTGCTGGCAAGAGGCCAATAGTGGATTTTGTTGAAAAATACACAGTTTACCTAATTTTACTAAAAACATTGTCCCAGAACAGCAGACTCTCAAGTTTCATGTTAATTTCATGAATACATGATGTTCTCATCACTTTTCTGCCTTAAAGCTGCATTTCCACCTTGTATGCTCTTAAAAGACGTTTCGGCTGGCAAGGTGCCAAAAGTGGATTTTGTTGAAAAATACACAGTTTACTTGATTTTCCTCAAAAAATAGTCCCAGTACAGCAGACTCTCATGTTTCATGTTAACTTCATGAATACATGATGTTCTCATCATTTTTCTGCCTTAAAGCTGCATTTTCAGTAATCATGTTCTGAAAAGACGTTTCGGCTGGGAAGAGGCCAAAAGTGGATTTTGTTGAAAAATACACAGTTTACTTGATTTTCCTCAAAACATTGTCCCAGAACAGCAGACTTTCAAGTTTCAAGTTAATTTCATGAATACATGATGTTCTCATCACTTTTCTGCCTTAAAGCTGCATTTCCACGTTGTATGCTCTTAAAAGACGTTTCGGCTGGCATGAGGCCAAAAGTGGATTTTGTTGAAAAATACACAGTTTACTTAATTTTCCTCAAAACCTTGTCCCAGAACAGCAGACTCTCAAGTTTCATGTTAATTTCATGAGTACATGACGTTTTCATTACTATTCTGCCTTAAAGCAGCATTTCCACGTTGTATGCTGTTTAAAGACATTTCGGCTGGCATGAGGCCAAAAGTGGATTTTCTTGAAAAATACACAGTTTACTTGATTTTCCTCAAAACATTGGCCCAGAACAGCTGACTCTCAAGTTTCAAGTTAATTTCATGAATACATGCCGTTTTCATTACTATTCTGACTTAAAGCTGCATTTTCAGTATTCATGGTCTGAAAAGACTTTTCAGCTGGCAAGAGGCCAAGAGTGGATTTTGTTGAAAAATACACCGAGTTACTTGATTTTCCTCAAAACATTGTCCCAGAACAGCAGACTCTCAAGTTTCAAGTTAATTTCATGAATACACGATGTTCTCATCAGTTTTCTGCATTAAAGCTGCATTTCCACGTCGTATGCTCTTAAAAGACGTTTCGGCTGGCAAGAGGCCAAAAGTGGATTTTGTTGAAAAATACACAGTTTAATTGATTTTCCTCAAAAAATAGTTCCAGTACAGCAGACTCTCAAGTTTCATGTTAACTTTATGAATACATGATGTTCTCATCATTTTTCTGCCTTAAAGCTGCATTTTCAGTATTCATGTTCTGAAAAGACGTTTCGGCTGGGAAGAGGCCAAAAGTGGATTTTGTTGAAAAATACAGTTTACTTGATTTTCCTGAAAACATTGTCCCAGAACAGCAGACTTTCAAGTTTCATGTTAATTTCATGAATACATGATGTTCTCATCAGTTTTCTGCCTTAAAGCTGCATTTCCACGTTGTATGCTCTTAAAAGACGTTTCGGCTGGCAAGAGGCCAAAAGTGGATTTTGTTGAAAAATACACAGTTTACTTGATTTTCCTCAAAACATTGTCCCAGAACATCAGACTCTCAAGTTTCATGTTAATTTCATGAGTATATGACGTTTTCATTCCTATTCTGCCTTAAAGCATCATTTCCACGTTGAATGCTGTTAAAAGACGTTTCGGCTGGCAAGAGGCCAAAAGTGGATTTTGTTGAAAAATACACAGTTTACTTGGTTTTCCTCAAAATATTGTCCCAGAACAGCAGACTCTCAAGTTTCATGTTAATTTCATGAATACATGATGTTCTCATCACTTTTCTGCCTTAAAGCTGCATTTCCACTTTGTATGCTCTTAAAAGACGTTTCGGCTGGCAAGGTGCCAAAAGTGGATTTTGTTGAAAAATACACAGTTTACTTGGTTTTCCTCAAAAAATAGTCCCAGTACAGCAGACTCTCATGTTTCATGTTAACTTCATGAATACATGATGTTCTCATCATTTTTCTGCCTTAAAGCTGCATTTTCAGTAATCATGTTCTGAAAAGACGTTTCGGCTGGGAAGATGCCAAAAGTGGATTTTGTTGAAAAATACACAGTTTACTTGATTTTCCTCAAAAAATTGTCCCAGAACAGCAGACTTTCAAGTTTCAAGTTAATTTCATTCATACATGATGTTCTCATCACTTTTCTGCCTTAAAGCTGCATTTCCACGTTGTATGCTCTTAAAAGACATTTCGGCTGGCATGAGGCCAAAAGTAGATTTTGTTGAAAAATAAACAGTTTACTTAATTTTCCTCAAAACATTGTCCCAGAACATCAGACTCTCAAGTTTCATGTTAATTTCATGAGTACATGACGTTTTCATTACTATTCTGCCTTAAAGCAGCATTTCCACGTTGAATGCTGTTAAAAGACGTTTCGGCCGGCAAGGTGCCAAAAGTGGATTTTGTTGAAAAATACCGTTTACTTGATTTTCCTCAAAAAATAGTCCCAGTACAGCAGACTCTCATGTTTCATGTTAACTTCATGAATACATGATATTCTCATCATTTTTCTGCCTTAAAGCTGCATTTTCAGTAATCATGTTCTGAAAAGACGTTTCGGCTGGCAAGAGGCCAAAAGTGGATTTTGTTGAAAAATACACAGTTTACTTGATTTTCCTCAAAACATTGTCCCAGAACAGCTGACTCTCAAGTTTCAAGTTAATTTCATGAATACATGCCGTTTTCATTACTATTCTGACTTAAAGCTGCATTTTCAGTATTCATGGTCTGAAAAGACGTTTCGGCTGGCAAGAGGCCAAAAGTGGATTTTGTTGAAAAATACAGTTTACTTGATTTTCCTGAAAACATTGTCCCAGAACAGCAGACTCTCAAGTTTCAAGTTAATTTCATGAATCCGTGACGTTTTTTTGCTTTTCTGCCTTAAAGCTGCATTTTTAGTATTCATGGTCTGAAAAGACGTTTCTGCTGGCAAGAGGCCAATAGTGGATTTTGTTGAAAAATACACAGTTTATCTAATTTTACTAAAAACATTGTCCCAGAACAGCAGACTCTCAAGTTTCATGTTATTTTCATGAATACATGATGTTCTCATCACTTTTCTGCCTTAAAGTTGCATTTCCACCTTGTATGCTCTTAAAAGACGTTTCGGCTGGCATGAGGCCAAAAGTGGATTTCGTTGAAAAATACCGTTTACTTGATTTTCCTCAAAAAATAGTCCCAGTACAGCAGACTCTCATTTTCATGTTAACTTCATGAATACATGATCTTCTCATCATTTTTCTGCCTTAAAGCTGCATTTTCAGTAATCATGTTCTGAAAAGACGTTTCGGCTGGGAAGAGGCCAAAAGTGGATTTTGTTGAAAAATACACAGTTTACTTGATTTTCCTCAAACACTTGTCCCAGAACAGCAGACTTTCAAGTTTCAAGTTAATTTCATGAATACATGATGTTCTCATCACTTTTCTGCCTTAAAGCTGCATTTCCACGTTGTATGCTCTTAAAAGACGTTTCGGCTGGCAAGAGGCCAGAAGTGGATTTTGTTGAAAAATACACAGTTTACTTGATTTTTCTCAAAACATTGTCCCAGAACAGCAGACTCTCAAGTTTCAAGTTAATTTCATGAATACATGCCGTTTTCATTACTATTCTGACTTAAAGCTGCATTTTCAGTAGTCATGGTCTGAAAAGACGTTTCGGCTGGGAAGAGGCCAAAAGTGGATTTTGTTGAAAAATAAACAATTTACTTGATTTTCCTCAAAAAATAGTCCCAGTACAGCAGACTTTAAAGTTTCAAGTTAATTTCATTAATACATGATGTTCTCATCATTTTTTTGCATTAAAGCTGCATTTCCACGTCGTATGCTCTTAAAAGAAGTTTCGGCTGGCAAGGTGCCAAAAGTGGATTTTGTTGAAAAATACACAGTTTACTTGATTTTCCTCAAAACATTGTCCCTGAACATCAGACTCTCAAGTTTCATGTTAATTTCATGAATACATGATGTTCTCATCAGTTTTCTGCCTTAAAGCTGCATTTCCACGTTGTATGCTCTTAAAAGACGTTTCGGCTGGCAAGAGGCCAAAAGTGGATTTTGTTGAAAAATACACAGTTTACTTGATTTTCCTCAAAACATTTTCCCAGAACAGCAGACTTTCAAGTGTCATGTTAATTCCATGAATACATGATGTTCTCATCTCTTTACTGCCTTAAAGCTGCATTTCCACTTTGTATGCTCTGATAAGACGTTTCGGCTGGGAAGAGGCCAAAAGTGGATTTTGTTGAAAAATACACAATTTACTTGATTTTCCTCAAACAATAGTCCCAGTACAGCAGACTTTCAAGTTTCAAGTTAATTTCATTAATACATGATGTTCTCATCAGTTTTCTGCCTTAAAGCTGCATTTCCACGTTGTATGCTCTTAAAAGACGTTTCGGCTGGAATGAGGCCAAAAGTGGATTTTGTTGAAAAATACACAGTTTACTTGATTTTCCTCAAAAAATAGTCGCAGTACAGCAGACTCTCATGTTTCATGTTAACTTCATGAATACATGATGTTCTCATCATTCTTCTGACTTAAAGCTGCATTTTCAGTATTCATGTTCTGAAAAGACGTTTCGGCTGGGAAGAGGCCAAAAGTGAATTTTGTTGAAAAATACACAGTTTACTTGGTTTTCCTCAAAATATTGTCCCAGAATAGCAGACTCTCAAGTTTCATGTTAATTTCATGAATACATGATGTTCTCATCAGTTTTCTGCCTTAAAGCTGCATTTCCACGTTGTATGCTCTTAAAAGACGTTTCGGCTGGCAAGAGGCCAAAAGTGGATTTTGTTGAAAAATAAACAGTTTACTTGATTTTCCTCAAAACATTGGCCCAGAACAGCAGACTCTCAAGTTTCAAGTTAATTTCATGAATACATGCCGTTTTCATTACTATTCTGACTTAAAGCTGCATTTTCAGTATTCATGGTCTGAAAAGACGTTTCGGCTGGCAAGAGGCCAAGAGTGGATTTTGTTGAAAAATACAGTTTACTTGATTTTCCTCAAAACATTGTCCCAGAACAGCAGACTCTCAAGTTTCAAGTTAATTTCATGAATACGGACGTTTTTTTCTTTTCTGCCTTAAAGCTGCATTTTTAGTATTCATGGTCTGAAAAGACGTTTCTGCTGGCAGCCAAAGTGATTTTGTTGAAAATCACAGTTTACTGCATCCAAGTTTCATGTTATTTTCATGAATACATGATGTTCTCATCACTTTTCTGCCTTAAAGCTGCATTTCCACCTTGTATGCTCTTAAAAGACGTTTCGGCTGGCAAGGTGCCAAAAGTGGATTTTGTTGAAAAATACACAGTTTACTTGATTTTCCTCAAAAAATAGTCCCAGTACAGCAGACTCTCATGTTTCATGTTAACTTCATGAATACATGATGTTCTCATCATTTTTCTGCCTTAAAGCTGCATTTTCAGTAATCATGTTCTGAAAAGACGTTTCGGCTGGGAAGATGCCAAAAGTGGATTTTGTTGAAAAATACACAGTTTACTTGATTTTCCTCAAAAAATTGTCCCAGAACAGCAGACTTTCAAGTTTCAAGTTAATTTCATTAATACATGATGTTCTCATCACTTTTCTGCCTTAAAGCTGCATTTCCACGTTGTATGCTCTTAAAAGACATTTCGGCTGGCATGAGGCCAAAAGTGGATTTTGTTGAAAAATAAACAGTTTACTTAATTTTCCTCAAAACATTGTCCCAGAACAGCAGACTCTCAAGTTTCATGTTAATTTCATGAGTACATGACGTTTTCATTACTATTCTGCCTTAAAGCAGCATTTCCACGTTGAATGCTGTTAAAAGACGTTTCGGCCGGCAAGGTGCCAAAAGTGGATTTTGTTGAAAAATACCGTTTACTTGATTTTCCTCAAAAAATAGTCCCAGTACAGCAGACTCTCATGTTTCATGTTAACTTCATGAATACATGATATTCTCATCATTTTTCTGCCTTAAAGCTGCATTTTCAGTAATCATGTTCTGAAAAGACGTTTCGGCTGGCAAGAGGCCAAAAGTGGATTTTTTTGAAAAATACACAGTTTACTTGATTTTCCTCAAAACATTGGCCCAGAACAGCAGACTCTCAAGTTTCAAGTTAATTTCATGAATACATGCCGTTTTCATTACTATTCTGACTTAAAGCAGCATTTTCAGTATTCATGGTCTGAAAAGACGTTTCGGCTGGCAAGAGGCCAAGAGTGGATTTTGTTGAAAAATACAGTTTACTTGATTTTCCTGAAAACATTGTCCCAGAACAGCAGACTCTCAAGTTTCAAGTTAATTTCATGAATCCGTGACGTTTTTTTTGCTTTTCTGCCTTAAAGCTGCATTTTTAGTATTCATGGTCTGAAAAGACGTTTCTGCTGGCAAGAGGCCAATAGTGGATTTTGTTGAAAAATACACAGTTTACCTAATTTTACTAAAAACATTGTCCCAGAACAGCAGACTCTCAAGTTTCATGTTATTTTCATGAATACATGATGTTCTCATCACTTTTCTGCCTTAAAGTTGCATTTCCACCTTGTATGCTCTTAAAAGACGTTTCGGCTGGCAAGAGGCCAAAAGTGGATTTTGTTGAAAAATACCGTTTACTTGATTTTCCTCAAAAAATAGTCCCAGTACAGCAGACTCTCATGTTTCATGTTAACTTCATGAATACATGATCTTCTCATCATTTTTCTGCCTTAAAGCTGCATTTTCAGTAATCATGTTCTGAAAAGACGTTTCGGCTGGGAAGAGGCCAAAAGTGGATTTTGTTGAAAAATACACAGTTTACTTGATTTTCCTCAAACACTTGTCCCAGAACAGCAGACTTTCAAGTTTCAAGTTAATTTCATGAATACATGATGTTCTCATCACTTTTCTGCCTTAAAGCTGCATTTCCACGTTGTATGCTCTTAAAAGACGTTTCGGCTGGAATGAGGCCAAAAGTGGATTTTGTTGAAAAATACACAGTTTACTTAATTTTCCTCAAAACCTTGTCCCAGAACAGCAGACTCTCAAGTTTCATGTTAATTTCATGAGTACATGACGTTTTCATTACTATTCTGCCTTAAAGCAGCATTTCCACGTTGTATGCTGTTTAAAGACATTTCGGCTGGCATGAGGCCAAAAGTGGATTTTCTTGAAAAATACACAGTTTACTTGATTTTCCTCAAAACATTGGCCCAGAACAGCTGACTCTCAAGTTTCAAGTTAATTTCATGAATACATGCCGTTTTCATTACTATTCTGACTTAAAGCTGCATTTTCAGTATTCATGGTCTGAAAAGACTTTTCAGCTGGCAAGAGGCCAAGAGTGGATTTTGTTGAAAAATACACCGAGTTACTTGATTTTCCTCAAAACATTGTCCCAGAACAGCAGACTCTCAAGTTTCAAGTTAATTTCATGAATACACGATGTTCTCATCAGTTTTCTGCATTAAAGCTGCATTTCCACGTCGTATGCTCTTAAAAGACGTTTCGGCTGGCAAGAGGCCAAAAGTGGATTTTGTTGAAAAATACACAGTTTAATTGATTTTCCTCAAAAAATAGTTCCAGTACAGCAGACTCTCAAGTTTCATGTTAACTTTATGAATACATGATGTTCTCATCATTTTTCTGCCTTAAAGCTGCATTTTCAGTATTCATGTTCTGAAAAGACGTTTCGGCTGGGAAGAGGCCAAAAGTGGATTTTGTTGAAAAATACAGTTTACTTGATTTTCCTGAAAACATTGTCCCAGAACAGCAGACTTTCAAGTGTCATTTTAATTCCATGAATACATGATGTTCTCATCAGTTTTCTGCCTTAAAGCTGCATTTCCACGTTGTATGCTCTTAAAAGACGTTTCGGCTGGCAAGAGGCCAAAAGTGGATTTTTTTGAAAAATACACAGTTTACTTGATTTTCCTCAAAACATTGTCCCAGAACATCAGACTCTCAAGTTTCATGTTAATTTCATGAGTATATGACGTTTTCATTCCTATTCTGCCTTAAAGCATCATTTCCACGTTGAATGCTGTTAAAAGACGTTTCGGCTGGCAAGAGGCCAAAAGTGGATTTTGTTGAAAAATAAACAGTTTACTTGGTTTTCCTCAAAATATTGTCCCAGAACAGCAGACTCTCAAGTTTCAAGTTAATTTCATGAATACATGACGTTTTCATTACTATTCTGACTTAAAGCTGCATTTTCAGTATTCATGGTCTGAAAAGACGTTTCGGCTGGCAAGAGGCCAAGAGTGGATTTTGTTGAAAAATACACCGAGTTACTTGATTTTCCTCAAAATAGTCCCAGTACAGCAGACTTTAAAGTTTCAAGTTAATTTCATTAATACATGATGTTCTCATCATTTTTTGCATTAAAGCTGCATTTCCACGTCGTATGCTCTAAAAGAAGTTTCGGCTGGCAAGGTGCCAAAAGTGGATTTTGTTGAAAAATAAACAGTTTACTTGATTTTCCTCAAAACATTGTCCCAGAACAGCAGACTCTCAAGTTTCATGTTAATTTCATGAATACATGATGTTCTCATCACTTTTCTGCCTTAAAGCTGCATTTCCACTTTGTATGCTCTTAAAAGACGTTTCGGCTGGCAAGAGGCCAAAAGTGGATTTTGTTGAAAAATACACAGTTTACTTGATTTTCCTCAAAACATTGTCCCAGAACAGCAGACTCTCAAGTTTCATGTTATTTTCATGAATACATGATGTTCTCATCACTTTTCTGCCTTAAAGCTGCATTTCCACTTGTATGCTCTTAAAAGACGTTTCGGCTGGCATGAGGCCAAAAGTGGATTTTGTTGAAAAATACCGTTTACTTGATTTTCCTCAAAAAATAGTCCCAGTACAGCAGACTCTCATGTTTCATGTTAACTTCATGAATACATGATCTTCTCATCATTTTTCTGCCTTAAAGCTGCATTTTCAGTAATCATGTTCTGAAAAGACGTTTCGGCTGGGAAGAGGCCAAAAGTGGAT
This sequence comes from Ophiodon elongatus, assembly GCA_016806645.1. Taxonomy (NCBI): domain Eukaryota; kingdom Metazoa; phylum Chordata; class Actinopteri; order Perciformes; family Hexagrammidae; genus Ophiodon; species Ophiodon elongatus. Next base: position 73,331 of record JACSYO010000479.1, on the reverse strand, counting down.
TTTGTTGAAAAATACACAGTTTACTTGATTTTCCTCAAACACTTGTCCCAGAACAGCAGACTTTCAAGTTTCAAGTTAATTTCATGAATACATGATGTTCTCATCACTTTTCTGCCTTAAAGCTGCATTTCCACGTTGTATGCTCTTAAAAGACGTTTCGGCTGGAATGAGGCCAAAAGTGGATTTTGTTGAAAAATACACAGTTTACTTAATTTTCCTCAAAACCTTGTCCCAGAACAGCAGACTCTCAAGTTTCATGTTAATTTCATGAGTACATGACGTTTTCATTACTATTCTGCCTTAAAGCAGCATTTCCACGTTGTATGCTGTTTAAAGACATTTCGGCTGGCATGAGGCCAAAAGTGGATTTTGTTGAAAAATACACAGTTTACTTGATTTTCCTCAAAACATTGGCCCAGAACAGCAGACTCTCAAGTTTCAAGTTAATTTCATGAATACATGCCGTTTTCATTACTATTCTGACTTAAAGCTGCATTTTCAGTATTCATGGTCTGAAAAGACGTTTCAGCTGGCAAGAGGCCAAGAGTGGATTTTGTTGAAAAATACACCGAGTTACTTGATTTTCCTCAAAACATTGTCCCAGAACAGCAGACTCTCAAGTTTCAAGTTAATTTCATGAATACATGATGTTCTCATCAGTTTTCTGCATTAAAGCTGCATTTCCACGTCGTATGCTCTTAAAAGACGTTTCGGCTGGCAAGAGGCCAAAAGTGGATTTTGTTGAAAAATACACAGTTTACTTGATTTTCCTCAAAAAATTGTCCCAGAACAGCAGACTCTCAAGTTTCATGTTAATTTCATGAATACATGATGTTCTCATCATTTTTCTGCCTTAAAGCTGCATTTTCAGTATTCATGTTCTGAAAAGACGTTTCGGCTGGCAAGAGGCCAAAAGTGGATTTTGTTGAAAAATACAGTTTACTTGATTTTCCTGAAAACATTGTCCCAGAACAGCAGACTTTCAAGTGTCATGTTAATTCCATGAATACATGATGTTCTCATCAGTTTTCTGCCTTAAAGCTGCATTTCCACGTTGTATGCTCTTAAAAGACGTTTCGGCTGGCAAGAGGCCAAAAGTGGATTTTTTTGAAAAATACACAGTTTACTTGATTTTCCTCAAAACATTGTCCCAGAACATCAGACTCTCAAGTTTCATGTTAATTTCATGAGTATATGACGTTTTCATTCCTATTCTGCCTTAAAGCAGCATTTCCACGTTGAATGCTGTTAAAAGACGTTTCGGCTGGCAAGAGGCCAAAAGTGGATTTTGTTGAAAAATAAACAGTTTACTTGGTTTTCCTCAAAATATTGTCCCAGAACAGCAGACTCTCAAGTTTCAAGTTAATTTCATGAATACATGACGTTTTCATTACTATTCTGACTTAAAGCTGCATTTTCAGTATTCATGGTCTGAAAAGACGTTTCAGCTGGCAAGAGGCCAAGAGTGGATTTTGTTGAAAAATACACCGAGTTACTTGATTTTCCTCAAAACATTGTCCCAGAACAGCAGACTTTCAAGTTTCAAGTTAATTTCATTAATACATGATGTTCTCATCATTTTTCTGCCTTAAAGCTGCATTTCCACGTTGTATGCTCTTAAAAGACGTTTCGGCTGGCAAGAGGCCAAAAGTGGATTTTGTTGAAAAATAAACAGTTTACTTGATTTTCCTCAAAACATTGTCCCAGAACAGCAGACTCTCAAGTTTCATGTTAATTTCATGAATACATGATGTTCTCATCACTTTTCTGCCTTAAAGCTGCATTTCCACGTTGTATGCTCTTAAAAGACGTTTCGGCTGGCAAGAGGCCAAAAGTGGATTTTGTTGAAAAATACACAGTTTACTTGATTTTCCTCAAAACATTGTCCCAGAACAGCAGACTCTCAAGTTTCATGTTAATTTCATGAATACATGATGTTCTCATCAGTTTTCTGCCTTAAAGCTGCATTTCCACGCTGTATGCTCTTAAAAGACGTTTCGGCTGGCAAGAGGCCAAAAGTGGATTTTGTTGAAAAATACAAAGTTTACTTGATTTTCCTCAAAATATTGTCCCAGAACAGCAGACTCTGAAGTTTCAAGTTAATTTCATGAATACATGATGTTCTCATCATTTTTCTGCCTTAAAGCTGCATTTTCAGTATTCATGTTCTGAAAAGACGTTTCGGCTGGGAAGAGGCCAAAAGTGGATTTTGTTGAAAAATACACAGTTTACTTGATTTTCCTCAAAACATTGTCCCAGAACAGCAGACTTTCAAGTTTCAAGTTAATTTCATTAATACATGATGTTCTCATCACTTTTCTGCCTTAAAGCTGCATTTCCACGTTGTATGCTCTTAAAAGACGTTTCGGCTGGCATGAGGCCAAAAGTGGATTTTGTTGAAAAATACACAGTTTACTTAATTTTCCTGAAAACATTGAACCAGAACAGCAGACTCTCAAGTTTCATGTTAATTTCATGAGTACATGACGTTTTCATTACTATTCTGCCTTAAAGCTGCATTTCCACATTGTATGCTCTTAAAAGACGTTTCGGCTGGCAAGAGGCCAAAAGTGGATTTTGTTGAAAAATACACAGTTTACTTGATTTTCCTCAAAACATTGTCCCAGAACAGCAGACTTTCAAGTGTCATGTTAATTTCATGAATACATGATGTTCTCATCATTTTTCTGCGTTAAAGCTGCATTTTCAGTATTCATGGTCTGAAAAGACGTTTCGGCTGGCAAGAGGCCAAGAGTGGATTTTGTTGAAAAATACACAGTTTACTTGATTTTCCTCAATACATTGACACAGAACAGCAGACTTTCAAGTTTCATGTTAATTTCATGAATACATGATGTTCTAATCATTTTTCTGCCTTAAAGCTGCATTTCTACGTTGTATGCTCTTAAAAAACCTTTCGGCTGGGAAGAAGCCGAAGGTGGATTTTGTTGAAAAACTACACAGTTTACTTGATTTTCTTCAAATAATTGTCCCAGAACAGCAGACTTTCAAGTTTCATGTTAATTTCATGAATACACAATGATTTCATCAATTTTCTGCCGAAAGCTGCATTTTCAGTATTTATGGTCTGAAAAGATATTGTGGCTGGGTTTTGGCCAACAGTGGATTTTGTTGAAAAATACGCAGTTTACTTGATTTTCCTCAATACATTATCTCAGAACAGCAGACTTTTTAGTTTCATGTTAATTTCATGAATTCATGACTTTTTCATTACTTTTCTTCCTTAAAGCTGCATTTCCTCGTGTGCACTTAAAAAAAGTTTCGGCTAAAGAGGCCAAAAGTGGATTTTGTTGTAAAATACACAGTTTACTTGATATTCCTCTATAACATCTCCCAGTATAGCAGACTTTCAAGCTTCATGTTATGTACATGAATATATGATGTTTCCGTCACTTTTCTGCCTGAAAAAAGAATCTTCAGTTTTTATGGTCTCAAAAGGCGTTTCAGCCTGCGAAGAGGCCAAAAGTGGATTTTGTTGCAAAATACACAGTTTACTTGATATTCCGCTATAACGTCTCCCAGAATAGCATACTTCCAAGCTTCATGTTATGTACATGAATATTTGATGTTACCATCACCTTTCTGGCTTAAAAATGAATTTTCAGTTTTTATGATCTCAAAACGAGTTTCAGCCTGCGAACAGGCCAAAAGTGGATTTCTTTGTAAAATACACAGTTTACTTGATATTCCTCTATAACATCTCCCAGTATAGCAGACTTTCAAGCTTCATGTTATGTACATGAATATATGATGTTTCCATCACTTTTCTGCCTAAAACAAGAATTTTCATTTTTTATGCTCTCAAAATGCGTTTCAGCATGCGAAGAGGCCAAAAGTGGATTTTGTTGTAAAATACACAGTTTACTTGATATTCCTCTATAACGTCTCCCAGAATAGCAGACTTCCAAGCTTCATGTTATGTACATGAATATTTGATGTTACCATCACCTTTCTGGCTTAAAAATGAATTTTCAGTTTTTATGATCTCAAAACGAGTTTCAGCCTGCGAACAGGCCAAAAGTGGATTTCTTTGTAAAATACACAGTTTACTTGATATTCCTCTATAACATCTCCCAGTATAGCAGACTTTCAAGCTTCATGTTATGTACATGAATATATGATGTTACCATCACCTTTCTGGCTTAAAAATGAATTTTCAGTTTTTATGATCTCAAAACGAGTTTCAGCCTGCGAACAGGCCAAAAGTGGATTTCTTTGTAAAATACACAGTTTACTTGATATTCCTCTATAACATCTCCCAGTATAGCAGACTTTCAAGCTTCATGTTATGTACATGAATATATGATGTTTCCATCACTTTTCTGCCTGAAAAAAGAATCTTCAGTTTTTATGGTCTCAAAATGCGTTTCAGCATGCGAAGAGGCCAAAAGTGGATTTTGTTGCAAAATACACAGTTTACTTGATATTCCGCTATAACGTCTCCCAGAATAGCATACTTCCAAGCTTCATGTTATGTACATGAATATTTGATGTTACCATCACCTTTCTGGCTTAAAAATGAATTTTCAGTTTTTATGATCTCAAAACGAGTTTCAGCCTGCGAACAGGCCAAAAGTGGATTTCTTTGTAAAATACACAGTTTACTTGATATTCCTCTATAACATCTCCCAGTATAGCAGACTTTCAAGCTTCATGTTATGTACATGAATATATGATGTTTCCATCACTTTTCTGCCTAAAACAAGAATTTTCATTTTTTATGCTCTCAAAATGCGTTTCAGCAAGCGAAGAGGCCAAAAGTGGATTTTGTTGTAAAATACACAGTTTACTTGATATTCCTCTATAACATCTCCCAGTATAGCAGACTTTCAAGCTTCATGTTATGTACATGAATATATGATGTTTCCATCACTTTTCTGCCTGAAAAAAGAATTTTCAGTTTTTATGGTCTCAAAATGCGTTTCAGCATGCGAAGAGGCCAAAAGTGGATTTTGTTGCAAAATACACAGTTTACTTGATATTCCTCTATAACATCTCCCAGTATAGCAGACTTTCAAGCTTCATGTTATGTACATGAATATTTGATGTTTCCATCACCTTTCTGGCTTAAAAATGAATTTTCAGTTTTTATGGTCTCAAAACGCGTTTCAGCCTGCGAACAGGCCAAAAGTGGATTTCTTTGTAAAATACACAGTTTACTTGATATTCCTCTATAACATCTCCCAATAGCAGACTTTCAAGCTTCATGTTATGTACATGAATATGATGTTTCCATCTTTCTGCTAAACAAGAATTTTCATTTTTTATGCTCCAAAATGCGTTTCAGCATGAAGAGGCCAAAAGTGGTTTGTTGTAAAATACACAGTTTACTTGATATTCCTCTATAACATCTCCAGTATAGCAGACTTTCAAGCTTCATGTTATGTACATGAATATTTGATGTTACCATCACACCTTTCTGGCTTAAAAATGAATTTTCAGTTTTTATGATCTCAAAACGCGTTTCAGCCTGCGAACAGGCCAAAAGTGGATTTCTTTGTAAAATACACAGTTTACTTGATATTCCTCTATAACATCTCCCAGTATAGCAGACTTTCAAGCTTCATGTTATGTACATGAATATATGATGTTTCCATCACTTTTCTGCCTAAAACAAGAATTTTCATTTTTTATGTTCTCAAAATGCGTTTCAGCATGCGAAGAGGCCAAAAGTGGATTTTGTTGTAAAATACACAGTTTACTTGATATTCCTCTATAACATCTCCCAGTATAGCAGACTTTCAAGCTTCATGTTATGTACATGAATATATGATGTTTCCATCACTTTTCTGCCTAAAACAAGAATTTTCATTTTTTATGCTCTCAAAATGCGTTTCAGCATGCGAATAGGCCAAAAGTGGATTTTGTTGTAAAATACACAGTTTACTTGATATTCCGCTATAACGTCTCCCAGAATAGCATACTTCCAAGCTTCATGTTATGTACATGAATATTTGATGTTACCATCACCTTTCTGGCTTAAAAATGAATTTTCAGTTTTTATGATCTCAAAACGCGTTTCAGCCTGCGAACAGGCCAAAAGTGGATTTCTTTGTAAAATACACAGTTTACTTGATATTCCTCTATAACATCTCCCAGTATAGCAGACTTTCAAGCTTCATGTTATGTACATGAATATATGATGTTTCCATCACTTTTCTGCCTGAAAAAAGAATCTTCAGTTTTTATGGTCTCAAAATGCGTTTCAGCATGCGAAGAGGCCAAAAGTGGATTTTGTTGCAAAATACACAGTTTACTTGATATTCCGCTATAACGTCTCCCAGAATAGCATACTTCCAAGCTTCATGTTATGTACATGAATATTTGATGTTACCATCACCTTTCTGGCTTAAAAATGAATTTTCAGTTTTTATGATCTCAAAACGAGTTTCAGCCTGCGAACAGGCCAAAAGTGGATTTCTTTGTAAAATACACAGTTTACTTGATATTCCTCTATAACATCTCCCAGTATAGCAGACTTTCAAGCTTCATGTTATGTACATGAATATATGATGTTTCCATCACTTTTCTGCCTGAAAAAAGAATCTTCAGTTTTTATGGTCTCAAAATGCGTTTCAGCATGCGAAGAGGCCAAAAGTGGATTTTGTTGTAAAATACACAGTTTACTTGATATTCCTCTATAACATCTCCCAGTATAGCAGACTTTCAAGCTTCATGTTATGTACATGAATATATGATGTTTCCATCACTTTTCTGCCTAAAACAAGAATTTTCATTTTTTATGCTCTCAAAATGCGTTTCAGCCATCGAAGAGGCCAAAAGTGGATTTTGTTGCAAAATACACAGTTTACTTGATATTCCTCTGTAACATCTCCCAGTTTAGCAGACTTTCAAGCTTCATGTTATGTACATGAATATTTGATGTTACCATCACCTTTCTGGCTTAAAAATGAATTTTCAGTTTTTATGATCTCAAAACGAGTTTCAGCCTGCGAACAGGCCAAAAGTGGATTTCTTTGTAAAATACACAGTTTACTTGATATTCCTCTATAACATCTCCCAGTATAGCAGACTTTCAAGCTTCATGTTATGTACATGAATATATGATGTTTCCATCACTTTTCTGCCTAAAACAAGAATTTTCATTTTTTATGATCTCAAAATGCGTTTCAGCAAGCGAAGAGGCCAAAAGTGGATTTTGTTGTAAAATACACAGTTTACTTGATATTCCTCTATAACATCTCCCAGTATAGCAGACTTTCAAGCTTCATGTTATGTACATGAATATATGATGTTTCCATGACTTTTCTGCCTGAAAAAAGAATCTTCAGTTTTTATGGTCTCAAAATGCGTTTCAGCATGCGAAGAGGCCAAAAGTGGATTTTGTTGCAAAATACACAGTTTACTTGATATTCCGCTATAACGTCTCCCAGAATAGCATACTTCCAAGCTTCATGTTATGTACATGAATATTTGATGTTACCATCACCTTTCTGGCTTAAAAATGAATTTTCAGTTTTTATGATCTCAAAACGCGTTTCAGCCTGCGAAGAGGCAAAAAGTGGATTTTGTTTCAAAATACACAGTTTACTTGATATTCCGCTATAACGTCTCCCAGAATAGCATACTTTCAAGGTTCATGTTATGTACATGAATATATGATGTTTCCATCACTTTTCTGCCTAAAACAAGAATTTTCATTTTTTATGCTCTCAAAATGCGTTTCAGCATGCGAAGAGGCCAAAAGTGGATTTTGTTGTAAAATACACAGTTTACTTGATATTCCTCTATAACATCTCCCAGTATAGCAGACTTCCAAGCTTCATGTTATGTACATGAATATTTGATGTTACCATCACCTTTCTGGCTTAAAAATGAATTTTCAGTTTTTATGATCTCAAAACGCATTTCAGCCTGCGAACAGGCCAAAAGTGGATTTCTTTGTAAAATACACAGTTTACTTGATATTCCTCTATAATGTCTCCCAGTATAGCAGACCTACAAGCTTCATGTTATGTACATGAATATTTGATGTTCTCATCACTTTTCTGCCTTAAAGCTGCATTTCCACGTTGTATGCTCTTAAAAGACGTTTCGGCTGGCATGAGGCCAAAAGTGGATTTTGTTGAAAAATACACAGTTTACTTAATTTTCCTCAAAACATTTTCCCAGAACAGCAGACTTTCAAGTGTCATGTTAATTCCATGAATACATGATGTTCTCATCACTTTACTGCCTTAAAGCTGCATTTCCACTTTGTATGCTCTGATAAGACGTTTCGGCTGGGAAGAGGCCAAAAGTGGATTTTGTTGAAAAATACACAATTTACTTGATTTTCCTCAAAAAATAGTCCCAGTACAGCAGACTTTCAAGTTTCAAGTTAATTTCATTAATACATGATGTTCACATCACTTTTCTGCCTTAAAGCTGCATTTCCACGTTGTATGCTCTTAAAAGACGTTTCGGCTGGAATGAGGCCAAAAGTTGATTTTGTTGAAAAATACAGTTTACTTAATTTTCCTCAAAACATTGTCCCAGAACAGCAGACTCTCAAGTTTCATGTTAATTTCATGAGTATATGACGTTTTCATCAGTTTTCTGCATTAAAGCTGCATTTCCACATTGTATGCTGTTAAAAGACGTTTCGGCTGGCAAGAGGCCAAAAGTGGATTTTGTTGAAAAATACACAGTTTACTTGATTTTCCTCAAAACATTGTCCCAGAACAGCAGACTCTCAAGTTTCAAGTTAATTTCATGAATACCTGCCGTTTTCATTACTATTCTGACTTAAAGCTGCATTTTCAGTAGTCATGGTCTGAAAAGACGTTTCGGCTGGGAAGAGGCCAAAAGTGGATTTTGTTGAAAAATACACAGTTTACTTGATTTTCCTCAAAACATTGTCCCAGAACAGCAGACTTTCAAGTTTCAAGTTAATTTCATGAATACATGATGTTCTCAACACTTTTCTGCCTTAAAGCTGCATTTCCACGTTGTATGCTCTTCAAAGACGTTTCGGCTGGAATGAGGCCAAAAGTAGATTTTGTTGAAAAATACACAGTTTACTTAATTTTCCTCAAAACATTGTCCCAGAACATCAGACTCTCAAGTTTCATGTTAATTTCATGAGTACATGATGTTCTCATCATTTTTCTGACTTAAAGCTGCATTTCCACGTTGTATGCTCAGTACAAGTTTCAACTTAATTTCATGAATACATGCCGTTTTCATTACTATTCTGACTTAAAGCTGCATTTTCAGTATTCATGGTCTGAAAAGACGTTTCGGCTGGGAAGATGCCAAAAGTGGATTTTGTTGAAAAATACACAGTTTACTTGATTTTCCTCAAAAAATTGTCCCAGAACAGCAGACTTTCAAGTTTCAAGTTAATTTCATGAATACATGATGTTCTCATCACTTTTCTGCCTTAAAGCTTCATTTCCACGTTGTATGCTCTTAAAAGACGTTTCGGCCTGCGATGAGGCCAAAAGTTGATTTTGTTGAAAAATACACAGTTTACTTGATATTCCTCTATAACGTCTCCCAGAATAGCAGACTTTCAAGCTTCATGTTATGTACATGAATATATGATGTTTCCGTCACTTTTCTGCCTGAAAAAAGAATTTTCATTTTTTATGGTCACAAAACAATTTCAGCCTGCGAACAGGCCAAAAGTGGATTTTGTTGCAAAATATACAGTTTACTTGATATTCCTCTATAACATCTCCCAGAAGAGCGAACGTTCAAGGTTCATGTTATATTCATGAATACATGATGTTTGAATCACCTTTCTGCCTTAAAAAATAATTTTCAGTTTTCATGGTCTCAAAATGCGTTGCAGCCTGCGAAGAGGCCAAAAGTGGATTTTGTTGTAAAATACACAGTTTAGTTGATATTCCTCTATAACATCTCCCAGTATAGCAGACTTTCAAGCTTCATGTTATGTACATGAATATATGATGTTCTCATCACTTTTCTGCCTTAAAGCTGCATTTCCACGTTGTATGCTCTTAAAAGACGTTTCGGCTGGCATGAGGCCAAAAGTGGATTTTGTTGAAAAATAAACAGTTTACTTAATTTTCCTCAAAACATTGTCCCAGAACATCAGACTCTCAAGTTTCAAGTTAATTTCATGAATACATGCCGTTTTCATTACTATTCTTCCTTAAAGCTGCATTTCCTCGTATGCACTTAAAAAACGTTTCGGCTGGGAACAGGCCAAAGGTGGAATTTGTTGAAAAACTACACAGTTTAACTGATTTTCCTCAATACATTTTCTCAGAACATCAGACTCTCAAGTTTCATGTTAATTTCATGAATACATGATGTTCTCATCACTTTTCTGCCTTAAAGCTGCATTTTCAGTATTTATGGTCTGAAAAGACGTTTCGGCTGGCAAGAGGCCAATAGTGGATTTTGTTGAAAAATACATAGTTTACCTAATTTTACTAAAAACATTGTCCCAGAACAGCAGACTCTCAAGTTTCATGTTATTTTCATGAATACATGATGTTCTCATCACTTTTCTGCCTTAAAGCTGCATTTCCACCTTGTATGCTCTTAAAAGACATTTCGGCTGGCAAGGTGCCAAAAGTGGATTTTTTTGAAAAATACACAGTTTACATGATTTTCCTCAAAACATTGTCCCAGAACAGCAGACTCTCAAATTTAATGTTAATTTCATGAGTACATGACGTTTTCATTCCTATTCTGACTTAAAGCTGCATTTTCAGTATTCTTGGTCTGAAAAGACGTTTCAGCTGGCAAGAGGCCAAGAGTGGATTTTGTTGAAAAATACACCAGTTACTTGATTTTCCTGAAAAAATTTTACCAGAACAGCAGACTTTCAAGTGTCATGTTAATTTCATGAATACATGATGTTCTCATCATTTTTCTGCCTTAAAGCTGCATTTTCAGTATTCATGGTCTGAAAAGACGTTTCGGTTGGGAAGAGGCCAAAAGTGGATTTTGTTGAAAAATACACAGTTTACTTGATTTTCCTCAAAACATTGTCCCAGAACAGAAGACGCTCAAGTTTCAAGTTAATTTCATGAATACATGACGTTTTCATTACTATTCTGACTTAAAGCTGCATTTTCAGTATTCTTGGTCTGAAAAGACGTTTCGATTGGGAAGAGGACAAAAGTGGATTTTGTTGAAAAATACACAGTTTACTTGATTTTCCTCAAAATATTGTCCCAGAACAGCAGACTTTCAAGTTTCAAGTTAATTTCATGAATACATGATGTTCTCATCAGTTTTCTGCCTTAAAGCTGCATTTCCACGTTGTATGCTGTTAAAAGACGTTTCGGCTGGCAAGAGGCCAAAAGTGGATTTTGTTGAAAAATACACAGTTTACTTGGTTTTCCTCAAAATATTGTCCCAGAACAGCAGACTCTCAATTTTCAAGTTAATTTCATGAATACATGATGTTCTCATCAGTTTTCTGCCTTAAAGCTGCATTTCCACGTTGTATGCTCTTAAAAGACGTTTCGGCTGGCATGAGGCCAAAAGTGGATTTTGTTGAAAAATACACAGTTTACTTAATTTTCCTGAAAACATTGAACCAGAACAGCAGACTCTCAAGTTTCATGTTAATTTCATGAGTACATGACGTTTTCATTACTATTCTGCCTTAAAGAAGCATTTCCACGTTGTGTGCTGTTAAAAGACGTTTCGTCTGGCAAGAGGCCAAAAGTGGATTTTGTTGAAAAATAAACAGTTTACTTGGTTTTCCTCAAAATATTGTCCCAGAACAGCAGACTCTCAAGTTTCAAGTTAATTTCATGAATACACGATGTTCTCATCAGTTTTCTGCATTAAAGCTGCATTTCCACGTCGTATGCTCTTAAAAGACGTTTCGGCTGGCAAGAGTCCAAAAGTGGATTTTGTTGAAAAATACACAGTTTACTTGATTTTCCTCAAAATATTGTCCCAGAACAGCAGACTCTCAAGTTTCAAGTTAATTTCATGAATACATGCCGTTTTCATTACTATTCTTCCTTAAAGCTGCATTTCCTCGTATGCACTTAAAAAACGTTTCGGCTGGGAACAGACCAAAGGTGGAATTTGTTGACAAACTACACAGTTTAACTGATTTTCCTCAATACATTATCTCAGAACAGCTCTCAAGTTTCATGTTAATGTCATGAATACATGATGTTCTCATCACTTTTCTGCCTTAAAGCTGCATTTCCACGTTGTATGCTCTTAAAAGACGTTTCGGCTGGCATGAGGCCAAAAGTGGATTTTTTTGAAAAATACACAGTTTACTTGATTTTCCTCAAACAATTTTCCCAGAACAGCAGACTTTCAAGTGTCATGTTAATTTCATGAATAAATGATGTTCTCATCACTTTACTGCCTTAAAGCTGCATTTCCACTTTGTATGCTCTTAAAAGACATTTCGGCTGGCATGAGGCCAAAAGTGGATTTTGTTGAAAAATACACAGTTTACTTAATTTTCCTCAAAACATTGTCCCAGAACAGCAGACTCTCAAGTTTCATGTTAATTTCATGAGTATATGACGTTTTCATTCCTATTCTGCCTTAAAGCAGCATTTCCACGTTGAATGCTGTTGAAAGACGTTTCGGCAGGCAAGAGGCCAAAAGTGGATTTTGTTGAAAAATAAACAGTTTACTTGGTTTTCCTCAAAATATTGTCCCAGAACAGCAGACTTTCAAGTGTCATGTTAATTCCATGAATACATGATGTTCTCATCACTTTACTGCCTTAAAGCTGCTTTTCCACTTTGTATGCTCTGATAAGACGTTTCAGCTGGGAAGAGGCCAAAAGTGGATTTTGTTGAAAAATACACAGTTTACTTGATTTTCTTCAAAACATTGTCACAGAACAGCAGACTCTCAAGTTTCAAGTTAATTTCATGAATACATGCCGTTTTCATTACTATTCTGACTTAAAGCTGCATTTTCAGTAGTCATGGTCTGAAAAGACGTTTCGGCTGGGAAGAGGCCAAAAGTGGATTTTGTTGAAAAATAAACAGTTTACTTGGTTTTCCTCAAAATATTGTCCCAGAACAGCAGACTCTCAAGTTTCAAGTTAATTTCATGAATACATGATGTTCTCATCAGTTTTCTGCCTTAAAGCTGCATTTCCACGTTGTATGCTCTTAAAAGACGTTTCGGCTGGCAAGAGGCCAAAAGTGGATTTTTTTGAAAAATACAAAGTTTACTTGATTTTCCTCAAAACATTTTCCCAGAACAGCAGACTTTCAAGTGTCATGTTAATTCCATGAATACATGATGTTCTCATCACTTTACTGCCTTAAAGCTGCATTTCCACTTTGTATGCTCTGATAAGACGTTTCGGCTGGGAAGAGGCCAAAAGTGGATTTTGTTGAAAAATACACAATTTACTTGATTTTCCTCAAACAATAGTCCCAGTACAGCAGACTTTCAAGTTTCAAGTTAATTTCATTAATACATGATGTTCTCATCACTTTTCTGCCTTAAAGCTGCATTTCCACGTTGTATGCTCTTAAAAGACGTTTCGGCTGGCATGAGGCCAAAAGTGGATTTTGTTGAAAAATACACAGTTTACTTAATTTTCCTGAAAACATTGAACCAGAACAGCAGACTCTCAAGTCTCAAGTTAATTTCATGAATACATGATGTTCCCAACACTTTTCTGCCTTAAAGCTGCATTTCCACGTTGTATGCTCTTAAAAGACGTTTCGGCTGGCAAGAGGCCAAAAGTGGATTTTTTTGAAAAATACAGTTTACTTGATTTTCCTCAAAACATTTTCCCAGAACAGCAGACTTTCAAGTGTCATGTTAATTCCATGAATACATGATGTTCTCATCACTTTACTGTCTTAAAGCTGCATTTCCACTTTGTATGCTCTGATAAGACGTTTCGGCTGGGAAGAGGCCAAAAGTGGATTTTGTTGAAAAATACAAAGTTTACTTGATTTTCCTCAAAAAATAGTCCCAGTACAGCAGACTTTCAAGTTTCAAGTTCATTTCATTGATACATGCCGTTTTCATTACTATTCTTCCATAAAGCTGCATTTCCTCGTATATACTTAAAAAACGTTTCGGCTGGGAACAGGCCAAAGGTGGAATTTGTTGACAAACTACACAGTTTAACTGATTTTCCTCAATACATTATCTCAGAACAGCTCTCAAGTTTCATGTTAATGTCATGAATACATGATGTTCTCATCACTTTTCTGACTCAAAGCTGCATTTTCAGTATTTATGGTCTGAAAAGACATTTCGGCTGGGAAGAGGCCAAAAGTGGATTTTGTTGAAAAATACACAATTTACTTGATTTTCCTCAAAACATTGTCCCAGAACAGCAGACTCTCAAGTTTCAAGTTAATTTCATTAATACATGATGTTCTCATCACTTTTCTGCCTTAAAGCTGCATTTCCACGTTGTATGCTCTTAAAAGACGTTTCGGCTGGCAAGAGGCCAAAAGTGGATTTTTTTGAAAAATACACAGTTTACTTGATTTTCCTCAAAACATTTTCCCAGAACAGCAGACTTTCAAGTGTCATGTTAATTCCATGAATACATGATGTTCTCATCACTTTACTGCCTTAAAGCTGCATTTCCACTTTGTATGCTCTGATAAGACGTTTCGGCTGGGAAGAGGCCAAAAGTGGATTTTGTTGAAAAATACACAGTTTACTTGATTTTCCTCAAAACATTGTCCCAGAACAGCAGACTTTCAAGTTTCAAGTTAATTTCATGAATACATGATGTTCTCAACACTTTTCTGCCTTAAAGCTGCATTTCCACGTTGTATGCTCTTAAAAGACGTTTCGGCTAGCAAGAGGCCAAAAGTGGATTTTTTTGAAAAATACACAGTTTACTTGATTTTCCTCAAAACATTGTCCCAGAACAGCAGACTCTGACGTTTCATGTTAATTTCATGAATACATGATGTTCTCATCATTTTTCTGCCTTAAAGCTGCATTTTCAGTATTCATGGTCTGAAAAGACGTTTCGGTTGGGAAGAGGCCAAAAGTGGATTTTGTTGAAAAATACACAATTTACTTGATTTTCCTCAAAAAATAGTCCCAGTACAGCAGACTTTCAAATTTCAAGTTAATTTCATTAATACATGCCGTTTTCATTACTATTCTTCCATAAAGCTGCATTTCCTCGTATGCACTTAAAAAACGTTTCGGCTGGGAACAGGCCAAAGGTGGAATTTGTTGACAAACTACACAGTTTAACTGATTTTCCTCAATACATTATCTCAGAACAGCTCTCAAGTTTCATGTTAACTTCATGAATACATGATGTTCTCATCATTTTTCTGCCTTAAAGCTGAATTTTCAGTATTCATGTTCTGAAAAGACGTTTCGGCTGGGAAGAGGCCTAAAGTGGATTTTGTTGAAAAATACACAGTTTACTTGATTTTCCTCAAAACATTGTCCCAGAACAGCAGACTTTCAAGTTTCAAGTTAATTTCATGAATACATGATGTTCTCAACACTTTTCTGCCTTAAAGCTGCATTTCCACGTTGTATGCTCTTCAAAGACGTTTCGGCTGGCATGAGGCCAAAAGTGGATTTTGTTGAAAAATACACAATTTACTTAATTTTCCTCAAAACATTGTCACAGAACATCAGACTCTCAAGTTTCATGTTAATTTCATGAGTATAGGACGTTTTCATTCCTATTCTGCCTTAAAGCAGCATTTCCACGTTGAATGCTGTTGAAAGACGTTTCGGCAGGCAAGAGGCCAAAAGTGGATTTTGTTGAAAAATAAACAGTTTACTTGGTTTTCCTCAAAATATTGTCCCAGAACAGCAGACTTTCAAGTGTCATGTTAATTCCATGAATACATGATGTTCTCATCACTTTTCTGACTTAAGCTGCATTTTCAGTATTTATGGTCTGAAAAGACATTTCGGCTGGGAAGAGGCCAAAAGTGGATTTTGTTGAAAAATACACAATTTAATTGATTTTCCTCAAAACATTGTCCCAGAACAGCAGACTTTCAAGTTTTAAGTTAATTTCATTAATACATGATGTTCTCATCACTTTTCTGCCTTAAAGCTGCATTTCCACGTTGTATGCTCTTAAAAGACGTTTCGGCTGGCATGAGGCCAAAATTGGATTTTGTTGAAAAATACACAGTTTACTTAATTTTCCTGAAAACATTGAACCAGAACAGCAGACTCTCAAGTTTCATGTTAATTTCATGAGTACATGACGTTTTCATTACTATTATGCCTTAAAGCAGCATTTCCACGTTGTATGCTGTTAAAAGACGTTTCGGCTGGCAAGAGGCCAAAAGTGGATTTTGTTGAAAAATACACAGTTTACTTGATTTTCCTCAAAACATTGTCCCAGAACAGCAGACTCTCAAGTTTCAAGTTAATTTCATGAATACATGCCGTTTTCATTACTATTCTGACTTAAAGCTGCATTTTCAGTAGTCATGGTCTGAAAAGACGTTTCGGCTGGCAAGAGGCCAAAAGTGGATTTTTTTGAAAAATACACAGTTTACTTGATTTTCCTCAAAACATTTTCCCAGAACAGCAGACTTTCAAGTGTCATGTTAATTCCATGAATACATGATGTTCTCATCACTTTACTGCCTTAAAGCTGCATTTCCACTTTGTATGCTCTGATAAGACGTTTCGGCTGGGAAGAGGCCAAAAGTGGATTTTGTTGAAAAATACACAATTTACTTGATTTTCCTCAAAACATTGTCCCAGAACAGCAGACTCTCAAGTTTCAAGTTAATTTCATGAATACATGCCGTTTTCATTACTATTCTTCCTTAAAGCTGCATTTCCTCGTATGCACTTAAAAAACGTTTCGGCTGGGAACAGGCCAAAGGTGGAATTTGTTGACAAACTACACAGTTTAACTGATTTTCCTCAATACATTATCTCAGAACAGCTCTCAAGTTTCATGTTAATGTCATGAATACATGATGTTCTCATCACTTTTCTGACTCAAAGCTGCATTTTCAGTATTTATGGTCTGAAAAGACATTTCGGCTGGGAAGAGGCCAAAAGTGGATTTTGTTGAAAAATACACAATTTACTTGATTTTCCTCAAAACATTGTCCCAGAACAGCAGACTTTCAAGTTTCAAGTTAATTTCATTAATACATGATGTTCTCATCACTTTTCTGCCTTAAAGCTGCATTTCCACGCTGTATGCTCTTAAAAGACGTTTCGGCTGGCATGAGGCCAAAATTGGATTTTGTTGAAAAATACACAGTTTACTTAATTTTCCTGAAAACATTGAACCAGAACAGCAGACTCTCAAGTTTCATGTTAATTTCATGAGTACATGACGTTTTCATTACTATTATGCCTTAAAGCAGCATTTCCACGTTGTATGCTGTTAAAAGACGTTTCGGCTGGCAAGAGGCCAAAAGTGGATTTTGTTGAAAAATACACAGTTTACTTGATTTTCCTCAAAACATTGTCCCAGAACAGCAGACTCTCAAGTTTCAAGTTAATTTCATGAATACATGCCGTTTTCATTACTATTCTGACTTAAAGCTGCATTTTCAGTAGTCATGGTCTGAAAAGACGTTTCGGCTGGGAAGAGGCCAAAAGTGGATTTTGTTGAAAAATAAACAGTTTACTTGGTTTTCCTCAAAATATTGTCCCAGAACAGCAGACTCTCAAGTTTCAAGTTAATTTCATGAATACATTATGTTCTCATCAGTTTTCTGCCTTAAAGCTGCATTTCCACGATGTATGCTCTTAAAAGACGTTTCGGCTGGCAAGAGGCCAAAAGTGGATTTTTTTGAAAAATACACAGTTTACTTGATTTTCCTCAAAACATTTTCCCAGAACAGCAGACTTTCAAGTGTCATGTTAATTCCATGAATACATGATGTTCTCATCACTTTTCTGCCTTAAAGCTGCATTTTCAGTATTTATGGTCTGAAAAGACGTTTCGGCTGGGAAGAGGCCAAAAGTGGATTTTGTTGAAAAATACACAATTTACTTGATTTTCCTCAAAACATTGTCCCAGAACAGCAGACTTTCAAGTTTCAAGTTAATTTCATGAATACATGATGTTCTCATCACTTTTCTGCCTTAAAGCTGCATTTCCACGTTGTATGCTCTTAAAAGACGTTTCGGCTGGCATGAGGCCAAAAGTGGATTTTGTTGAAAAATACACAGTTTACTTGATTTTCCTCAAAACATTGAACCAGAACAGCAGACTCTCAAGTTTCATGTTAATTTCATGAGTACATGACGTTTTCATTACTATTCTGCCTTAAAGCTGCATTTCCACGTTGTATGCTGTTTAAAGACGTTTCGGCTGGCAAGAGGCCAAAAGTGGATTTTGTTGAAAAATACACAGTTTACTTGATTTTCCTCAAAACATTGTCCCAGAACAGCAGACTTTCAAGTTTCAAGTTAATTTCATGAATACATGCCGTTTTCATTACTATTCTGACTTAAAGCTGCATTTTCAGTAGTCATGGTCTGAAAAGACGTTTCGGCTGGGAAGAGGCCAAAAGTGGATTTTGTTGAAAAATAAACAGTTTACTTGGTTTTCCTCAAAATATTGTCCCAGAACAGCAGACTCTCAAGTTTCAAGTTAATTTCATGAATACATGATGTTCTCATCAGTTTTCTGCCTTAAAGCTGCATTTCCACGTTGTATGCTCTTAAAAGACGTTTCGGCTGGCAAGAGGCCAAAAGTGGATTTTGTTGAAAAATACACAGTTTACTTGATTTTCCTCAAAACATTGTCCCAGAACAGCAGACTTTCAAGTGTCATGTTAATTCCATGAATACATGATGTTCTCATCACTTTACTGCCTTAAAGCTGCATTTCCACTTTGTATGCTCTGATAAGACGTTTCGGCTGGGAAGAGGCCAAAAGTGGATTTTGTTGAAAAATACACAATTTACTTGATTTTCCTCAAAAAATGGTCCCAGTACAGCAGACTTTCAAGTTTCAAGTTCATTTCATTGATACATGCCGTTTTCATTACTATTCTTCCATAAAGCTGCATTTCCTCGTATGCACTTAAAAAACGTTTCGGCTGGGAACAGGCCAAAGGTGGAATTTGTTGACAAACTACACAGTTTAACTGATTTTCCTCAATACATTATCTCAGAACAGCTCTCAAGTTTCATGTTAATGTCATGAATACATGATGTTCTCATCACTTTTCTGCCTTAAAGCTGCATTTTCAGTATTCATGGTCTGAAAAGACGTTTCGGCTGGGAAGAGGCCAAAAGTGGATTTTGTTGAAAAATACACAATTTACTTGATTTTCCTCAAAACATTGTCCCAGAACAGCAGACTTTCAAGTTTCAAGTTAATTTCATTAATACATGATGTTCTCATCACTTTTCTGCCTTAAAGCTGCATTTCCACGTTGTATGCTCTTAAAAGACGTTTCGGCTGGCATGAGGCCAAAAGTGGATTTTGTTGAAAAATACACAGTTTACTTAATTTTCCTGAAAACATTGAACCAGAACAGCAGACTCTCAAGTTTCATGTTAATTTCATGAATACATGATGTTTTCATTACTATTCTGCCTTAAAGCTGCATTTCCACGTTGTATGCTCTTAAAAGACGTTTCGGCTGGCAAGAGGCCAAAAGTGGATTTTGTTGAAAAATACACAGTTTACTTGATTTTCCTCAAAACATTGTCCCAGAACAGCAGACTCTCAAGTTTCATGTTAATTTCATGAATACATGACGTTTTCATTACTATTCTGCCTTAAAGCTGCATTTTCAGTAGTATGGTCTGAAAAGACGTTTCGGCTGGGAAGAGGCCAAAAGTGGATTTTGTTGAAAAATAAACAGTTTACTTGGTTTTCCTCAAAATATTGTCCCAGAACAGCAGACTCTCAAGTTTCAAGTTAATTTCATGAATACATGATGTTTTCATCAGTTTTCTGCCTTAAAGCTGCATTTCCACGTTGTATGCTCTTAAAAGACGTTTCGGCTGGCAAGAGGCCAAAAGTGGATTTTGTTGAAAAATACACAGTTTACTTGATTTTCCTCAAAACATTTTCCCAGAACAGCAGACTCTCAAGTTTCATGTTAATTTCATGAATACATGATGTTCTCATCACTTTTCTGCCTTAAAGCTGCATTTCCACTTTGTATGCTCTGATAAGACGTTTCGGCTGGGAAGAGGCCAAAAGTGGATTTTGTTGAAAAATACACAGTTTACTTGATTTTCCTCAAAACATTGTCCCAGAACAGCAGACTCTCAAGTTTCAAGTTAATTTCATGAATACATGCCGTTTTCATTACTATTCTTCCTTAAAGCTGCATTTCCTCGTATGCACTTAAAAAACGTTTCGGCTGGGAACAGGCCAAAGGTGGAATTTGTTGAAAAACTACACAGTTTAACTGATTTTCCTCAATACATTATCTCAGAACAGCTCTCAAGTTTCATGTTAATGTCATGAATACATGATGTTCTCATCACTTTTCTGCCTTAAAGCTGCATTTTCAGTTTTATGCTCTTAAAAGACGTTTCGGCTGGCAAGAGGCCAAAAGTGGATTTTGTTGAAAAATACACAGTTTACTTGATTTTCCTCAAAACATTGTCCCAGAACAGCAGACTCTCAAGTTTCATGTTAATTTCATGAATACGATGTTTTCATTACTTTTCTGCCTTAAAGCTGCATTTCCAGTTGTATGCTGTTAAAAGACGTTTCGGCTGGCAAGAGGCCAAAAGTGGATTTTGTTGAAAAATACACAGTTTACTTGATTTTCCTCAAAACATTGTCCCAGAACAGCAGACTTTCAAGTTTCAAGTTAATTTCATGAATACATGATGTTCTCAACACTTTTCTGCCTTAAAGCTGCATTTCCACGTTGTATGCTCTTAAAAGACGTTTCGGCTGGCATGAGGCCAAAAGTGGATTTTGTTGAAAAATACACAGTTTACTTGATTTTCCTCAAAACATTGTCCCAGAACAGCAGACTCTCAAGTTTCATGTTAATTTCATGAGTACATGACGTTTTCATTACTATTCTGCCTTAAAGCAGCATTTCCACGTTGTATGCTCTTAAAAGACGTTTCGGCTGGCAAGAGGCCAAAAGTGGATTTTGTTGAAAAATACACAGTTTACTTGATTTTCCTCAAAACATTGTCCCAGAACAGCAGACTTTCAAGTTTCATGTTAATTTCCATGAATACATGATGTTCTCATCACTTTACTGCCTTAAAGCTGCATTTCCACTTTGTATGCTCTGATAAGACGTTTCGGCTGGGAAGAGGCCAAAAGTGGATTTTGTTGAAAAATACACAGTTTACTTGATTTTCCTCAAAACATTGTCCCAGAACAGCAGACTCTCAAGTTTCAAGTTAATTTCATGAATACATGCCGTTTTCATTACTATTCTTCCTTAAAGCTGCATTTCCTCGTATGCACTTAAAAAACGTTTCGGCTGGGAACAGGCCAAAGGTGGAATTTGTTGACAAACTACACAGTTTAACTGATTTTCCTCAATACATTATCTCAGAACAGCTCTCAAGTTTCATGTTAATGTCATGAATACATGATGTTCTCATCACTTTTCTGCCTTAAAGCTGCATTTTCAGTATTTATGGTCTGAAAAGACGTTTCGGCTGGCAAGAGGCCAAAAGTGGATTTTGTTGAAAAATACACAGTTTACTTGATTTTCCTCAAAACATTGTCCCAGAACAGCAGACTTTCAAGTTTCAAGTTAATTTCATTAATACATGATGTTCTCATCACTTTTCTGCCTTAAAGCTTCATTTCCACGTTGTATGCTCTTAAAAGACGTTTCGGCTGGCATGAGGCCAAAAGTGGATTTTGTTGAAAAATACAGTTTACTTAATTTTCCTGAAAACATTGAACCAGAACAGCAGACTCTCAAGTTCCATGTTAATTTCATGTGTACATGACGTTTTCATTACTATTCTGCCTTAAAGCAGCATTTCCACGTTGTATGCTGTTAAAAGACGTTTCGGCTGGCAAGAGGCCAAAAGTGGATTTTGTTGAAAAATACACAGTTTACTTGATTTTCCTCAAAACATTGTCCCAGAACAGCAGACTCTCAAGTTTCAAGTTAATTTCATGAATACATGCCGTTTTCATTACTATTCTGACTTAAAGCTGCATTTTCAGTAGTCATGGTCTGAAAAGACGTTTCGGCTGGGAAGAGGCCAAAAGTGGATTTTGTTGAAAAATACACAGTTTACTTGATTTTCCTCAAAAAATAGTCCCAGTACAGCAGACTCTCATGTTTCATGTTTACTTCATGAATACATGATGTTCTCATCATTTTTCTGCCTTAAAGCTGCATTTTCAGTATTCATGTTCTGAAAAGAAGTTTCGGCTGGGAAGAGGCCAAAAGTGGATTTTGTTGAAAAATACACAGTTTACTTGATTTTCCTCAAAACATTGTCCCAGAACAGCAGACTTTCAAGTTTCAAGTTAATTTCATGAATAAATGATGTTCTCAACACTTTTCTGCCTTAAAGCTGCATTTCCACGTTGTATGCTCTTCAAAGACGTTTCGGCTGGCATGAGGCCAAAAGTGGATTTTGTTGAAAAATACACAATTTACTTAAATTTCCTCAAAACATTGTCCCAGAACATCAGACTCTCAAGTTTCATGTTAATTTCATGAGTATATGACGTTTTCATTCCTATTCTGCCTTAAAGCAGCATTTCCACGTTGAATGCTGTTGAAAGACGATTCGGCAGGCAAGAGGCCAAAAGTGGATTTTGTTGAAAAATAAACAGTTTACTTGGTTTTCCTCAAAATATTGTCCCAGAACAGCAGACTCTCAAGTTTCAAGTTAATTTCATGAATACATGATGTTCTCATCAGTTTTCTGCCTTAAAGCTGCATTTCCATGTCGTATGCTCTTAAAAGACGTTTCGGCTGGCAAGAGGCCAAAAGTGGATTTTGTTGAAAAATACACAGTTTACTTGATTTTCCTCAAAACAATGTCCCAGAACAGCAGACTCTCAAGTTTCAAGTTAATTTCATGAATACATGCCGTTTTCATGACTATTCTTCCTTAAAGCTGCATTTCCTCGTATGCACTTAAAAAACGTTTCGGCTGGGAACAGGCCAAAGGTGGAATTTGTTGAAAAACTACACAGTTTAACTGATTTTCCTCAATACATTATCTCAGAACAGCAGACTCTCAAGTTTCATTTTAATGTCATGAATACATGATGTTCTCATCACTTTTCTGCCTTAAAGCTGCATTTTCAGTATTTATGGTCTGAAAAGACATTTCGGCTGGGAAGAGGCCAAAAGTGGATTTTGTTGAAAAATACACAATTTACTTGGTTTTCCTCAAAATATTGTCCCAGAACAGCAGACTCTCAAGTTTCAAGTTAATTTCATGAATACACGATGTTCTCATCAGTTTTCTGCATTAAAGCTGCATTTCCACGTCGTATGCTCTTAAAAGACGTTTCGGCTGGGAAGAGGCCAAAAGTGGATTTTGTTGAAAAATACACAGTTTACTTGATTTTCCTCAAAACATTGTCCCAGAACAGCAGACTCTCAAGTTTCAAGTTAATTTCATGTCATGAATACATGCCGTTTTCATTACTATTCTGACTTAAAGATGCATTTTCAGTAGTCATGATCTGAAAAGACGTTTCGGCTGGGAAGAGGCCAAAAGTGGATTTTGTTGAAAAATACACAGTTTACTTGATTTTCCTCAAAAAATAGTCCCAGTACAGCAGACTCTCATGTTTCATGTTAACTTCATGAATACATGATGTTCTCATCATTTTTCTGCCTTAAAGCTGCATTTTCAGTATTCATGTTCTGATAAGACGTTTCGGCTGGGAAGAGGCCAAAAGTGGATTTTGTTGAAAAATACACAGTTTACTTGATTTTCCTCAAAACATTGTCCCAGAACAGCAGACTTTCAAGTTTCAAGTTAATTTCATGAATACATGATGTTTTCATCAGTTTTCTGCATTAATGCTGCATTTCCACGTTGTATGCTCTTAAAAGACGTTTCGGCTGGGAAGAGGCCAAAAGTTGATTCGGTTGAAAAATACACAGTTTACTTGATATTCCTCTAGAAAGTGACCCAGAACAGCTAACTTTCAAGTTTCATGTTATATTCATGAATATATGATGGAATATTCATGTTCATTTTATATTCATGAAAACATGATGTTTCCATTTCTTTTCTACCATTCAGCTGCATTTTCAGTTTTTATGGTCTCAAAAGTTGTTTCAGCCTGCGAACAGGCCAAAAGTGGATTTTGTTGAAAAATACAAAGTTTACTTGATATTCCTCTATACATTGTCCCAGAACAGCTGACTTTCCAGTTTCATGTTATATTCATGAATATATGATGTTTCCATCACTTTTCTGCCATGCAGCTGCATTTTTAGTTTTTATCCTCTCAAAAGGTGTTTCAGGCTGGGAACATCTTATCTACGGTAAACGTATTGCCTCACTTCCGATTGCCAGCGTGTCACCTGTTGTCCTATAGTGTACTTTCACAGGTCCAGCTAAATCAAGTTAATTGTGTGATATTGTTTGATGTTCTTCAGTACAAGCGGTTAATTACCTGCTGTACATCTTAACCCTCGTAATGTCCTCCCGATTGCCATACATCTTTTGTCCTCTAGGGTCTAAAATAACCCCACCTGGTTTGACTGTTTTTTAAAGCATATAGTTGTCAATCAATTCTGTTTTACACCTTTAGTCTTACTTCAGTCCACACATTTTCCCCTTTGTTTTGGAATTCAGGGCCAATAGGCCTAAAAGTATACCCTGTTTTTCAGTGACAATTAAATGAAACAATGAAAGCAGGGTATTATTTTGACTTTATATTATTTTGACTAGTTGACCTGTCACAGAGTGGTATATGTCAAAGTTTAGTGAGGGTGCTGTTTTTGAATCATTTACATTTTTCTCATGGCAGCACATAATCACACCTTTTGTCCTCTGGGGTCAAAATTGACCCCGTCTGGTTTGACTGTCATTTAAAGAATACAAAGTGGATACTTCACCCAATTCTGTGTTACACCTTTAATACCAACTTCATTCAAACACAATAACACCATTTATTTATTCCATTTGAAATTTAAGGCCAATAAGACCTCATTTACATGAACCTTTACCTTGTTTTGGAGTAAAAATAAATAAAATCATCAATTATTCTGACTATAGTTAACAATCCGAGTCCCATGAGATCATCACAGACTTGTAAATGTCAAAGTTAAGATAGGATGCTGTTTTTAAAGCGCTTCAACTTTTTTAATGGCAACACCTGTTGTCCTCCCGTGTCAAAAATGACCCTGTCTGGTTTGACTGTTTATAAAGCATTAAGTAGAAATTATCACCCAGCTCTCTGTTTCAACTTTTTAGTCAACTTTAGTCCAACTCATTTCCTGACATATAGAACATGTCAACATTCATTTCCAAAATATTTCACTTTTCAAAACTAACTTTTCAGAATAAAAACAGTCTGAATGTGCCCTCAGTTGCATGCGAGTCAGGTAGTAATGGCGTGATCTTTACAGATGTATGCATTGCATTTTTGGCACATTTTCGATGTTTTGAGATCACTTTGGCGAGGGCAGAATTTGCACCTACTCCTTTTGGGTGATGGGCCAGGAGGGGCGGCTAGGTGAGGGGCGGCTGGGCGAGAGGCAGTGGCTGCAGAGGTAGAGCTGGAGCAGAACTCTTTTTCTCATATCCTTCCTCATCATCATGTTCATCATTTTCCTTCACTTCATACCCTTCTTCCATTTCTTCAGTGGGCGATGTGGGGGCTTCGTCAGAGGAAGAAGTAGCATGTGGTCTGTATGTTGGATCTATCACCTCATCAATATTCTCCTTCTCTTCTGATCCTGAATCCTCCTCATCAGTTGATTCTTCCTCCCCCTCATGTTCAGCATTGTCCTCCTGCTCATTCTTTTCCCCAACATAGTTTAAAATGAGCTCACAAGCCTCCTGTGCAGTATAACGCTTCTGCCGCCTCATTGTGCTGCCTGTCTCTTTAAAATGTGAAATGCAATGCTCCAACACCTGTGAGAAAAGACCTGTTTGTTTTTTGTTGTTGTTGTCGTGACCATTGCTTGACCCCAGACATCAAACATCCAAGATCAAATATGTTTTGGAAAGCAGTATGGGGTGACAACTTGCCCCATTGCACCACTTTGTGCTGCAGGGTCTTTTTGACCCCAGAGGACAACAGAAGTTATTAAATTCAATAAATCACCCATAATTCAATCAAATAACTTGAAATGTATTTTAATCATGAAGAGCATAGTATCCAACAACCCCCATTATTTTCAGACCATTTGATGAATAAAAAACATATTCTGATGGCAAAATATTTAATTTGTCGTCAGAATGACCCCAGACAACATGAGGGTTAAACCCTAGTATCTCCTTCCTTCTTGTAGCGGCTTCTCGCTTAATCCTGCAGTTTTATTTGCACTTTGTTTGGTTTTTACTAACGTTAGCCACTGTACTTAAGCTTAGCAGCTTCGCGATGACTGCCTTCTCTTCCTCTCCCTCTCCTTCTCCCCCTTGCTCAGTGTGTCACCTGCTTAGCCATTCTAAGCCTCCTTTAATGATAATGATATATGTAATACGTGTAGTTTGTTTGCGAGGGTGGAGGAGAGGATCAGTGAGTTAGAGGTACTGCGCCGCACCATGGAATCTCAGTCGTTAGCTACAGTAGATGACTACATGATGTTTTCATCACTTTTCTGCCTTAAAGCTGCATTTTCAGTATTTATGGTCTGAAAAGACGTTTCAGCTGGGAAGAGGCCAAAAGTGGATTTTGTTGAAAAATACACAGTTTACTTGATTTTCCTCAAAACATTGTCCCAGAACAGCACACTCTCAAGTTTCAAGTTAATTTCATGAATACATGCCGTTTTCATTACTATTCTTCCTTAAAGCTGCATTTCCTCGTATGCACTTAAAAAACGTTTCGGCTGGGAACAGGCCGAAGGTGGAATTTGTTGAAAAAATACACAGTTTAACTGATTTTACTCAATACATTATCTCAGAACAGCAGACTCTCAAGTTTCATGTTAATGTCATGAATACATGATGTTCTCATCACTTTTCTGCTTTAAAGCTGCATTTTCAGTATTTATGGTCTGAAAAGACATTTCGGCTGGGTAGAGGCCAAAAGTGGATTTTGTTGTAAAATACACAGTTTACTTAATATTCCTCTATAACGTCTCCCAGAATAGCATACTTTCAAGGTTCATGTTATGTACATGAATATATGATGTTTCCATCACTTTTCTGCCTAAAACAAGAATTTTCATTTTTTATGGTCTCAAAATGCGTTTCAGCATGCGAACAGGCCAAAAGTGGATTTTGTTGCAAAATACACAGTTTACTTGATATTCCTCTGTAACATCTCCCAGTATAGAAGACTTTCAAGTTTCATGTTGTGTACATGAATATATGATGTTTCCATCACCTTTCTGGCTTAAAAATGAATTTTTAGTTTTTCAAAAGACGTTTCGGATGGGAAGAGGCCAACAGTGGATTTTGTTGAAAAACTAAACAGTTTACTTGATTTTCCTCAATACATTGATCCAGAGCAGCAGACTCTCAAGTTTCATGTTAATTTCATGAATACATGATGATTTCATCACTTTTCTGCATTAAAGCTTCATTTCCACATCATATGCTCTTAAAAGACTTTTCGGCTGGCAAGAGGCCAAAAGTGGATTTTGTTGAAAAATACACAGTTTACTTGATTTTCCTCAAAACATTTTCCCAGAACAGCAGACTTTCAAGTGTCATGTTAATTTCATGAATACATGATGTTCTCATCACTTTACTACCTTAAAGCAGCATTTCCACATTGTATGCTGTTAAAAGACGTTTCGGCTGGCAAGAGGCCAATAGTGGATTTTGTTGAAAAATACACAGTTTTCCTAATTTTACTAAAAACATTGTCCCAGAACAGCAGACTCTCAAGTTTCATGTTATTTTCATGAATATATGATGTTCTCATCACTTTTCTGCCTTAAAGCTGCATTTCCACCTTGTATGCTCTTAAAAGACGTTTCGGCTGGCAAGGTGCCAAAAGTGGATTTTGTTGAAAAATACACAGTTTACTTGATTTTCCTCAAAAAATAGTCCCAATACAGCAGACTCTCATGTTTCATGTTAACTTCATGAATACATGATGTTCTCATCATTTTTCTGTCTTAAAGCTGCATTTTCAGTATTCATGTTCTGAAAAGACGTTTCGGCTGGCAAGAGGCCAAAAGTGGATTTTGTTGAAAAATACACAGTTTACTTGATTTTCCTCAAAACATTGTCCCAGAACAGCAGACTCTCAAATTTCATGTTAATTTCATGAGTACATGACGTTTTCATTACTATTCTGCCTTAAAACAGCATTTCCACGTTGTATGCTGTTAAAAGACGTTTTGGCTGGCAAGTGGCCAAAAGTGGATTTTGTTGAAAAATACACAGTTTACTTGATTTTCCTCAAAACATTGTCCCAGAACAGAAGATTCTCAAGTGTCAAGTTAATTTCATGAATACATGACGTTTTCATTACTATTCTGACTTAAAGCTGCATTTTCAGTATTCATGGTCTGAAAAGACGTTTCAGCTGGCAAGAGGCCAAGATTGGATTTTGTTGAAAAATACACCGAGTTACTTGATTTTCCTCAAAACATTTTCCCAGAACAGCAGACTTTCAAGTTTCAAGTTAATTTTAATGAATACATGACGTTTTCATTACTATTCTGACTTAAAGCTGCATTTTCAGTAGTCATGGTCTGAAAAAACGTTTCGGCTGGCAAGAGGCCAAGAGTGGATTTTGTTGAAAAATACCGTTTACTTGATTTTCCTCAAAACATTGTCCCAGAACAGCAGACTCTCAAGTTTCAAGTTAATTTCATGAATACATGCCGTTTTCATTACTATTCTGACTTAAAGCTGCATTTTCAGTATTCATGTTCTGAAAAGACGTTTCGGCTGGGAAGAGGCCAAAAGTGGATTTTGTTGAAAAATAAACAGTTTACTTGGTTTTCCTCAAAATATTGTCCAAGAACAGCAGACTCTCAAGTTTCAAGTTAATTTCATGAATACATGCCGTTTTCATTACTATTCTGACTTAAAGCTGCATTTTCAGTATTCATGGTCTGAAAAGACGTTTCGGCTGGCAAGAGGCCAAGAGTGGATTTTGTTGAAAAGTACAGTTTACTTGATTTTCCTGAAAACATTGTCCCAGAACAGCAGACTCTCAAGTTTCAAGTTAATTCCATGAATACGTGACGTTTTCATTACTATTCTGACTTAAAGCTGCATTTTCTGTATTCATGGTCTGAAAAGACGTTTCGGCTGGCAAGAGGCCAAGAGTGGATTTTGTTGAAAAATACAGTTTACTTGATTTTCCTGAAAACATTGTCCCAGAACAGCCAGACTCTCAAGTTTCATGTTATTTCATGAATACATGATGTTCTCATCACTTTTCTGCCTTAAAGCTGCATTTCCACCTTGTATGCTCTTAAAAGACGTTTCGGCTGGCAAGGTGCCAAAGTGGATTTTGTTGAAAAATACACAGTTACTTGATTTTCCTCAAAACATTGTCCCAGAACAGCAGACTCTCAAGTTTCATGTTAATTTCATTAATACATGATGTTCTCATCACTTTCTGCCTTAAAGCTGCATTTCCACGTTGTATGCTCTTTAAAGACGTTTCGGCTGGCAAGAGGCCAAAAGTGGATTTTGTTGAAAAATACACAATTTACTTGATTTTCCTCAAAATAGTCCCAGACAGACTCTCATGTTTCATGTTAACTTCATGAATACATGATGTCTCATCATATTTCTGCCTTAAAGCTGCATTTTCAGTATTCATGTTCTGAAAAGACGTTTCGGCTGGGAAGAGGCCAAAAGTGGATTTTGTTGAAAAATACACAGTTCACTTGATTTTCCTCAAAACCTTTTCCCAGAACAGCAGACTTTCAAGTTTCAAGTTAATTTCATTAATACATGATGTTCTCATCACTTTTCTTAAAGCTGCATTTCCACGTTGTATGCTCTTAAAAGACGTTTCGGCTGGCATGAGGCCAAAAGTGGATTTTGTTGAAAAATACACAGAGTTACTTGATTTTCCTCATTTTCCCAGAACAGCAGACTTTCAAGTGTCATGTTAATTTCATGAATACATGATGTTCTCATCATTTTTCTGCCTTAAAGCTGCATTTTCAGTATTCATGGTCTGAAAAGACGTTTCTGCTGGCAAGAGGCCAAGAGTGGATTTTGTTGAAAAATACACCGAGTTATGATTTTCCTCAAAACATTGTCCCAGAACAGCAGACTCTCAAGTTTCATGTTAATTTCATTAATACATGATGTTCTCATCACTTTTCTGCCTTAAAGCTGCATTTCACGTTGTATGCTCTTAAAAGACGTTTCGGCTGGCAAGAGGCGAAAAGTGGATTTTGTTGAAAAATACACAGTTTACTTGATTTTCCTCAAAACATTGTCCCAGAACAGAAGACTCTCAAGTTTCAAGTTAATTTCAAGAATACATGCCGTTTTCATTACTATTCTGACTTAAAGCTGCATTTTCTGTATTCATGGTCTGAAAAGACGTTTCGGCTGGCAAGAGGCCAAGAGTGGATTTTGTTGAAAAATACAGTTTACTTGATTGTCCTCAAAACATTGCCCCAGAACAGCAGACTCTCAAGTTTCAAGTTAATTTCATGAAAACGTGACGTTTTCATTTCTTTTCTGCCTTAAAGCTGCATTTTTAGTATTCATGGTCTGAAAAGACGTTTCTGCTGGCAAGAGGCCAATAGTGGATTTTGTTGAAAAATACACAGTTTACTTGATTTTACTAAAAAATTTGTATCAGAACAGCAGACTCTCAAGTTTCATGTTATTTTCATGAATACATGATGTTCTCATCACTTTTCTGCTTTAAAGCTGCATTTTCAGTATTTATGGTCTGAAAAAACATTTCGGCTCGGTAGAGGCCAAAAGTGGATTTTGTTGAAAAATACACAGTTTACTTGATTTTCCTCAATACATTGACACAGAACAGCAGACTTTCAATTTTCATGTTAATTTCATGAATACATGATGTTTGAATCACCTTTCTGCCTTAAAAATGAATTTTCAGTTTTTATGGTCTCAAAACGATTTTCAGCCTGCGAACAGGCCAAAAGTGTATTTTGTTGTAAAATACACAGTTTACTTGATATTCCTCTATAACGTCTCCCAGTATAGCAAACTTTCAAGCTTCATGTTATGTACATGAATATTTGATGTTTCCATCACCTTTCTGGCTTAAAAATGAATTTTCATTTTTTATGGTCTCAAAAGGCGTTTCAGCCTGCGAAGAGGCCAAAAGTGGATTTTGTTGTAAAATACACAGTTTACTTGATATTCCTCTATAACGTCTGCCAGTATAGCAGACTTTCAAGCTTCATGTTATGTACATGAATATTTGATGTTTCCATCACCTTTCTGGCTTAAAATGAATTTTCATTTTTTATGGTCTCAAAAGGCGTTTCAGCCTGCGAAGAGGCCAAAAGTGGATTTTGTTGTAAAATACACAGTTTACTTGATATTCCTCTATAACGTCTGCCAGTATAGCAGACTTTCAAGCTTCATGTTATGTACATGAATATATGATGTTTCCATCACTTTTCTGCCTAAAACAAGAATTTTCATTTTTTATGGTCTCAAAATGCGTTTCAGCATGCGAACAGGCCAAAAGTGGATTTTGTTGCAAAATACACAGTTTACTTGATATTCCTCTATAACGTCTCCCAGAAGTGCGAACGTTCAAGGTTCATGTTATATTCAAGAATACATGATGTTTGAATCACCTTTCTGCCTTAAAAAATAACTTTCAGTTTTTATGGTCTTAAAATGCGTTTCAGCCTGCGAAGAGGCCAAAAGTGGATTTTGTTGTAAAATACACAGTTTACTTGATATTCCTCTATAACGTCTCCCAGTATAGCAGACTTTCAAGCTTCATGTTGTGTACATGAATATTTGATGTTCCCATCACCTTTCTGGCTTAAAAATGAATTTTTAGTTTTTATGGTCTCAAAACGCGTTTCAGCCTGCGAACAGGCCAAAAGTGTATTTTGTTGTAAAATACACAGTTTACTTGATATTCCTCTATAACATCTCCCAGAAGAGCGAACTTTCAAGGTTCATGTTATTTATTCATGAATACATGATGTTTGAATCACCTTTCTGTCTTAAAAAATAATTTTAAGTTTTTATGGTCTCAAAAGGCGTTTCAGCCTGCGAAGAGGCCAAAAGTGGATTTTGTTGTAAAATACACAGTTTACTTGATATTCCTCTATAACGTCTGCCAGTATAGCAGACTTTCAAGCTTCATGTTATGTACATGAATATATGATGTTTCCATCACTTTTCTGCCTTAAACAAGAATTTTCATTTTTTATGGTCTCAAAATGCGTTTCAGCCTGCGAACAGGCCAAAAGTGGATTTTGTTGTAAAATACACAGTTTACTTGATATTCCTCTATAACGTCTGCCAGTATAGCAGACTTTCAAGCTTCATGTTATGTACATGAATATATGATGTTTCCATCACTTTTCTGCCTAAAACAAGAATTTTCATTTTTTATGGTCTCAAAATGCGTTTCAGCCTGCGAACAGGCCAAAAGTGGATTTTGTTGTAAAATACACAGTTTACTTGATATTCCTCTATAACATCTCCCAGAAGTGCGAACGTTCAAGGTTCATGTTATATTCATGAATACATGATGTTTGAATCACCTTTCTGCCTTAAAAAATAACTTTCAGTTTTTATGGTCTTAAAATGCGTTTCAGCCTGCGAAGAGGCCAAAAGTGGATTTTGTTGTAAAATACACAGTTTACTTGATATTCCTCTATAACGTCTCCCAGTATAGCAGACTTTCAAGCTTCATGTTGTGTACATGAATATTTGATGTTCCCATCACCTTTCTGGCTTAAAAATGAATTTTTAGTTTTTATGGTCTCAAAACGCGTTTCAGCCTGCGAACAGGCCAAAAGTGTATTTTGTTGTAAAATACACAGTTTACTTGATATTCCTCTATAACATCTCCCAGAAGAGCGAACTTTCAAGGTTCATGTTATTTATTCATGAATACATGATGTTTGAATCACCTTTCTGTCTTAAAAAATAATTTTAAGTTTTTATGGTCTCAAAAGGCGTTTCAGCCTGCGAAGAGGCCAAAAGTGGATTTTGTTGTAAAATACACAGTTTACTTGATATTCCTCTATAACGTCTCCCAGTATAGCAAACTTTCAAGCTTCATGTTATGTACATGAATATTTGATGTTTCCATCACCTTTCTGGCTTAAAAATGAATTTTCATTTTTTATGGTCTCAAAAGGCGTTTCAGCCTGCGAAGAGGCCAAAAGTGGATTTTGTTGTAAAATACACAGTTTACTTGATATTCCTCTATAACGTCTCCCAGTATAGCAGACTTTCAAGCTTCATGTTATGTACATGAATATTTGATGTTTCCATCACCTTTCTGGCTTAAAATGAATTTTCATTTTTTATGGTCTCAAAAGGCGTTTCAGCCTGCGAAGAGGCCAAAAGTGGATTTTGTTGTAAAATACACAGTTTACTTGATATTCCTCTATAACGTCTGCCAGTATAGCAGACTTTCAAGCTTCATGTTATGTACATGAATATATGATGTTTCCATCACTTTTCTGCCTAAAACAAGAATTTTCATTTTTTATGGTCTCAAAATGCGTTTCAGCATGCGAACAGGCCAAAAGTGGATTTTGTTGCAAAATACACAGTTTACTTGATATTCCTCTATAACGTCTCCCAGAAGTGCGAACGTTCAAGGTTCATGTTATATTCATGAATACATGATGTTTGAATCACCTTTCTGCCTTAAAAAATAACTTTCAGTTTTTATGGTCTTAAAATGCGTTTCAGCCTGCGAAGAGGCCAAAAGTGGATTTTGTTGTAAAATACACAGTTTACTTGATATTCCTCTATAACGTCTCCCAGTATAGCAGACTTTCAAGCTTCATGTTGTGTACATGAATATTTGATGTTCCCATCACCTTTCTGGCTTAAAAATGAATTTTTAGTTTTTATGGTCTCAAAACGCGTTTCAGCCTGCGAACAGGCCAAAAGTGTATTTTGTTGTAAAATACACAGTTTACTTGATATTCCTCTATAACATCTCCCAGAAGAGCGAACTTTCAAGGTTCATGTTATTTATTCATGAATACATGATGTTTGAATCACCTTTCTGTCTTAAAAAATAATTTTAAGTTTTTATGGTCTCAAAAGGCGTTTCAGCCTGCGAAGAGGCCAAAAGTGGATTTTGTTGTAAAATACACAGTTTACTTGATATTCCTCTATAACGTCTCCCAGTATAGCAAACTTTCAAGCTTCATGTTATGTACATGAATATTTGATGTTTCCATCACCTTTCTGGCTTAAAAATGAATTTTCATTTTTTATGGTCTCAAAAGGCGTTTCAGCCTGCGAAGAGGCCAAAAGTGGATTTTGTTGTAAAATACACAGTTTACTTGATATTCCTCTATAACGTCTCCCAGTATAGCAGACTTTCAAGCTTCATGTTATGTACATGAATATTTGATGTTTCCATCACCTTTCTGGCTTAAAAATGAATTTTCATTTTTTATGGTCTCAAAAGGCGTTTCAGCCTGCGAAGAGGCCAAAAGTGGATTTTGTTGTAAAATACACAGTTTACTTGATATTCCTCTATAACGTCTCCCAGTATAGCAGACTTTAAAGCTTCATGTTATGTACATGAATATTTGATGTTTCCATCACCTTTCTGTCTTAAAAAATAATTTTAAGTTTTTATGGTCTCAAAAGGCGTTTCAGCCTGCGAAGAGGCCAAAAGTGGATTTTGTTGTAAAATACACAGTTTACTTGATATTCCTCTATAACGTCTGCCAGTATAGCAGACTTTCAAGCTTCATGTTATGTACATGAATATATGATGTTTCCATCACTTTTCTGCCTAAAACAAGAATTTTCATTTTTTATGGTCTCAAAATGCGTTTCAGCCTGCGAACAGGCCAAAAGTGGATTTTGTTGTAAAATACACAGTTTACTTGATATTCCTCTATAACGTCTCCCAGAAGTGCGAACGTTCAAGGTTCATGTTATATTCATGAATACATGATGTTTGAATCACCTTTCTGCCTTAAAAAATAACTTTCAGTTTTTATGGTCTTAAAATGCGTTTCAGCCTGCGAAGAGGCCAAAAGTGGATTTTGTTGTAAAATACACAGTTTACTTGATATTCCTCTATAACGTCTCCCAGTATAGCAGACTTTCAAGCTTCATGTTATGTACATGAATATATGATGTTTCCATCACTTTTCTGCCTTAAAAAAGAATTTTCAGTTTTTATGGTCTCAAAAGGCGTTTCAGCCTGCGAAGAGGCCAAAAGTGGATTTTGTTGTAAAATACACAGTTTACTTGATATTCCTCTATAACGTCTCCCAGTATAGCAGACTTTCAAGCTTCATGTTATGTACATGAATATTTGATGTTTCCATCACCTTTCTGCCTTAAAAATGAATTTTCATTTTTTATGGTCTCAAAAGGCGTTTCAGCCTGCGAAGAGGCCAAAAGTGGATTTTGTTGTAAAATACACAGTTTACTTGATATTCCTCTATAACGTCTGCCAGTATAGCAGACTTTCAAGCTTCATGTTATGTACATGAATATATGATGTTTCCATCACCTTTCTGCCTTAAAAAAGAATTTTCAGTTTTTATGGTCTCAAAAGGCGTTTCAGCCTGCGAAGAGGCCAAAAGTGGATTTTGTTGTAAAATACACAGTTTACTTGATATTCCTCTATAACGTCTCCCAGTATAGCAGACTTTCAAGCTTCATGTTGTGTACATGAATATTTGATGTTTCCATCACCTTTCTGTCTTAAAAAATAATTTTAAGTTTTTATGGTCTCAAAAGGCGTTTCAGCCTGCGAAGAGGCCAAAAGTGGATTTTGTTGTAAAATACACAGTTTACTTGATATTCCTCTATAACGTCTGCCAGTATAGCAGACTTTCAAGCTTCATGTTATGTACATGAATATATGATGTTTCCATCACTTTTCTGCCTAAAACAAGAATTTTCATTTTTTATGGTCTCAAAAGGCGTTTCAGCATGCGAACAGGCCAAAAGTGGATTTTGTTGCAAAATACACAGTTTACTTGATATTCCTCTATAACGTCTCCCAGAAGTGCGAACGTTCAAGGTTCATGTTATATTCATGAATACATGATGTTTGAATCACCTTTCTGCCTTAAAAATAACTTTCAGTTTTTATGGTCTTAAAAGCGTTTCAGCTGCGAAGAGGCCAAAAGTGGATTTTGTTGTAAAATACACAGTTTACTTGATATTCTCTATAACGTCTGCCAGTATAGCAGACTTTCAAGCTTCATGTTATGTACATGAATATATGATGTTTCCATCACTTTTCTGCCTAAAAATGAATTTTCAGTTTTCATGGTCTCAAAACGCGTTTCAGCCTGCGAACAGGCCAAAAGTGGATTTTGTTGTAAAATACACAGTTTACTTGATATTCCTCTATAACATCTCCCAGTATAGCAGACTTTAAAGCTTCATGTTGTGTACATGAATATATGATGTTTCCATCACCTTTCTGGCTTAAAAATGAATTTTTAGTTTTTCAAAAGACGTTTCGGATGGGAAGAGGCCAACAGTGGATTTTGTTGAAAAATACACAGTTTACTTGATTTTCCTCAAAACATTGTCCCAGAACAGAAGACTCTCAAGTTTCAAGTTAATTTCATGAATACGTGACGTTTTCATTTCTTTTCTGCCTTAAAGCTGCATTTTTAGTATTCATGGTCTGAAAAGACGTTTCTGCTGGCAAGAGGCCAATAGTGGATTTTGTTGAAAAATACACAGTTTACTTGATTTTCCTCAAAAAATAGTTCCAGTACAGCAGACTCTCATGTTTCATGTTAACTTCATAAATACATGATGTTCTCATCATTTTTCTGACTTAAAGCTGCATTTTCAGTATTCATGTTCTGAAAAGATGTTTCGGCTGGGAAGAGGCCAAAAGTGGATTTTGTTGAAAAATACACAGTTTACTTGATTTTCCTCAAAACATTGTCCCAGAACAGCAGACTCTCAAGTTTCAACTTAATTTCATGAATAAATTATGTTCTCATCACTTTTCTGCCTTAAAGCTGAATTTCCACGTTGTATGGTCTTAAAAGACGTTTCGGCTGGGAAGAGGCCAAAGGTGGATTTTGTTGAAAAATACACAGTTTACTTGATTTTCCTCAAGAAATAGGCCTAGTACCAGCAAACTCTCACGTTTCATTTTAATTTCATGAATAAATGACGTTCAGTATTCATGTTCTGAAAAGATGTTTCGGCTGGGAAGAGGCCAAAAGTGGATTTTGTTGAAAAATACACAGTTTACTTGATTTTCCTCAAAACATTGTCCCAGAACAGCAGACTCTCAAGTTTCAAGTTAATTTCATGAATAAATTATGTTCTCATCACTTTTCTGCCTTAAAGCTGAATTTCCACGTTGTATGGTCTTAAAAGACGTTTTGGCTGGGAAGAGGCCAAAGGTGGATTTTGTTGAAAAATACACAGTTTACTTGATTTTCCTCAAGAAATAGGCCTAGTACCAGCAGACTCTCACGTTTCATTTTAATTTCATGAATAAATGACGTTATCTTAATTTTTCAGCCTTAAAGCTGCATTTTCAATATTTTCTTGGTCTGGAAAGACGTTTCGGCTGGCAAGAGGCCAAAAGTGGATTTTGTTGAAAAATACACAGTTTACTTAATTTTCCTCAAAACATTGTCCCAGAACAGCAGACTCTCAAGTTTCATGTTAATTTCATGAGTACATGACGTTTTCATTACTATTCTGCCTGAAAGCAGCATTTCCACGTTGTATGCTGTTAAAAGACGTTTCGGCTGGCAAGAGGCCAAAAGTGGATTTTGTTGAAAAATACACAGTTTACTTGATTTTCCTCAAAACATTGTCCCAGAACAGCAGACTCTCAAGTTTCAAGTTAATTTCATGAATACATGACGTTTTCATTACTATTCTGACTTAAAGCTGCATTTTCAGTATTCATGGTCTGAAAAGACGTTTCGGCTGGCAAGAGGCCAAAAGTGGATTTTGTTGAAAAATACACAGTTTACTTGATTTTCCTCAAAACATTGTCCCAGAACAGCAGACTCTCAAGTTTCAAGTTAATTTCATGAATACATGATGTTTACATCACTTTTCTGCCTTAAAGCTGCATTTCCACGTTATATGCTCTTAAAAGACGTTTCGGCTGGCAAGAGGCCAAAATTGGATTTTGTTGAAAAATACACATTTTACTTGATTTTCCTCAAAAAATTTTCCCAGAACAGCAGACTTTCAAGTTTCATGTTAATTTCATGAATACATGATGTTTTCATCACTTTTCTGCCTTAAAGCTGCATTTCCACGTTGTATGCTCTTAAAAGACGTTTCGGCTGGGAAGAGGCCAAAAGTGGATTTTGTTGAAAAATACACAGTTTACTTGATTTTCCTCAAAACATTTTCCCAGAACAGCAGACTCTCAAGTTTCATGTTAATTTCATGAATACATGATGTTCTCATCACTTTACTGCCTTATAGCTGCATTTCCACTTTGTATGCTCTTAAAAGACGTTTCGGCTGGCATGAGGGCAAAAATGGATTTTGTTGAAAAATACACAGTTTACTTGATTTTCCTCAAAACATTGTCCCAGAACAGAAGACTCTCAAGTTTCATGTTAATTTCATGAATACATGATGTTCCCATCAGTTTTCTGCCTTAAAGCTGCATTTCCACGTTTTATGCTCTTAAAAGACGTTTAAGCTGACAAGAGGCCAAAATTGGATTTTGTTGAAAAATACACCGAGTTACTTGATTTTCCTCAAAACCTTTTCCCAGAACAGCAGACTTTCAAGTGTCATGTTAATTTTATGAATACATGACGTTCTCATCACTTTTCTGCCTTAAAGCTGCATTTCTACGTTGTATGCTCTTAAAAGACGTTTCGGCTGGGAAGAGGCCAAAAGTGGATTTTGTTGAAAAATACAAAGTTTACTTGATTTTCCTCAAAACATTGTCCCAGAACAGCAGACTCTCAAGTTTCATGTTAATTTCATGAGTACATGACGTTTTCATTACTATTCTGCCTTAAAGCTGCATTTCCAGTTGTATGCTCTTAAAAGACGTTTCGGCTGGCAAGAGACCAAAAGTGGATTTTGTTGAAAAATACACAGTTTACTTGATTTTCCTCAAAACATTATCCCAGAACAGAAGACTCTCAAGTTTCAAGTTAATTTCATGAATACATGACGTTTTCATGACTATTCTGACTTAAAGCTGCATTTTCAGTATTCATGGTCTGAAAAGACGTTTCGGCTGGCAAGAGGCCAAAAGTGGATTTTGTTGAAAAATACACAGTTTACTTGATTTTCCTCAAAAAATAATCCCAGTACAGCAGACTCTCACGTTTCATGTTAATTTCATGAATACATGATGTTCTCATCACTTTTCTGCCTTAAAGCTGCATTTCCACGTTGTATGCTCTGAAAAGACGTTTCGGCTGGCAAGAGGCCAAAAGTGGATTTTGTTGAAAAATACACAGTTTACTTGATTTTCCTCAAAACATTGTCCCAGAACAGCAGACTCTCAAGTTTCAAGTTAATTTCATGAATAAATGATGTTCTCATCACTTTTCTGCCTTAAAGCTGAATTTTCAGTTTAATGGTCTTAAAAGACGTTTCGGCTGGGAAGAGGCCAAAAGTGGATTTTGTTGAAAAATACAAAGTTTACTTAATTTTCCTCAAAACATTGTCCCAGAACATCAGACTCTCAAGTTTCATGTTAATTTCATGAGTACATGACGTTTTCAATACTATTCTGCCTTTCAAGCAGCATTTCCACGTTGAATGCTGTTAAAAGACGTTTCGGCTGGCAAGAGGCCAAAAGTGGATTTTGTTGAAAAATAAACAGTTTACTTGGTTTTCCTCAAAATATTGTCCAAGAACAGCAGACTCTCAAGTTTCAAGTTAATTTCATGAATACATGCCGTTTTCATTACTATTCTGACTTAAAGCTGCATTTTCAGTATTCATGGTCTGAAAAGACGTTTCGGCTGGCAAGAGGCCAAAAGTGGATTTTGTTGAAAAATACACAGTTTACTTGATTTTCCTCAAAACATTGTCCCAGAACAGCACACTTTCAAGTTTCAAGTTAATTTCATGAATAGATTATGTTCTCATCACTTTTCTGCCTTAAAGCTGCATTTTCAGTTTTATGGTCTTAAAAGACGTTTCGGATGGCAAGAGGCCAAAAGTGGATTTTGTTGAAAAATACACAGTTCACTTGGTTTTCCTCAAAATATTGTCCCAGAACAGCAGACTCTCAAGTTTCATGTTATTTTAATGAATACATGCCGTTTTCATTATTATTATGACTTAAAGCTGCATTTTCAGTATTCATGGTTTGAAAAGACGTTTCGGCTGGCAAGAGGCCAAAAGTGGATTTTGTTGAAAAATACACAGTTTACTTGATTTTCCTCAAAACATTGCCCCAGAACAGCAGACTCTCAAGTTTCAAGTTAATTTCATGAATACGTGACGTTTTCATTTCTTTTCTGCCTTAAAGCTGCATTTTTAGTATTCATGGTCTGAAAAGATGTTTCTGCTGGCAAGAGGCCAATAGTGGATTTTGTTGAAAAATACACAGTTTACCTAATTTTACTAAAAACTTTGTACCAGAACAGCAGACTCTCAAGTTTCATGTTATTTTCATGAATACATGATGTTCTCATCACTTTTCTGCCTTAAAGCTGCATTTCCACGTTTTATGCTCTTAAAAGACGTTTCGGCTGGCAAGGTGCCAAAAGTGGATTTTGTTGAAAAATACACAATTTACTTGATTTTCCTCAAAAAATAGTCCCAGTACAGCAGGCTCTCATGTTTCATGTTAACTTCATGAATACATGATGTTCTCATCATTGTTCTGCCTTAAAGCTGCATTTTCAGTATTCATGTTCTGAAAAGACGTTTCGGCTGGGAAGAGGCCAAAAGTGGATTTTGTGAAAAATACACAGTTTACTTGATTTTCCTCAAAACATTGTCCCAGAACAGCAGACTCTCAAGTTTCATGTTAATTTCATGAGTACATGATGTTTTCATTAATATTCTGCCTTAAAGCAGCATTTCCACGTTGTATGCTGTTAAAAGACGTTTCGGCTGGCAAGAGGCCAATAGTGGATTTTGTTGAAAAATACACAGTTTTCCTAATTTTACTAAAAACATTGTCCCAGAACAGCAGACTCTCATGTTTCATGTTAACTTCATGAATAAATGATGTTCTCATCATTTTTCTGTCTTAAAGCTGCATTTTCAGTATTCATGGTCTGAAAAGACATTTCGTTTGGGAAAAGGCCAAAAGTGGATTTTGTTGAAAGATACACAGTTAACTTGATTTTCCTCAAAACATTGTCCCAGAACAGCAGACTTTCAAGTTTCAAGTTAATTTCATTAATACATGATGTTTTCATTACTATTCTGACTTAAAGCTGCATTTCCACGTTGTATGCTGTTAAAAGACGTTTCGGCTGGCAAGAGGCCAAAAGTGGATTTTGTTGAAAAATACACAGTTTACTTGAATTTCCTCAAAACATTGTCCCAGAACAGAAGACTCTCAAGTTTCAAGTTAATTTCATGAATACATGACGTTTTCATTACTATTCTGACATAAAGCTGCATTTTCAGTATTAATGGTCTGAAAAGACGTTTCAGCTGGCAAGAGGCCAAGAGTGGATTTTGTTGAAAAATACACCGAGTTACTTGATTTTCCTCAAAACATTGTCCCAGAACAGCAGACTCTCAAGTTTCATGTTAATTTCATTAATACATGATGTTCTCATCACTTTTCTGCCTTAAAGCTGCATTTCCACGTTGTATGCTCTTAAAAGACGTTTCGGCTGTCAAGAGGCCAAAAGTGGATTTTGTTGAAAAATACACAATTTACTTGATTTTCATCAAAAAATAGTCCCAGTACAGCAGACTCTCATGTTTCATGTTAACTTCATGAATACTTGATGTTCTCATCATTTTTCTGCCTTAAAGCTGCATTTTCAGTATTCATGTTTTGAAAAGACGTTTCTGCTGGGAAGAGGCCAAAAGTGGATTTT
This sequence comes from Ophiodon elongatus, assembly GCA_016806645.1. Taxonomy (NCBI): domain Eukaryota; kingdom Metazoa; phylum Chordata; class Actinopteri; order Perciformes; family Hexagrammidae; genus Ophiodon; species Ophiodon elongatus. The sequence continues at coordinate 31,185 of JACSYO010000479.1, read as the reverse complement.
GTTGAAAAATAAAGAGTTTACTTGATTTTCCTCAAAACATTGTCCCAGAACAGCACACTTTCAAGTTTCAAGTTAATTTCATGAATAGATGATGTTCTCATCACTTTTCTGCCTTAAAGCTGCATTTCCACGTTGTATGCTCTTAAAAGACGTTTCGGCTGGCAAGAGGCCAAAAGTGGATTTTGTTGAAAAATACACAGTTCACTTGGTTTTCCTCAAAATATTGTCCCAGAACAGCAGACTCTCAAGTTTCAAGTTAATTTCATGAATACATGCCGTTTTCATTACTATTCTGACTTAAAGCTGCATTTTCAGTATTAATGGTCTGAAAAGACGTTTCAGCTGGCAAGAGGCCAAGAGTGGATTTTGTTGAAAAATACACCGAGTTACTTGATTTTCCTCAAAACATTGTCCCAGAACAGCAGACTCTCAAGTTTCATGTTAATTTCATGAATACATGATGTTCTCATCACTTTTCTGCCTTAAAGCTGCATTTCCACGTTGTATGCTCTTAAAAGACGTTTCGGCTGGCAAGAGGCCAAAAGTGGATTTTGTTGAAAAATACACAATTTACTTGATTTTCCTCAAAAAATAGTCCCAGTACAGCAGACTCTCATGTTTCATGTTAACTTCATGAATACTTGATGTTCTCATCATTTTTCTGCCTTAAAGCTGCATTTTCAGTATTCATGTTCTGAAAAGACGTTTCGGCTGGGAAGAGGCCAAAAGTGGATTTTGTTGAAAAATAAAGAGTTTACTTGATTTTCCTCAAAACATTGTCCCAGAACAGCAGACTTTCAAGTTTCAAGTTAATTTCATGAATAGATGATGTTCTCATCACTTTTCTGCCTTAAAGCTGCATTTCCACGTTGTATGCTCTTAAAAGACGTTTCGGCTGGCAAGAGGCCAAAAGTGGATTTTGTTGAAAAATACACAGTTCACTTGGTTTTCCTCAAAATATTGTCCCAGAACAGCAGACTCTCAAGTTTCGTTAATTTCATGAATACATGCCGTTTTCATTACTATTCTGACTTAAAGCTGCATTTTCAGTATTCATGGTTTGAAAAGACGTTTCGGCTGGCAAGAGTCCAAGAGTGGATTTTGTTGAAAAATACAGTTTACTTGATTTTCCTCAAAACATTGCCCCAGAACAGCAGACTCTCAAGTTTCAAGTTACTTTCATGAATACGTGACGTTTTCATTTCTTTTCTGCCTTAAAGCTGCATTTTTAGTATTCATGGTCTGAAAAGATGTTTCTGCTGGCAAGAGGCCAATAGTGGATTTTGTTGAAAAATACACAGTTTACCTAATTTTACTAAAAACTTTGTACCAGAACAGCAGACTCTGAAGTTTCATGTTATTTTCATGAATACATGTTGTTCTCATCACTTTTCTGCCTTAAAGCTGCATTTCCACGTTGTATGCTCTTAAAAGACGTTTCGGCTGGCAAGGTGCCAAAAGTGGATTTTGTTGAAAAATACACAATTTACTTGATTTTCCTCAAAAAATAGTCCCAGTACAGCAGGCTCTCATGTTTCATGTTAACTTCATGAATACATGATGTTCTCATCATTGTTCTGCCTTAAAGCTGCATTTTCAGTATTCATGTTCTGAAAAGACATTTCGGCTGGGAAGAGGCCAAAAGTGGATTTTGTGAAAAATACACAGTTTACTTGATTTTCCTCAAAACATTGTCCCAGAACAGCAGACTCTCAAGTTTCATGTTAATTTCATGAGTACATGATGTTTTCATGAATATTCTGCCTTAAAGCAGCATTTCCACGTTGTATGCTGTTAAAAGACGTTTCGGCTGGCAAGAGGCCAATAGTGGATTTTGTTGAAAAATACAGTTTTCCTAATTTTACTAAAAACATTGTCCCAGAACAGCAGACTCTCATGTTTCATGTTAACTTCATGAATAAATGATGTTCTCATCATTTTTCTGTCTTAAAGCTGCATTTTCAGTATTCATGGTCTGAAAAGACATTTCGTTTGGGAAAAGGCCAAAAGTGGATTTTGTTGAAAGATACACAGTTAACTTGATTTTCCTCAAAACATTGTCCCAGAACAGCAGACTTTCAAGTTTCAAGTTAATTTCATGAATACATGACGTTTTCATTACTATTCTGACATAAAGCTGCATTTTCAGTATTAATGGTCTGAAAAGACGTTTCAGCTGGCAAGAGGCCAAGAGTGGATTTTGTTGAAAAATACACCGAGTAACTTGATTTTCCTCAAAACATTGTCCCAGAACAGCAGACTCTCAAGTTTCATGTTAATTTCATTAATACATGATGTTCTCATCACTTTTCTGCCTTAAAGCTGCATTTCCACGTTGTATGCTCTTAAAAGACGTTTCGGCTGTCAAGAGGCCAAAAGTGGATTTTGTTGAAAAATACACAATTTACTTGATTTTCATCAAAAAATAGTCCCAGTACAGCAGACTCTCATGTTTCATGTTAACTTCATGAATACTTGATGTTCTCATCATTTTTCTGCCTTAAAGCTGCATTTTCAGTATTCATGTTTTGAAAAGACGTTTCTGCTGGGAAGAGGCCAAAAGTGGATTTTGTTGAAAAATAAAGAGTTTACTTGATTTTCCTCAAAACATTGTCCCAGAACAGCACACTTTCAAGTTTCAAGTTAATTTCATGAATAGATGATGTTCTCATCACTTTTCTGCCTTAAAGCTGCATTTCCACGTTGTATGCTCTTAAAAGACGTTTCGGCTGTCAAGAGGCCAAAAGTGGATTTTGTTGAAAAATACACAGTTCACTTGGTTTTCCTCAAAATATTGTCCCAGAACAGCAGACTCTCAAGTTTCAAGTTAATTTCATGAATACATGCCGTTTTCATTACTATTCTGACTTAAAGCTGCATTTTCAGTATTCATGGTCTGAAAAGACGTTTCAGCTGGCAAGAGGCCAAGAGTGGATTTTGTTGAAAATTATACCGAGTTACTTGATTTTCCTCAAAACATTGTCCCAGAACAGCAGACTCTCAAGTTTCATGTTAATTTCATTAATACATGATGTTCTCATCAGTTTTCTGCCTTAAAGCTGCATTTCCACGTTGTATGCTCTAAAAAGACGTTTCGGCTGGCAAGAGGCCAAAAGTGGATTTTGTTGAAAAACACACAATTTACTTGATTTTCCTCAAAAAATAGTCCCAGTACAGCAGACTCTCATGTTTCATGTTAACTTCATGAATATATGATGTTCTCATCATATTTCTGCCTTAAAGCTGCATTTTCAGTATTCATGTTCTGAAAAGACGTTTCGGCTGGGAAGAGGCCAAAAGTGGATTTTGTTGAAAAATACACAGTTTACTTAATCTTCCTCAAAACATTGTCCCAGAACAGCAGACTCTCAAGTTTCATGTTAATTTCATGAGTACATGACGTTTTCATGACTATTCTACCTTAAAGCAGCATTTTCAGTATTAATGGTCTGAAAAGACGTTTCGGCTAGCAAGAGGCTAAGAGTGGATTTTGTTGAAAAATACACAGTTTACTTTATTTTCCTCAAAACATTGTCCCAGAACAGCAGACTCTCATGTTTCAAGTTAATTTCATGAATACATGATGTTCCCATCAGTTTTCTGCCTTAAAGCTGCATTTCCACGTTTTATGCTCTTAAAAGACGTTTAGGCTGACAAGAGGCCAAAAGTGGATTTTGTTGAAAAATACACAGTTGACTTGATTTTCCTCAAAACATTGTCCCAGAACAGCAGACTCTCAAGTTATAAGTTAATTTCATGAATACATGACGTTTTCATTAATATTCTGCCTTAAAGCTGCATTTCCACGTTGTATGCTCTTAAAAGACGTTTAGGCTGACAAGAGGCCAAAAGTGGATTTTGTTGAAAAATATACAGTTTACTTGATTTTCCTCAAAAAATTGTCCCAGAACAGCAGACTCTCATGTTTCATGTGAACTTCATGAATACATGATGTTCTCATCATTTTTCTGACTTAAAGCTGCATTTTCAGTATTCATGTTCTGAAAAGACGTTTCGGCTGGGAAGAGGCCAAAAGTGGATTTTGTTGAAAAATACACAGTTTACTTGATTTTCCTCAAAACATTGTCCCAGAACAGCAGACTCTCAAGTTTCATGTTTATTTCATGAGTACATGACGTTTTCATTACTATTTTGCCTTAAAGCAGCATTTCCACGTTGTATGCTGTTAAAAGACGTTTCGGCTGGCAAGAGGCCAAAAGTGGATTTTGTTGATAAATAAACCGAGTTACTTTATTTTCCTCAAAACATTGTCCCAGAACAGAAGACTCTCAAGTTTCAAGTTAATTTCATGAATACATGACGTTTTCATTACTATTCTGACTTAAAGCTGCATTTTCAGTATTCATGTTCTGAAAAGAAGTTTCAGCTGGCAAGAGGCCAAGAGTGGATTTTGTTGAAAAATACATTGAGTTACTTGATTTTCCTCAAAACATTTTCCCAGAACAGCAGACTTTCAAGTGTCATGTTAATTTCATGAATACATGATGTTCTCATCATTTTTCTGCCTTAAAGCTGCATTTTCAGTATTCATGGTCTGAAAAGACGTTTTGGCTGGGAAGAGGCCAAAAGTGGATTTTGTTGAAAAATACACAGTTTACTTGATTTTCCTCAAAAAATAGTCCCAGTACAGCAGACTCTCATGTTTCATGTTAACTTCATGAATACATGATGTTCTCATCATTTTTCTGCCTTAAAGCTGCATTTTCAGTGTTCATGTTCTGAAAAGACGTTTCGGCTGGGAAGAGGCCAAAAGTGGATTTTGTTGAAAAATACACAATTTACTTGATTTTCCTCAAAACATAGTCCCAGAACAGCAGACTTTCAAGTTTCAAGTTAATTTCATTAATACATGATGTTCTCATCACTTTTCTGCCTTAAAGCTGCATTTCCACATTGTATGCTCTTAAAAGACGTTTCGGCTGTCATGAGGCCAAAAGTGGATTTTGTTGAAATATACACAGTTTACTTAATTTTCCTCAAAACATTGTCCCAGAATAGCAGACTCTCAAGTTTCATGTTAATTTCATGAGTACATGATGTTTTCATTAATATTCTGCCTTAAAGCAGCATTTCCACGTTGTATGCTGTTAAAAGACGTTTCGGCTGGCAAGAGGCCAATAGTGGATTTTGTTGAAAAATACACAGTTTTCCTAATTTTACTAAAAACATTGTCCCAGAACAGCAGACTCTCATGTTTCATGTTAACTTCATGAATAAATGATGTTCTCATCATTTTTCTGTCTTAAAGCTGCATTTTCAGTATTCATGTTCTGAAAAGACGTTTTGGCTGGGAAGAGGCCTAAAGTGGATTTTGTTGAAAAATACACAGTTTACTTGATTTTCCTCAAAACATTGTCCCAGAACAGCAGACTCTCAAATTTCATGTTAATTTCATGAGTACATGACGTTTTCATTACTATTCTGCCTTAAAGCTGCATTTCCACATTGTATGCTCTTAAAAGACGTTTCGGCTGGCAAGAGGCCAAAAGTGGATTTTTTTTAAAAATACACAGTTTACTTGATTTTCCTGAAATCATTGTCCCAGAACAGCAGACTCTCAAGTTTCAAGTTAATTTCATGAATACATGCCGTTTTCATTACTATTCTGACTTCAAGCTATATTTTCAGTATTCATGGTCTGAAAAGACGTTTCGGCTGGCAAGAGGCCAAGAGTGGATTTTGTTGAAAAATACAGTTTACTTGATTTTCCTGAAAACATTGTCCCAGAACAGCAGACTCTCAAGTTTCAAGTTAATTCCATGAATACGTGACGTTTTCATTAGTATTCTGACTTAAAGCTGCATTTTCTGTATTCATGGTCTGAAAAGACGTTTCGGCTGGCAAGAGGCCAAGAGTGGATTTTGTTGAAAAATACAGTTTACTTGATTTTCCTGAAAACATTGTCCCAGAACAGCAGACTCTAAAGTTTCATGTTATTTTCATGAATACATGATGTTCTCATCACTTTTCTGCCTTAAAGCTGCATTTCCACGTCGTATGCTCTTAAAAGACGTTTCGGCTGGCAAGGTGCCAAAAGTGGATTTTGTTGAAAAATACACAGTTTACTTGATTTTCCTCAAAAAATTTTCCCAGAACAGCAGACATTCAAGTGTCATGTTCATTTCATGAATACATGATGTTCTCATCACTTTACTGCCTTAAAGCTGCATTTCCACTTTGTATGCTCTTATAAGACGTTTCGGCTGGCATGAGGCCAAAAGTGGATTTTGTTGAAAAATACACAGTTTACTTGATTTTCCTCAAAACATTGTCCCAGAACAGAAGACTCTCAAGTTTCAAGTTAATTTCATGAATACATGACGTTTTCATTACTAATCTGACTTAAAGCTGCATTTTCAGTATTCATGGTCCGAAAAGACGTTTCAGCTGGTGAGAGGCCAAGATTGGATTTTGTTGAAAATTATACCGAGTTACTTGATTTTCCTCAAAACATTGTCCCAGAACAGCAGACTCTCAAGTTTCATGTTAATTTCATTAATACATGATGTTCTCATAACTTTTCTGCCTTAAAGCTGCATTTCCACGTTGTATGCTCTAAAAAGACGTTTCGGCTGGCAAGAGGCCAAAAGTGGATTTTGTTGAAAAATACACAATTTACTTGATTTTCCTCAAAAAATAGTCCCAGTACAGCAAACTCTCATGTTTCATGTTAACTTCATGAATACATGATGTTCTCATCATATTTCTGCCTTAAAGCTGCATTTTCAGTATTCATGTTCTGAAAAGACGTTTCGGCTTGGAAGAGGCCAAAAGTGGATTTTGTTGAAAAATACACAATTTATTTGATTTTCCTCAAAACATTGTCCCAGAACAGCAGACTTTCAAGTTTCATGTTAATTTCATGAGTACATGACGTTTTCATTACTATTCTACCTTAAAGCAGCATTTCCACGTTGTATGCTGTTAAAAGACGTTTTCGGCTGGCAAGAGGCTAAAAGTGGATTTTGTTGAAAAATACACAGTTTACTTGATTTTCCTCAAAACATTGTCCCAGAACAGAAGACTCTCAAGTTTCAAGTTAATTTCATGAATACATGACATTTTCATTACTATTCTGACTTAAAGCTGCATTTTCAGTATTCATGGTCTGAAAAGACATTTCGGCTGGCAAGAGGCCAAAATTGGATTTTGTTGAAAAATACACCGAGTTACTTGATTTTCCTCAAAACCTTTTCCCAGAACAGCAGACTTTCAAGTGTCATGTTAATTTTATGAATACATGACGTTCTCATCACTTTTCTGCCTTAAAGCTGCATTTCCACGTTGTATGCTCTTAAAAGACGTTTCGGCTGGGAAGAGGCCAAAAGTGGATTTTGTTGAAAAATAAACCGAGTTACTTGATTTTCCTCAAAACATTGTCCCAGAACAGCAGACTTTCAAGTTTAATGTTAATTTCATTAATACATGATGTTTTCATTACTATTCTGCCTTAAAGCTGCATTTCCACGTTGTATGCTCTTAAAAGACGTTTCGGCTGGCAAGAGGCCAAAAGTGGATTTTGTTGAAAAATACACAATTTACTTGATTTTCCTCAAAAAATAGTCCCAGTACAGTAGACTCTCATGTTTCATGTTAACTTCATGAATACATGATGTTCTCATCATATTTCTGCCTTAAAGCTGCATTTTCAGTATTCATGTTCTGAAAAGACGTTTCGGCTTGGAAGAGGCCAAAAGTGGATTTTGTTGAAAAATACACAATTTACTTGATTATCCTCAAAACATTGTCCCAGAACAGCAGACTTTCAAGTTTCAAGTTAATTTCATTTATACATGATGTTCTCTTCACTTTTCTGCCTTAAAGCTGCATTTCCACGTTGTATGCTCTTAGAAGACGTTTCGGCTGGCATGAGTCCAAAAGTGGATTTTGTTGAAAAATACACAGTTTACTTAATTTTCCTCAAAACATTGTCCCAGAACAGCAGACTCTCAAGTTTCATGTTAATTTCATGAGTACATGACGTTTTCATTACTATTCTACCTTAAATCAGCATTTCCACGTTGTATGCTGTTAAAAGACGTTTCGGCTGGCAAGAGGCTAAAAGTGGATTTTGTTGAAAAATACACAGTTTACTTGATTTTCCTCAAAACATTGTCCCAGAACAGCAGACTTTCAAGTTTCAAGTTAATTTCATTAATACATGATGTTTTCATTACTATTCTGCCTTAAAGCAGCATTTCTCCGTTGTATGCTGTTAAAAGACGTTTCGGCTGGCAAGTGGCCAAAAGTGGATTTTGTTGAAAAATACACAGTTTACTTGAATTTCCTCAAAACATTGTCCCAGAACAGAAGACTCTCAAGTTTCAAGTTAATTTCATGAATACATGACGTTTTCATTACTATTCTGACATAAAGCTGCATTTTCAGTATTAATGGTCTGAAAAGACGTTTCAGCTGGCAAGAGGCCAAGAGTGGATTTTGTTGAAAAATACACAGAGTAACTTGATTTTCCTCAAAACATTGTCCCAGAACAGCAGACTCTCAAGTTTCATGTTAATTTCATTAATACATGATGTTCTCATCACTTTTCTGCCTTAAAGCTGCATTTCCACGTTGTATGCTCTTAAAAGACGTTTCGGTTGGCAAGAGGCCAAAAGTGGATTTTGTTGAAAAATACAATATTTACTTGATTTTCCTCAAAAAATAGTCCCAGTACAGCAGACTCTCATGTTTCATGTTAACTTCATGAATACATGATGTTCTCATCATTTTTCTGCCTTAAAGCTGCATTTTCAGTGTTCATGTTCTGAAAAGACGTTTCGGCTGGCATGAGGCCAAAAGTGGATTTTGTTGAAATATACACAGTTTACTTAATTTTCCTCAAAACATTGTCCCAGAACAGCAGACTCTCAAGTTTCATGTTAATTTCATGAATACATGACGTTTTCATTACTATTCTGACTTAAAGCTACATTTTCAGTATTCATGGTCTGAAAAGACGTTTCAGCTGGCAAGAGGCCAAGAGTGGATTTTGTTGAAAATTACACCGAGTTACTTGATTTTCCTCAAAACATTGTCCCAGAACAGCAGACTTTCAAGTTTCAAGTTAATTTCATTAATACATGATGTTTTCATTTCTATTCTGCCTTAAAGCAGCATTTCCACGTTGTATGCTGTTAAAAGACGTTTCGGCTGGCAAGAGGCCAAAAGTGGATTTTGTTGAAAAATACACAGTTTACTTGATTTTCCTCAAAACATTTTCCCAGAACAGCAGACTCTCAAGTTTCAAGTTAATTTCATGAATACGTGACGTTTTCATTTCTTTTCTGCCTTAAAGCTGCATTTTTAGTATTCATGGTCTGAAAAGACGTTTCTGCTGGCAAGAGGCCAATAGTGGATTTTGTTGAAAAATACACAGTTTACTTGATTTTCCTCAAAACATTGTCCCAGAACAGCAGACTTTCAAGTGTCATGTTAATTTCATGAATACATGATGTTCTCATCATTTTTCTGCGTTAAAGCTGCATTTTCAGTATTCATGGTCTGAAAAGACGTTTCGGTTTGGAAGAGGCCAAAAGTGGATTTTGTTGAAAAATACACAGTTTACTTGATTTTCCTCAAACACTTGTCCCAGAACAGCAGACTTTCAAGTTTCAAGTTAATTTCATGAATACATGATGTTCTCATCACTTTTCTGCCTTAAAGCTGCATTTCCACGTTGTATGCTCTTAAAAGACGTTTCGGCTGGCATGAGGCCAAAATTGGATTTTTTTTAAAAATAAACAGCTTTCTTGATTTTCCTCAAAACATTGTCCCAGAACAGCAGACTCTCAAGTTTCATATTAATTTCATGAATATGTGACGTTTTCATTACTATTCTGACTTAAAGCTGCATTTTCAGTATTCATGGTCTGAAAAGACGTTTCGGCTGGCAAGAGGCCAAGAGTGGATTTTGTTGAAAAATACACAGTTTACTTGATATTCCTCTATAAAGTGAACCAGAACAGCTAACTTTCAAGTTTCATGTTATATTCATGAATATATGATGGAATATTCATGTTCATTTCATATTCATGAAAACATGATGTTTCCATTTTTTTTCTACCATTCAGCTGCATTTTCAGTTTTTATGGTCTCAAAAGGCGTTTCAGCCTGCGAACAGGCCAAAAGTGGATTTTGTTGAAAAATACAAAGTTTACTTGATATTCCTCTATACATTGTCCCAGAACAGCTGACTTTCCAGTTTCATGTTATATTCATGAATATATGATGTTTCCATCACTTTTCTGCCATGCAGCTGCATTTTTAGTTTTTATCCTCTCAAAAGGTGTTTCAGGCTGGGAACATCTTATCTACGGTAAACGTATTGCCTCACTTCCGATTGCCAGCGTGTCAGCTGTTGTCCTATAGTGTACTTTCACAGTTCCAGCTAAATCAAGTTAATTGTGTGATATTGTTTGATATTCTTCAGTACAAGCGGTTAATTATCTGCTGTACATCTTAACCCTCGTAATGTCCTCCCGATTGCCATACATCTTTTGTCCTCTAGGGTCTAAAATAACCCCACCTGGTTTGACTGTTTTTTAAAGCATATAGTTGTCAATCAATTCTGTTTTACACCTTTAGTCTTACTTCAGTCCACACATTTTCCCCTTTGTTTTGGAATTCAGGGCCAATAGGCCTAAAAGTATACCCTGTTTTTCAGTGACAATTAAATGAAACAATGAAAGCAGGGTATTATTTTGACTTTATATTATTTTGACTAGTTGACCTGTCACAGAGTGGTATATGTCAAAGTTTAGTGAGGATGCTGTTTTTGAATCATTTACATTTTTCTCATGGCAGCACATAATCACACCTTTTGTCCTCTGGGGTCAAAATTGACCCCGTCTGGTTTGACTGTCATTTAAAGAATACAAAGTGGATACTTCACCCAATTCTGTGTTACACCTTTAATACCAACTTCATTCAAACACAATAACACCATTTATTTATTCCATTTGAAATTTAAGGCCAATAAGACCTCATTTACATGAACCTTTACCTTGTTTTGGAGTAAAAATAAATAAAATCATCAATTATTCTGACTATAGTTAACAATCCGAGTCCCATGAGATCATCACAGACTTGTAAATGTCAAAGTTAAGATAGGATGCTGTTTTTAAAGCGCTTCAATTTTTTTAATGGCAACACCTGTTGTCCTCCCATGTCAAAAATGACCCTGTCTGGTTTGACTGTTTATAAAGCATTAAGTAGAAATTATCACCCAGCTCTCTGTTTCAACTTTTTAGTCAACTTTAGTCCAACTCATTTCCTGACATATAGAACATGTCAACATTCATTTCCAAAATATTTCACTTTTCAAAACTAACTTTTCAGAATAAAAACAGTCTGAATGTGCCCTCAATTGCATGCGAGGCAGGTAGTAATGGCGTGATCTTTACAGATGTATGCATTGCATTTTTGGCACATTTTCGATGTTTTGAGATCACTTTGGCGAGGGCAGAATTTGCACCTACTCCTTTTGGGTGATGGGCCAGGAGGGGCGGCTAGGTGAGGGGCGGCTGGGCGAGAGGCAGTGGCTGCAGAGGTAGAGCTGGAGCAGAACTCTTTTTCTCATATCCTTCCTCATCATCATGTTCATCATTTTCCTTCACTTCATACCCTTCTTCCATTTCTTCAGCGGGCGATGTGGGGGCTTCTTCAGAGGAAGAAGTAGCATGTGGTCTGTATGTTGGATCTATCACCTCATCAATATTCTCCTTCTCTTCTGATCCTGAATCCTCCTCATCAGTTGATTCTTCCTCCCCCTCATGTTCAGCATTATCCTCCTGCTCATTCTTTTCCCCAACATAGTTTAAAATGAGCTCACAAGCCTCCTGTGCAGTATAGCGCTTCTGCCGCCTCATTGTGCTGCCTGTCTCTTTAAAATGTGAAATGCAATGCTCCAACACCTGTGAGAAAAGACCTGTTTGTTTTTTGTTGTTGTTGTCGTGACCATTGCTTGACCCCAGACATCAAACATCCAAGATCAAATATGTTTTGGAAAGCAGTATGGGGTGACAATTTGCCCCATTGCACCACTTTGTGCTGCAGGGTCTTTTTGACCCCAGAGGACAACAGAAGTTATTAAATTCAATAAATCACCCATAATTCAATCAAATGACTTAAAATGTATTTTAATCACGAAGAGCATAGTATCCAACAACCCCCATTATTTTCAGACCATTTGATGAATAAAAAACATATTCTGATGGCAAAATATTTAATTTGTCGTCAGAATGACCCCAGACAACATGAGGGTTAAACCCTAGTATCTCCCTCCTTCTTGTAGCGGCTTCTCGCTTAATCCTGCAGTTTTATTTGCACTTTGTTTGGTTTTTGCTAACGTTAGCCACTGTACTTAAGCTTAGCAGCTTCGCGATGACTGCCTTCTCTTCCTCTCCCTCTCCTTCTCCCCCTTGCTCAGTGTGTCACCTGCTTAGCCATTCTAAGCCTCCTTTAATGATAATGATACATGTAATACGTGTAGTTTGTTTGCGAGGGTGGAGGAGAGGATCATTGAGTTAGAGGTACGGCGCCGCACCATGGAAAATCAGTCGTTAGCTACAGTAGATGACTACATGATGTTTTCATCACTTTTCTGCCTTAAAGCTGCATTTTCAGTATTTATGGTCTGAAAAGACGTTTCGGCTGGGTCGAGGTCAAAAGTGTTTTTTTTAAAAAATACACAGTTGACTTGATTTTCATCAATACATTGATCCAGAACAGCAGACTTTCAAGTTTTATGTTAATTTCATGAATACATGACGTTTTCATTACTTTTCTTCCTTAAAGCTGCATTTCCTCGTATACACTTAAAAAATGTTTCGGCTGGGAAGAGGCCAAGGGTGGAATTTGTTGAAAAATACACAGTTCACTTGATTTTCCTCAAAAAATTGTGCCAGAACAGCAAACTTTAAAATTTAATGTTAATTTCATGAATATATTTTCTTTTCATCACTTTTCTGCCTCAAAGCTGCATTTTCAGTATTTATGGTCTGAAAGGACATTTCGGCTGTGTCGAGGCCAAAAGTGGATTTTGTTGAAAAATACACAGTTTACTTGATTTTACTCAATACATTGATCCAGAGCAGCAGACTCTCAAGTTTCATGTTAATTTCATGAATACATGATGTTCTCATCACTTTTCTGCCTAAAGCCGCATTTCCACATTGTATGCTCTCAAAAGACGTTTCGGCTGGGAAGTGGTCAAAAGTGGATTTTGTTGAAAAATACACAGTTTACTTGATTTTCCTCAATACATTATCTCAGAACAGCAGACTCTCAAGTTTCATGTTAATTTCATTAATACATGATGTTCTCATCACTTTTCTGCCTTAAAGCTGTTTTTTCAGTATTTACGGTCTGAAAAGACATTTCGGCTGGGTAGAGGCCAAAAGTGGATTTTGTTGAAAAATACACAGTTTACTTGATTTTCCTCAATACATTGATTGAGAACAGCAGACTCTCAAGTTTCATGTTAATTTCATGAATACATGATGTTTCCATCACTTTTCTGCCTTAAAGCTGCATTTCCACGTTGTATGCTCTCAAAAGACGTTTCGGTTGGGAAGAGGTCAAAACTGGATTTTGTTGAAAAATTACACAGTTTACTTGATTTTCTTCAAATAATTGTCCCAGAACAGCAGACTTTCAAGTTTCATGTTAATTTCATGAATACACAATGATTTCATCAATTTTCTGCCGAAAGCTGCATTTTCAGTATTTATGGTCTGAAAAGATATTGTGGCTGGGTTGTGGCCAACAGTGGATTTTGTTGAAAAATACGCAGTTTACTTGATTTTCCTCAATATATTATCTCAGAACAGCAGACTTTTTAGTTTCATGTTAATTTCATGAAAACATGATGTTCTCATGACTTTTCTGCCTTCATGCTGCATTTTCAGTATTTATGGTTTGAAAAGACTGTTTGGCTGGGAACAGGCCAAAGGTGGAATTTGTTGAAAAACTACACAGTTTAACTGATTTTCCTCAATACATTATCTCAGAACAGCAGACTCTCAAGTTTCATGTTAATGTCATGAATACATGATGTTCTCATCACTTTTCTGCTTTAAAGCTGCATTTTCAGTATTTATGGTCTGAAAAGACATTTCGGCTGGGTAGAGGCCAAAAGTGGATTTTGTTGAAAAATACACAGTTTACTTGATTTTCCTCAATACATTGACACAGAACAGCAGACTTTCAAGTTTCATGTTAATTTCATGAATACATGATGTTTGAATCACCTTTCTGCCTTAAAAATGAATTTTCAGTTTTTATGGTCTCAAAACGATTTTCAGCCTGCGAACAGGCCAAAAGTGTATTTTGTTGTAAAATACACAGTTTACTTGATATTCCTCTATAACGTCTCCCAGTATAGCAGACTTTCAAGCTTCATGTTGTGTACATGAATATTTGATGTTCCCATCACCTTTCTGGCTTAAAAATGAATTTTTTGTTTTTATGGTCTCAAAACGCGTTTCAGCCTGCGAACAGGCCAAAAGTGTATTTTGTTGTAAAATACACAGTTTACTTGATATTCCTCTATAACATCTCCCAGAAGAGCGAACTTTCAAGGTTCATGTTATTTATTCATGAATGCATGATGTTTGAATCACCTTTCTGTCTTAAAAAATAATTTTAAGTTTTTATGGTCTCAAAAGGCGTTTCAGCCTGCGAAGAGGCCAAAAGTGGATTTTGTTGTAAAATACACAGTTTACTTGATATTCCTCTATAATGTCTCCCAGTATAGCATACTTTCAAGGTTCATGTTATGTACATGAATATATGATGTTTCCATCACTTTTCTGCCTAAAACAAGAATTTTCATTTTTTATGCTCTCAAAATGCGTATCAGCATGCGAAGAGGCCAAAAGTGGATTTTGTTGTAAAATACACAGTTTACTTGATATTCCTCTATAACGTCTCCCAGAATAGCATACTTTCAAGGTTCATGTTATGTACATGAATATATGATGTTTCCATCACTTTTCTGCCTAAAACAAGAATTTTCATTTTTTATGGTCTCAAAAGGCGTTTCAGCCTGCGAAGAGGCCAAAAGTGGATTTTGTTGTAAAATACACAGTTTACTTGATATTCCTCTGTAACATCTCCCAGAAGAGCGAACTTTCAAGGTTTATGTTATATTCATGAATACATGATGTTTCCATCACTTTTCTGCCTTAAGAAATTATTTTCAGTTTTTATGGTCTCAAAAGGCTTTTCAGCCTGCGAAGATGCCAAAAGTGGATTTTGTTGTAAAATACACAGTTTACTTGATATTCCTCTATAACGTCTCCCAGTATAGCAAACTTTCAAGCTTCATGTTATGTACATGAATATTTGATGTTTCCATCACCTTTCTGGCTTAAAAATGAATTTTCATTTTCTATGGTCTCAAAAGGCGTTTCAGCCTGCGAAGAGGCCAAAAGTGGATTTTGTTGCAAAATACACAGTTTACTTGATATTCCTCTATAACGTCTCCCAGTATAGCAAACTTTCAAGCTTCATGTTATGTACATGAATATATGATGTTTCCATCACTTTTCTGCCTATAACAAGAATTTTCATTTTTTATGGTCTCAAAATGCGTTTTAGCATGCGAACAGGCCAAAAGTGGATTTTGTTGCAAAATACACAGTTTACTTGATATTCCTCTATAACGTCTCCCAGAAGTGCGAACGTTCAAGGTTCATGTTATATTCATGAATACATGATGTTTGAATCACCTTTCTGGCTTAAAAATGAATTTTCAGTTTTTATGGTCTCAAAACGCGTTTCAGCCTGCGAACAGGACAAAAGTGGATTTTGTTGTAAAATACACAGTTTACTTGATATTCCTCTATAACATCTCCCAGTATAGCAGACTTTAAAGGTTCATGTTGTGTACATGAATATATGATGTTTCCATCACCTTTCTGGCTTAAAAATGAATTTTAGTTTTTCAAAAGACGAATTTCGGATGGGAAGAGGCCAACAGTGGATTTTGTTGAAAAATACACAGTTTACTTGATTTTCCTCAAAACATTGTCCCAGAACAGAAGACTCTCAAGTTTCAAGTTAATTTCATGAATACGTGACGTTTTCATTTCTTTTCTGCCTTAAAGCTGCATTTTCAGTGGTCATGGTCTGAAAAGACGTTTCGGCTGGCAAGAGGCCAAGAGTGAATTTTGTTGAAAAATACCGTTTACTTGATTGTCCTCAAAACATTGTCCCAGAACAGCAGACTCTCAAGTTTCATGTTATTTTCATGAATACATGATGTTCTCATCATTTTTCTGCATTAAAGCTGCATTTCCACGTCGTATGCTCTTAAAAGACGTTTCGGCTGGCAAGGTGCCAAAAGTGGATTTTGTTGAAAAATACACAGTTTACTTGATTTTCCTCAAAAAATAGTTCCAGTACAGCAGACTCTCATGTTTCATGTTAACTTCATAAATACATGATGTTCTCATCATTTTTCTGACTTAAAGCTGCATTTTCAGTATTCATGTTCTGAAAAGATGTTTCGGCTGGGAAGAGGCCAAAAGTGTATTTTGTTGAAAAATACACAGTTTACTTGATTTTCCTCAAAACATTGTCCCAGAACAGCAGACTCTCAAGTTTCAAGTTAATTTCATGAATAAATTATGTTCTCATCACTTTTCTGCCTTAAAGCTGAATTTCCACGTTGTATGGTCTTAAAAGACGTTTCGGCTGGGAAGAGGCCAAAGGTGGATTTTGTTGAAAAATACACAGTTTACTTGATTTTCCTCAAGAAATAGGCCTAGAACCAGCAGACTCTCACGTTTCATTTTAATTTCATGAATAAATGACGTTCTCATAATTTTTCAGCCTTAAAGCTGCATTTTCAATATTTTCTTGGTCTGGAAAGACGTTTCGGCTGGCAAGAGGCCAAAAGTGGATTTTGTTGAAAAATACACAGTTTACTTGATTTTCCTAAAAACATTGTCCCAGAACAGCAGACTCTCATGTTTCAAGTTAATTTTATGAATACATGACATTTTCATTACTTTTATGCCTTAAAGCTGCATTTCCACTTTGTATGCTCTTATAAGACGTTTTGGTTTGGGAGAGTCCAAAAGTGGATTTTGTTGAAAAATACACAATTTACTTGATTTTCCTCAAAAAATAGTCCCAGTACAGCAGACTCTCAAGTTTCATGTTAATTTCATGAGTACATGACGTTTTCATTACTATTCTGCCTGAAAGCAGCATTTCCACGTTGTATGCTGTTAAAAGACGTTTCGGCTGGCAAGAGGCCAAAAGTGGATTTTGTTGAAAAATACACAGTTTACTTGATTTTCCTCAAAACATTGTCCCAGAACAGAAGACTCTCAAGTTTCAAGTTAATTTCATGAATACATGACTTTTTCATTACTATTCTGACTTAAAGCTGCATTTTCAGTATTCATGGTCTGAAAAGACGTTTCAGCTGGCAAGAGGCCAAGAGTGGATTTTGTTGAAAAATACACCGAGTTACTTGATTTTCCTCAAAACATTTTCCCAGAACAGCAGACTTTCAAGTGTCATGTTAATTTCATGAATACATGATGTTCTCATCATTTTTCTGCCTTAAAGCTGCATTTTCAGTATTCATGTTCTGAAAAGACGTTTCGGCTGGCAAGAGGCCAAAAGTGGATTTTGTTGAAAAATACACAGTTTACTTGATTTTCCTCAAAACATTGTCCCAGAACAGCAGACTTTCAAGTTTCAAGTTAATTTCATTAATACATGATGTTTTCATTTCTATTCTGCCTTAAAGCAGCATTTCCACGTTGTATACTGTTCAAAGACGTTTCGGCTGGCAAGAGGCCAAAAGTGGATTTTGTTGAAAAATACACAGTTTACTTGATTTTCCTCAAAACATTTTCCCAGAACAGCAGACTTTCAAGTGTCATGTTAATTTCATGAATACATGATGTTCTCATCACTTTACTGCCTTATAGCTGCATTTCCACTTTGTATGCTCTTAAAAGACGTTTCGGCTGGCATGAGGGCAAAAATGGATTTTGTTGAAAAATACACAGTTTACTTGATTTTCCTCAAAACATTGTCCCAGAACAGCAGACTCTCAAGTTTCATGTTAATTTCATGAATACATGATGTTCTCATCACTTTTCTGCCTTAAAGCTGCATTTCCACGTTTTATGCTCTTAAAAGACGTTTCGGCTGGCAAGAGGCCAAAAGTGGATTTTGTTGAAAAATACACAGTTTACTTGATTTTCCTCAAAACATTGTCCCAGAACAGCAGACTCTCAAGTTTCAAGTTAATTTCATGAATACATGATGTTCTCATCAGTTTTCTGCCTTAAAGCTGCATTTCCACATTGTATGCTCTTAAAAGACGTTTCGGCTGGCAAGAGGCCAAAAGTGGATTTTGTTGAAAAATACACAGTTTACTTGATTTTCCTCAAAACATTGTCCCAGAACAGCAGACTCTCAAGTTTCAAGTTAATTTCATGAATACATGACGTTTTCATTACTATTCTGACTTAAAGCTGCATTTTCAGTATTCATGGTCTGAAAAGACGTTTCGGCTGGCAAGAGGCCAAGAGTGGATTTTGTTGAAAAATACAGTTTACTTGATTTTCCTCAAAACATTGTCCCAGAACAGCAGACTCTCAAGTTTCATGTTAATTTCATGAATACATGATGTTCTCATCACTTTTCTGCCTTAAAGCTGCATTTCCACCTTGTATGCTCTTAAAAGACGTTTCGGCTGGCAAGAGGCCAAAAGTGGATTTTGTTGAAAAATACACAGTTTACTTGATTTTCCTCAAAACATTGTCCCAGAACAGCAGACTCTCAAGTTTCAAGTTAATTTCATGAATACATGATTTTCTCATCACTTTTCTGCCTTAAAGCTGCATTTCCACATTGTATGCTCTTAAAAGACGTTTCGGCTGGCAAGAGGCCAAAAGTGGATTTTGTTGAAAAATACACAGTTTACTTGATTTTCCTCAAAACATTGTCCCAGAACAGCAGACTCTCAAGTTTCAAGTTAATTTCATGAATACATGACGTTCTCATCACTATTCTGACTTAAAGCTGCATTTTCAGTAGTCATGGTCTGAAAAGACGTTTCGGCTGGCAAGAGGCCAAAAGTGGATTTTGTTGAAAAATACCGTTTACTTGATTTTCCTCAAAACATTGTCCCAGAACAGCAGACTCTCAAGTTTCATGTTAATTTCATGAATACATGATGTTCTCATCATTTTTCTACATTAAAGCTGCATTTCCACGTCGTATGCTCTTAAAAGACGTTTCGGCTGGCAAGAGGCCAAAAGTGGATTTTGTTGAAAAATACACAGTTTACTTGATTTTCCTCAAAACATTTTCCCAGAACAGCAGACTTTCAAGTGTCATGTTAATTTCATGAATACATGATGTTCTCATCACTTTACTGCCTTAAAGCTGCATTTCCACTTTGTATGCTCTTATAAGACGTTTCGGCTGGCATGAGGCCAAAAGTGGATTTTGTTGAAAAATACACAGATTTACTTGATTTTCCTCAAAACATTGTCCCAGAACAGCAGACTCTCAAGTTTCATGTTAATTTCATGAATACATGATGTTCTCATCACTTTTCTGCCTTAAAGCTGCATTTCCACGTTGTATGCTCTTAAAAGACGTTTCGGCTGGCAAGAGGCCAAAAGTGGATTTTGTTGAAAAATACACAATTTACTTGATTTTCCTCAAAAAATAGTCCCAGTACAGCAGACTCTCATGTTTCATGTTAATTTCATGAATACATGATGTTCTCATCATTTTTCTGCCTTAAAGCTGCATTTTCAGTATTCATGGTCTGAAAAGACGTTTCGGCTGGGAAGAGGCCAAAAGTGGATTTTGTTGAAAAATAAAGAGTTTACTTGATTTTCCTCAAAACATTGTCCCAGAACAGCAGACTTTCAAGTTTCAAGTTAATTTCATTAATACATGATGTTCTCATCACTTTTCTTCCTTAAAGCTGCATTTCCACGTTGTATGCTCTTAAAAGACGTTTCGGCTGGCAAGAGGCCAAAAGTGGATTTTGTTGAAAAATACACAGTTCACTTGGTTTTCCTCAAAATATTGTCCCAGAACAGCAGACTCTCAAGTTTCAAGTTAATTTCATGAATACGTGACGTTTTCATTTCTTTTCTGCCTTTAAGCTGCATTTTTAGTTTCATGGTCTGAAAAGACGTTTCTGCTGGCAAGAGGCCAATAGTGGATTTTGTTGAAAAATACACAGTTTACCTAATGTTACTAAAAACTTTGTACCAGAACAGCAGACTCTCAAGTTTCATGTTATTTTCATGAATACATGATGTTCTCATCAGTTTTCTGCCTTAAAGCTGCATTTCCACATTGTATGCTCTTAAAAGAAGTTTCGGCTGGCAAGAGGCCAAAAGTGGATTTTTTTGAAAAATACACAGTTTACTTGATTTTCCTCAAATCATTGTCCCAGAACAGCAGACTCTCAAGTTTCAAGTTAATTCCATGAATACGTGACGTTTTCATTACTATTCTGACTTAAAGCTGCATTTTCAGTATTCATGGTCTGAAAAGACGTTTCGGCTGGCAAGAGGCCAAGAGTGGATTTTGTTGAAAAATACAGTTTACTTGATTTTCCTGAAAACATTGTCCCAGAACAGCAGACTCTAAAGTTTCATGTTATTTTCATGAATACATGATGTTCTCATCACTTTTCTGCCTTAAAGCTGCATTTCCACGTTGTATGCTCTTAAAAGACGTTTCGGCTGGCATGAGGCCAAAAGTGGATTTTGTTGAAAAATACACAGTTTACTTGATTTTCCTCAAAACATTGTCCCAGAACAGCAGACTCTCAAGTTTCAAGTTAATTTCATGAATACATGACGTTTTCATTACTATTCTGACTTAAAGCTGCATTTTCAGTAGTCATGGTCTGAAAAAACGTTTCGGATGGCAAGAGGCCAAGAGTGGATTTTGTTGAAAAATACCGTTTACTTGATTTTCCTCAAAACATTGTCCCAGAACAGCAGACTCTCAAGTTTCATGTTATTTTCATGAATACATGATGTTCTCATCATTTTTCTACATTAAAGCTGCATTTCCACGTCGTATGCTCTTAAAAGACGTTTCGGCTGGCAAGGTGCCAAAAGTGGATTTTGTTGAAAAATACACAGTTTACTTGATTTTCCTCAAAAAATTTTCCCAGAACAGCAGACTTTCAAGTGTCATGTTCATTTCATGAATACATGATGTTCTCATCACTTTACTGCCTTAAAGCTGCATTTCCACTTTGTATGCTCTTATAAGACGTTTCGGCTGGCATGAGGCCAAAAGTGGATTTTGTTGAAAAATACACAGAGTTACTTGATTTTCCTCAAAACATTGTCCCAGAACAGCAGACTCTCAAGTTTCATGTTAATTTCATCAATACATGATGTTCTCATCACTTTTCTGCCTTAAAGCTGCATTTCCACGTTGTATGCTCTTAAAAGACATTTCGGCTGGCAAGAGGCCAAAAGTGGATTTTGTTGAAAAATACACAATTTACTTGATTTTCCTCAAAACATAGTCCCAGTACAGCAGACTCTCATGTTTCATGTTAACTTCATGAATACATGATGTTCTCATCATTTTTCTGCCTTAAAGCTGCATTTACAGTATTCATGGTCTGAAAAGACGTTTCGGCTGGGAAGAGGCCAAAAGTGGATTTTGTTGAAAAATAAAGAGTTTACTTGATTTTCCTCAAAACATTGTCCCAGAACAGCAGACTTTCAAGTTTCAAGTTAATTTCATTAATACATGATGTTCTCATCACTTTTCTTCCTTAAAGCTGCATTTCCACGTTGTATGCTCTTAAAAGACGTTTCGGCTGGCAAGAGGCCAAAAGTGGATTTTGTTGAAAAATACACAGTTCACTTGGTTTTCCTCAAAATATTGTCCCAGAACAGCAGACTCTCAAGTTTCAAGTTAATTTCATGAATACGTGACGTTTTCATTTCTTTTCTGCCTTAAAGCTGCATTTTTAGTATTCATGGTCTGAAAAGACGTTTCTGCTGGCAAGAGGCCAATAGTGGATTTTGTTGAAAAATACACAGTTTACCTAATGTTACTAAAAACTTTGTACCAGAACAGCAGACTCTCAAGTTTCATGTTATTTTCATGAATACATGATGTTCTCATCACTTTTCTGCCTTAAAGCTGCATTTCCACGTTTTATGCTCTTAAAAGACGTTTCGGCTGGCAAGGTGCCAAAAGTGGATTTTGTTGAAAAATACACAATTTACTTGATTTTCCTCAAAAAATAGGCCCAGTACAGCAGGCTCTCATGTTTCATGTTAACTTCATGAATACATGATGTTCTCATCATTTTTCTGCCTTAAAGCTGCATTTTCAGTATTCATGTTCTGAAAAGACGTTTCGGCTGGGAAGAGGCCAAAAGTGGATTTTGTTGAAAAATACACAATTTACTTGATTTTCCTCAAAAAATAGTCCCAGAACAGCAGACTTTCAAGTTTCAAGTTAATTTCATTAATACATGATGTTCTCATCACTATTCTGCCTTAAAGCAGCATTTCCACGTTGTATGCTCTTAAAGACGTTTCGGCTGGCAAGAGGCCAAAAGTGGATTTTGTTGAAAAATACACAGTTTACCTAATGTTACTAAAAACTTTGTACCAGAACAGCAGACTCTCAAGTTTCATGTTATTTTCATGAATACATGATGTTCTCATCACTTTTCTGCCTTAAAGCTGCATTTCCACGTTGTATGCTCTTAAAAGACGTTTCGGCTGGCAAGGTGCCAAAAGTGGATTTTGTTGAAAAATACACAGTTTACTTGATTTTCCTCAAAAAATAGTCCCAGTACAGCAGACTCTCAAGTTTCATGTTAACTTCATGAATACATGATGTTCTCATCATTTTTCTGCCTTAAAGCTGCATTTTCAGTATTCATGTTCTGAAAAGACGTTTCGGCTGGGAAGAGGCCAAAAGTGGATTTTGTTGAAAAATACACAGTTTACTTGATTTTCCTCAAAACATTGTCCCAGAACAGCAGACTTTCAAGTTTCAAGTTAATTTCATTAATACATGATGTTCTCATCACTTTTCTTCCTGAAAGCAGCATTTCCACGTTGTATGCTGTTAAAAGACGTTTCGGCTGGCAAGAGGCCAAAAGTGGATTTTGTTGAAAAATAAACCGAGTTACTTGATTTTCCTCAAAACATTGTCCCAGAACAGCAGACTTTCAAGTTTAATGTTAATTTCATTAATACATGATGTTTTCATTACTATTCTGCCTTAAAGCAGCATTTCCACGTTGTATGCTGTTAAAAGACGTTTCGGCTGGCAAGAGACCAAAAGTGGATTTTGTTGAAAAATACACAGTTTACTTGATTTTCCTCAAAACATTATCCCAGAACAGAAGACTCTCAAGTTTCAAGTTAATTTCATGAATACATGACGTTTTCATTACTATTCTGACTTAAAGCTGCATTTTCAGTATTCATGGTCTGAAAAGACGTTTCAGCTGGCAAGAGGCCAAGAGTGGATTTTGTTGAAAAATACACCGAGTTACTTGATTTTCCTCAAAACATTGTCCCAGAACAGCAGACTCTCATGTTTCATGTTAACTTCATGAATACATGATGTTCTCATCACTTTTCTGCCTTAATGCTGCATTTTCAGTATTTATGGTCTGAAAAGACTTTTCGGCTGGGAAGAGGCCAAAACTGGATTTTGTTGAAAAATACACAGTTTACTTGATTTTCTTCAAATAATTGTCCCAGAACAGCGGACTTTCAAGTTTTATGTTAATTTCATGAATACATGACGTTTTCATTACTATTCTTCCTTAAAGCTGCATTTCCTCGTATGCACTTAAAAAACGTTTCAGCTGGGAACAGGCCAAAGGTGGAATTTGTTGAAAAATACGCAGTTTACTTGATTTTCCTCAATACATTATCTCAGAACAGCAGACTTTTTAGTTTCATGTTAATTTCATGAAAACATGATGTTCTCATCACTTTTCTGCTTTAAAGCTGCATTTTCAGTATTTATGGTCTGAAAAGACATTTCGGCTGGGTAGAGGCCAAAAGTGGATTTTGTTGTAAAATACACAGTTTACTTAATATTCCTCTATAACGTCTCCCAGAATAGCATACTTTCAAGGTTCATGTTATGTACATGAATATATGATGTTTCCATCACTTTTCTGCCTAAAACAAGAATTTTCATTTTTTATGGTCTCAAAATGCGTTTCAGCATGCGAACAGGCCAAAAGTGGATTTTGTTGCAAAATACACAGTTTACTTGATATTCCTCTGTAACATCTCCCAGTATAGAAGACTTTCAAGTTTCATGTTGTGTACATGAATATATGATGTTTCCATCACCTTTCTGGCTTAAAAATGAATTTTTAGTTTTTCAAAAGACGTTTCGGATGGGAAGAGGCCAACAGTGGATTTTGTTGAAAAACTAAACAGTTTACTTGATTTTCCTCAATACATTGATCCAGAGCAGCAGACTCTCAAGTTTCATGTTAATTTCATGAATACATGATGATTTCATCACTTTTCTGCATTAAAGCTTCATTTCCACATCATATGCTCTTAAAAGACTTTTCGGCTGGCAAGAGGCCAAAAGTGGATTTTGTTGAAAAATACACAGTTTACTTGATTTTCCTCAAAACATTTTCCCAGAACAGCAGACTTTCAAGTGTCATGTTAATTTCATGAATACATGATGTTCTCATCACTTTACTACCTTAAAGCAGCATTTCCACATTGTATGCTGTTAAAAGACGTTTCGGCTGGCAAGAGGCCAATAGTGGATTTTGTTGAAAAATACACAGTTTTCCTAATTTTACTAAAAACATTGTCCCAGAACAGCAGACTCTCAAGTTTCATGTTATTTTCATGAATATATGATGTTCTCATCACTTTTCTGCCTTAAAGCTGCATTTCCACCTTGTATGCTCTTAAAAGACGTTTCGGCTGGCAAGGTGCCAAAAGTGGATTTTGTTGAAAAATACACAGTTTACTTGATTTTCCTCAAAAAATAGTCCCAATACAGCAGACTCTCATGTTTCATGTTAACTTCATGAATACATGATGTTCTCATCATTTTTCTGTCTTAAAGCTGCATTTTCAGTATTCATGTTCTGAAAAGACGTTTCGGCTGGCAAGAGGCCAAAAGTGGATTTTGTTGAAAAATACACAGTTTACTTGATTTTCCTCAAAACATTGTCCCAGAACAGCAGACTCTCAAATTTCATGTTAATTTCATGAGTACATGACGTTTTCATTACTATTCTGCCTTAAAACAGCATTTCCACGTTGTATGCTGTTAAAAGACGTTTCGGCTGGCAAGTGGCCAAAAGTGGATTTTGTTGAAAAATACACAGTTTACTTGATTTTCCTCAAAACATTGTCCCAGAACAGAAGATTCTCAAGTTTCAAGTTAATTTCATGAATACATGACGTTTTCATTACTATTCTGACTTAAAGCTGCATTTTCAGTATTCATGGTCTGAAAAGACGTTTCAGCTGGCAAGAGGCCAAGATTGGATTTTGTTGAAAAATACACCGAGTTACTTGATTTTCCTCAAAACATTTTCCCAGAATAGCAGACTTTCAAGTGTCATGTTAATTTCATGAATACATGATGTTCTCATCACTTTACTGCCTTAAAGCTGCATTTCCACTTTGTATGCTCTTATAAGACGTTTCGGCTGGCATGAGGCCAAAAGTGGATTTTGTTGAAAAATACACAGTTTACTTAATTTTCCTCAAAACATTGTCCCAGAACAGCAGACACTCAAGTTTCATGTTAATTTCATGAGTACATGACGTTTTCATTACTATTCTGCCTTAAAGCAGCATTTCCACGTTGTGTGCTGTTAAAAGACGTTTCGGCTGGCATTAGGCCAAAAGTGGATTTTGTTGAAAAATACACAGTTTACTTGATTTTCCTCAAAATCTTTTCCCAGAACAGCAGACTTTCAAGTTTCAAGTTAATTTCATTAATACATGATGTTCCCATCACTTTTCTGCCTTAAAGCTGCATTTCCACGTTGTATGCTCTTAAAAGACGTTTCGGCTGGCATGAGGCCAAAAGTGGATTTTGTTGAAAAATACACAGTTTACTTGATTTTCCTCAAAACATTGTCCCAGAACAGAAGACTCTCAAGTTTCAAGTTAATTTCATGAATACATGACGTTTTCATTGCTATTCTGACTTAAAGCTGCATTTTCAGTATTCATGGTCTGAAAAGACGTTTCAGCTGGTGAGAGGCCAAGAGTGGATTTTGTTGAAAAATACACCGAGTTACTTGATTTTCCTCAAAACATTTTCCCAGAACAGCAGATTTTCAAGTGTCATGTTAATTTCATGAATATATGATGTTCTCATCATTTTTCTGCCTTAAAGCTGCATTTTCAGTATTCATGGTCTGAAAAGACATTTCGGTTGGGAAAAGGCCAAAAGTGGATTTTGTTGAAAAATACACAGTTTACTTGATTTTCCTCAAAACATTGTCCCAGAACAGCAGACTCTCAAGTTTCATGTTAATTTCATTAATACATGATGTTCTCATCACTTTTCTGCCTTAAAGCTGCATTTCCACGTTGAATGCTGTTAAAAGACGTTTCGGCTGGCAAGAGGCCAAAAGTGGATTTTGTTGAAAAATAAACAGTTTACTTGGTTTTCCACAAAATATTGTCCAAGAACAGCAGACTCTCAAGTTTCAAGTTAATTTCATGAATACATGATGTTCTCATCATTTTTTTGCCTTAAAGCTGCATTTTCAGTATTCATGCTCTTAAAAGACGTTTCGGCTGGCATGAGGCCAAAAGTGGATTTTGTTGAAAAATACACAGAGTTACTTGATTTTCCTCAAAACATTTTCCCAGAACAGCAGACTTTCAAGTGTCATGTTAATTTCATGAATACATGATGTTCTCATCATTTTTCTGCCTTAAAGCTGCATTTTCAGTATTCATGGTCTGAAAAGACGTTTCTGCTGGCAAGAGGCCAAGAGTGGATTTTGTTGAAAATTATACCGAGTTACTTGATTTTCCTCAAAACATTGTCCCAGAACAGCAGACTCTCAAGTTTCATGTTAATTTCATTAATACATGATGTTCTCATCACTTTTCTGCCTTAAAGCTGCATTTCCACGTTGTATGCTCTTTAAAGACGTTTCGGCTGGCAAGAGGCCAAAAGTGGATTTTGTTGAAAAATACACAATTTACTTGATTTTCCTCAAAAAATAGTCCCAGTACAGCAGACTCTCATGTTTCATGTTAACTTCATGAATACATGAATGTCTCATCATATTTCTGCCTTAAAGCTGCATTTTCAGTATTCATGTTCTGAAAAGACGTTTCGGCTTGGAAGAGGCCAAAAGTCGATTTTGTTGAAAAATACACAGTTTACTTAATTTTCCTCAAAACATTGTCCTAGAACAGCAGACTCTCAAGTTTCATGTTAATTTCATGAGTACATGACGTTTTCATTACTATTCTACCTTAAAGCAGCATTTCCACGTTGTATGCTGTTAAAAGACGTTTCGGCCAAAAGTGGATTTTGTTGAAAAATACACAGTTCACTTGATTTTCCTCAAAACCTTTTCCCAGAACAGCAGACTTTCAAGTTTCAAGTTAATTTCATTAATACATGATGTTCTCATCACTTTTCTTCCTTAAAGCTGCATTTCCACGTTGTATGCTCTTAAAAGACGTTTCGGCTGGCAAGAGGCCAAAAGTGGATTTTGTTGAAAAATACACAGATTTACTTGATTTTCCTCAAAACATTTTCCCAGAACAGCAGACTTTCAAGTTTCATGTTAATTTCATGAATACATGATGTTCTCATCACTTTTCTGCCTTAAAGCTGCATTTTCAGTATTCATGGTCTGAAAAGACGTTTCTGCTGGCAAGAGGCCAAGAGTGGATTTTGTTGAAAAATACACCGAGTTACTTGATTTTCCTCAAAACATTGTCCCAGAACAGCAGACTCTCAAGTTTCATGTTAATTTCATTAATACATGATGTTCTCATCACTTTTCTGCCTTAAAGCTGCATTTCCACGTTGTATGCTCTTAAAAGACGTTTCGGCTGGCAAGAGGCGAAAAGTGGATTTTGTTGAAAAATACACAGTTTACTTGATTTTCCTCAAAACATTGTCCCAGAACAGAAGACTCTCAAGTTTCAAGTTAATTTCAAGAATACATGCCGTTTTCATTACTATTCTGACTTAAAGCTGCATTTTCTGTATTCATGGTCTGAAAAGACGTTTCGGCTGGCAAGAGGCCAAGAGTGGATTTTGTTGAAAAATACAGTTTACTTGATTGTCCTCAAAACATTGCCCCAGAACAGCAGACTCTCAAGTTTCAAGTTAATTTCATGAAAACGTGACGTTTTCATTTCTTTTCTGCCTTAAAGCTGCATTTTTAGTATTCATGGTCTGAAAAGACGTTTCTGCTGGCAAGAGGCCAATAGTGGATTTTGTTGAAAAATACACAGTTTACTTGATTTTACTAAAAAATTTGTATCAGAACAGCAGACTCTCAAGTTTCATGTTATTTTCATGAATACATGATGTTCTCATCACTTTTCTGCTTTAAAGCTGCATTTTCAGTATTTATGGTCTGAAAAAACATTTCGGCTCGGTAGAGGCCAAAAGTGGATTTTGTTGAAAAATACACAGTTTACTTGATTTTCCTCAATACATTGACACAGAACAGCAGACTTTCAATTTTCATGTTAATTTCATGAATACATGATGTTTGAATCACCTTTCTGCCTTAAAAATGAATTTTCAGTTTTTATGGTCTCAAAACGATTTTCAGCCTGCGAACAGGCCAAAAGTGGATTTTGTTTTTAAAATACACAGTTTACTTGATATTCCTCTATAACATCTCCCAGAAGAGCGAACTTTCAAGGTTCATGTTATATATTCATGAATACATGATGTTTGAATCACCTTTCTGTCTTAAAAAATAATTTTAAATTTTTATGGTCTTAAAAGGCGTTTCAGCCTGCGAAGAGGCCAAAAGTGGATTTTGTTGTAAAATACACAGTTTACTTGATATTCCTCTATAACGTCTCCCAGTATAGCAGACTTTCAAGCTTCATGTTGTGTACATGAATATTTGATGTTCCCATCACCTTTCTGGCTTAAAAATGAATTTTTAGTTTTTATGGTCTCAAAACGCGTTTCAGCCTGCGAACAGGCCAAAAGTGTATTTTGTTGTAAAATACACAGTTTACTTGATATTCCTCTATAACATCTCCCAGAAGAGCGAACTTTCAAGGTTCATGTTATATTCATGAATACATGATGTTTGAATCACCTTTCTGTCTTAAAAAATAATTTTAAGTTTTTATGGTCTCAAAAGGCGTTTCAGCCTGCGAAGAGGCCAAAAGTGGATTTTGTTGTAAAATACACAGTTTACTTGATATTCCTCTATAACGTCTCCCAGAATAGCAAACTTTCAAGGTTCATGTTATATACATGAATACATGATGTTTGAATCACCTTTCTGTCTTAAAAAATAATTTTAAGTTTTTATGGTCTCAAAAGGCGTTTCAGCCTGCGAAGAGGCCAAAAGTGGATTTTGTTGTAAAATACACAGTTTACTTGATATTCCTCTATAACGTCTCCCAGTATAGCAGACTTTCAAGCTTCATGTTATGTACATGAATATATGATGTTTCCATCACCTTTCTGCCTTAAAAATGAATTTTCATTTTTTATGGTCTCAAAATGCGTTTCAGCCTGCGAACAGGCCAAAAGTGGATTTTGTTGTAAAATACACAGTTTACTTGATATTCCTCTATAACATCTCCCAGAAGTGCGAACGTTCAAGGTTCATGTTATATTCATGAATACATGATGTTTGAATCACCTTTCTGCCTTAAAAAATAACTTTCAGTTTTTATGGTCTTAAAATGCGTTTCAGCCTGCGAAGAGGCCAAAAGTGGATTTTGTTGTAAAATACACAGTTTACTTGATATTCCTCTATAACGTCTCCCAGTATAGCAGACTTTCAAGCTTCATGTTGTGTACATGAATATTTGATGTTCCCATCACCTTTCTGGCTTAAAAATGAATTTTTAGTTTTTATGGTCTCAAAACGCGTTTCAGCCTGCAAACAGGCCAAAAGTGTATTTTGTTGTAAAATACACAGTTTACTTGATATTCCTCTATAACATCTCCCAGAAGAGCGAACTTTCAAGGTTCATGTTATTTATTCATGAATACATGATGTTTGAATCACCTTTCTGTCTTAAAAAATAATTTTAAGTTTTTATGGTCTCAAAAGGCGTTTCAGCCTGCGAAGAGGCCAAAAGTGGATTTTGTTGTAAAATACACAGTTTACTTGATATTCCTCTATAACGTCTCCCAGTATAGCAAACTTTCAAGCTTCATGTTATGTACATGAATATTTGATGTTTCCATCACCTTTCTGGCTTAAAAAAGAATTTTCATTTTTTATGGTCTCAAAAGGCGTTTCAGCCTGCGAAGAGGCCAAAAGTGGATTTTGTTGTAAAATACACAGTTTACTTGATATTCCTCTATAACGTCTGCCAGTATAGCAGACTTTCAAGCTTCATGTTATGTACATGAATATTTGATGTTTCCATCACCTTTCTGGCTTAAAATGAATTTTCATTTTTTATGGTCTCAAAAGGCGTTTCAGCCTGCGAAGAGGCCAAAAGTGGATTTTGTTGTAAAATACACAGTTTACTTGATATTCCTCTATAACGTCTGCCAGTATAGCAGACTTTCAAGCTTCATGTTATGTACATGAATATATGATGTTTCCCTCACTTTTCTGCCTAAAACAAGAATTTTCATTTTTTATGGTCTCAAAATGCGTTTCAGCATGCGAACAGGCCAAAAGTGGATTTTGTTGCAAAATACACAGTTTACTTGATATTCCTCTATAACGTCTCCCAGAAGTGCGAACGTTCAAGGTTCATGTTATATTCATGAATACATGATGTTTGAATCACCTTTCTGCCTTAAAAAATAACTTTCAGTTTTTATGGTCTTAAAATGCGTTTCAGCCTGCGAAGAGGCCAAAAGTGGATTTTGTTTTAAAATACACAGTTTACTTGATATTCCTCTATAACGTCTCCCAGTATAGCAGACTTTCAAGCTTCATGTTGTGTACATGAA